>OX638254.1:7658478-8028478 GCA_951806755.1 Brenthis hecate
CCTGACATTGGGACGGGCCTTAACAGGCACTCGCCGTCGGGGTTACGGAAGAGTCTTTTTGGTACCCGTGGCCCCGGCCTTAAGGCGAAGGAGGTGCTTTGTCAGGTTTTTTAGTGGGTAGGCTGCCGCGCGTTCATCATCTTTGCGCGGCAGGAGCCCCACATAACCCGTCTCGCATCCCCCATTGGCGAGCAAATACCCAGGAACAGGGATTTTCCTGACAGAAAAAAAAAATACATTTCTCGGAAACGGCTAAATATTACAATTTTTAAAAATTTTTGCTTATTATAAGCATTTCGAAGATTGCATTTGCCTAGTTTCATGAAAATAAAATAAATTATTGCTGAATTTAAAAATAAAAAACCAAGGAAAAAATTGAAAACGGGTTTTTTGTAAATATCTCAAAAACTTTGAGGTTATTGTAAAAAGTGTCATCTATAAAAGTTGTAGATTTTTACTAGACCTACAACCTTTGTAGAGAACATTGTTTGATAGGACGTCACAGTAAGCCGGAAATTGAAAAAAAGCTGTTGTTCAACGCCTTTTATCCCCCCATTTCTCGGGAGTAGCTGAACATCGGGGGCATTTTACGGATTTTTGATCCTTATATACCTGCTAACATTTTAAAAACGTTAAACTACAGGTTTTCATTTTTTTTTCAATAAAAAATAAATAGATTTCGGTCGGTCTACATCCGCTATACTCAACCTGCGGCCCGCGATGCGGCAGCATCAATAATCGCATTATAACATATCTTTGTTAAAAAAGTAACTACATCGTTAACTTGGAGTTACGTTTTCATTAAGACCTAAATAATTTTTGCTTGCGGCCCTCGACACCATGACTGAAACGTGTTTGTGGCCCCTATAAAAAAAATGAGTATGGCTGGTCTAGGGCATTGATTAGACTCAATAGTAAAATCTGCACTGCCACTACTGCCGTATTTCTTTCTTTTTTGTAACCGTTTGTGAAAAAATACTAATCTTAATTATTCCGTAATTCCTAAATGTAGTTTACCTATAGTATAAAAATACGAACAACATCCATTAGAACAGATATTTTACGCAGGATTACTACTCCATTGTATTAGGTTTTCCTTGCTAATTTTAAAACAAAACTAATCTTCTTATTTTTAATTTAAAACGTTTATTTAAATAAAAGCACACAGATTTACTTTAATATTAATATAGCAATACAAAATCAATACTATAATCTATTAATATATAAATTAAATGCGTTGTTCTGTTCCATACCCTTTTAAGTAAAACTTATAAATAATATCAACTTGTTACATAATTAATCACAATATACATTTTTTGTTTTATGCACATTACACACGCATTGGTTTTAGTACAAAATTGGGCAAATATAATTGGGCAAATAGTCTTTAAGGCGATATAATTGGCGTATTCGTTACGGTCATTTCAATATTTTCACCATTGGCTCGCTTAATAGGAGTCATTTGCGGAGAGGTTGGCGCAGTGTCCTGACCTTGTTCTATAGAAGCAGTGACCAGTTCCGTGGTGGCAGTTGGTTCAGATTTAATGGACATGTTGTCACGTTTGGTGGGTGAATTATTCGAAATACGCCGACGTGAAGATTTTTTGAGGTAGGGAGTGATTTTCTGTGAAATTGAAAATTTTATTGTATCTATTATTGACACAATATTCAAAATTTTAACAAAAGACATACCTAAATCTTGTTTTAATTAACGGTCTTGATTTGATACGCATTATCAACATTGAATAGGACAAAATATTTATTACCAACATGCATTACTACTTGCAACCGGTGAAAGCATCGCTCAGCTGAAAGCTCTTACTAAATACTAACACTACTCAAGGCTAAATAATTAATTCTAAGTCAAAAATCAAAATAAGTACAAATATTATTGTGTAGGTATAAAAATTATTAAGAGAAAGTTATTTTAATAAAAAACCTATTACCTGCTGTGGATCCTTGAGATAAGCGCCAGTTCTTCTAACTTGGAAGTCTGGCGCAGTGAGGCACCGAGCAATGAACAAGGTGGCGGCGCAAGCCCAGCTGGCCCACACGCCCGCACTGGCCGCGCGTGTCGCTGCCGCTCGCCCACCAAAACCCCATGTTATATTCCACGAGCGGTCCAGATAAGAATTCACCGCTGAACAACTGGAAATTGAAATTAGCATAGAGCCTTGTTTATTTAGCCTTGTCTACATATATGAATGAAAATTGTAGGACATATTTTTATCAGAATTATGTACATACGTTGTAGCGTTTGTTACATTATAAAAGGCTGAACAGAATCCGTAGAGACCCTTATTTGTGCTTGTAAAACTATACCCAGTAAGACCAACCATCACTAAAGCAAATATTAAAGCTGGCGTCAAAATTCGCCAAGGTTCTTGGAGTCTGTAATAAAATAAAAAAAACACAAAAACAAACATTACAAAATACATCATATCATATTATAAATTATAAGATAAAATGACCAAAAAATTTTATTGTTAATCAAATGGCTAGTTTTTAGAATTTTCCACCTCGCTGTCGTCGTCATCTGTTTAGATTTTTTTATCTAAAGTTAAAAATTTAAGTCATAATTGACCGATCTTAAACTTTTCGCTAGGAGTTAGGACCAACATTTTCATAACTTTCATCACAGTTACGAAGCTGATTATTTTATTCATAAAAGTACTACTTAGGAAGATTCAATTGCAAAAAACAAATCTCGACAAAGTCTTCTATTTATTAGAATTTTTTTAAGTTGGTCAGGTCGAAAATTCTCAAAAATTCAGAAAAAAATCATAGCTCATAAACTATGAAAAGTCGCGTAACGTACATTCTGGAGTGATTCGGATACCCTACGATACGAGGGACCTAAATTTTATTTTTGGACGGCAACGTTCCGACCTTCCTGTATATGTATAACAACACGTTGTGTCTTATCGCAAGTGAATTTGAAGGTGTGATAAAATATTAAGTTCACAATGCATTAGGTGTGGCGTCTACGATTTAAATGTAAAATGACATCTTTAAACGAATCCAACATTTTTTTTTTCAATTTTACTTAAGTATTATGAATTTTATTTAGTATTTACCCAGATCTAGAATAGCCACCACCAGGACACATAGTAAAAAATGTGGCCCACGCGGCTGCAAGGATCGTCGACATTATAGGCATGTATTCGGTAAATTGGCAATCATTATCCCAACCGAATAGAGTTCGGGATGTGTCTAAAACTAGTCGATGAGTTCCATTATCTGTAATATTAAGTCATTTATAATTAATTTGAGTCTTCCTCAATAACAAAATATGTACCAAAAATGCAATAAGTAACTTATATGTGTAATATTTTATATTTTACGTATTTTTAATAACCCTTTTGTCTCTCCCGTGACCATGGATGCTGTAAAGCATTCGAAACGTCGGGAACCAAAAATCAAAATAAATTCGCGAAAAAATCCGAAAAGATAGTTTTATTTTATAATGTCAAGTATTCGCGTAAAACCAAATTCTTAGGTTTACATACTAGTATACTTACAATGCAGTTTTTGTATTTTTTCTGAGAAATGAGATATTTTTCCGGGGTATAAAAGTATCCTATATTTTGACCCGGATAACCAGCTATCATCATACCAAATTTCATCAAAATCTGTCCAGTGGTTTTCTCGTGATGCGATAACAGACAGACAGACAGACAGACAGACAGACAGACAAAAATTCTAAAAACTATAGATTCGGACTCTGTATCGATAATAATGTCTATTTCAATTAGATTTTCCAAAAAATATTTAATGTACAGATTCGACTTAGTTAAAATTTTATTATATGTATAGATAACGTATACGTAGGCGAATGCCAAGACAATTTATATGTATTACAAAATATAATATATTAATTATGAACTTACTCGTTATTATGTTAACATCATTTTCAATCACTCCTGTGTCCGTGTCATTTTGAGCAGTACTATTGATATTAGTTACATCTCTCTTCACTGTTTCATTTTTGTCGTCATTAATGTTTTCTACTCGGACGGAAGAATTTTGAGCATTTTGTTTTGTAGTATCCTCAGATCTTGTATAATTTTGTGTCACATTTAACGAACTGGGTTCAGGTAAGTCTATGAAATGGAATTCCAATTCCCGAGGATATAAAACACAGTTGTTGTCAACCAGTTGCATAGTATTATGAAGGAACACATAATTTAGGATTCCAAAGATTCCAGCCAGAGCGTAAAGTATTAAATGCCATGCTGTAAAGAGGAAAAATTGGATAAATAATTCTAATATAATATGGTATAAAAATGTTAGGATGACAATTGATAATAGAGTTTAATTTTTATTAATGTTTAACATCACTCTACCAGCCTCAACTCAACAGTGATCGCAGCCGAGCGACCTAATTTCCTAAATATTTATCTAAATCATGTGGGATATTATATTTTTAACTTTTATCATCGGCCAAAATAAATTTGGTTATGGCCTATAAAATCATATTACAGGGTTATGCTTATTACTCCAGCTGTTTATATGTACGAACAAACAAGAACTTAGTAACTTACGTTACGTATCATACATTTGATTAAAGGTATTAATAGAGTTGGATCAAAGTATTAATATAATTTCAGTTATAAAAATTGGTAAATTAGGTAGACTAGGACATAAAAAATAAATTATACCTTTCCAAGCATTGAGATGTCTCGATGCTCTTTCTTCCAGCTCACGATAGTCGTAAAGAAGTATTGTCATCTTAACTGTTGTTTATCTTACATCCATACTGTAACAATAAGTACTTATACCTATTTATAAAATTTATAAATATATACGATTTTCCGTATTCTTACTGGACTTCATCAGACTGATGTCATGTTTTCTTAATAAATAAGTAACCTTTTTGAATATGCCATTTACACTTTAATTATTATTTTTTCTAAAGCTCACTTATTTTCGCCCGCGGCCCCACTCGTATGGTTGATAAAAAGCCATTGATAAAAATAATCATAGGTTTTTTTTATCAAAATAATCATTGATAAGAAGTGTTTGTGGTAATGTAGGCTATCCCTTTCCGAATTTCATTCAAATCTGCCGAATTGTGGAGAAGTAACAAACAAACACTTTTATAACGATAAAATATGTAAGAATACCTATCTATATATTACGTCGTATATCAAATTCTCAAGTCGAAAAATATTCGCTATAAAAAAAAAGGATTTAACGGAAAAGACTTTAAAATCACCAAAAAGCAATTATTCCACTTTTAGGGGGGTTTATAAAAATCGAAGAACAATAATTAAAACAGGTTCACAATTGGCGAAAATACCAAACGCCAATTACTTCATGCAATGTCAGTAGGCTCTTTCTTTGAAGTCAGTCAAAAAGTAGCAAACTTTACTTTATTCAATCAACGTAAATAATAACCCATTAAGTTAAAAGCGTTAAGAAAGATAGCCGATTATTGCAATGTCAATTTTATAGTTTTTGTTAAGCTATTTTTTCACTTTTTCATTCAAAAACATAATTTTTATATAAGACATTATTAAGTAAATATATTTATCTATACATATAATAAAATTGTAACTAAGCCAAATCTATAAATATTTTTTGGAAAATCTTATTGAAATTTATAGACATTATTATTTATTATCAATACAGAGAATCTATAGTTTTTAGAATTTTTGTCTGTCTGTCTGTAACCGCAATACGGAAAAACTACTGGAGGGATTTTGATGAAATTTGGTATGATGAGAGCTGGTTATCCGGGTCAACATATAGGATACTTTTTACCGCGGGAAAATATCTCATTTCTGAGAAAAAATACAAAAACTGCAATGTAAGAGTATACTAATATATAAAACCGAAGAATTTGGTTTTTGGTCATCTGAACGCGGGCGGAGCCGCGGGCAATGCTAGTTGATATAATGACAACGATAAACTTAAGCTGCTGAATCGGGAGATTATAAAGTAGGCTATACAAATTTTGTGGCCAAATCGACCTCTACAAGTGTCAGTTTCTAGATTATTTTTACAATCCAACGACTTAGTTAAGATTGAGTTTACTTCTGTAATAAGGCGGTATATAAGGCGGGATAAAGTACCTAAGCCTTAATACTACCTACTTACACAATAATGTACTACTTTCCCGATTTCAGTCGTAAATATTTGTCAGCCATAATTTCTCAAACCAATATTAAACAAATTGTTGAAAAATGTGTCTTAGTTGTGAACCATATTACATGTTGAATTGTTTGTGTGTACATAATAACATTTAGGTATGAAACTTTAGGTAACTATGAATCTTTTTAATTTCTGTAAGACAAAAACAGTTTTTGCCCCAAATTTGCTGCTCTAGACTCCAGCCTACTGAGTCTGCTGGTGAATCCACCACTGTGTCATAGTATAGAAAAATAATTTCCAAAAATACAGGGGATCCGTCGGGAATACTTGATGTTGGTATAAATAATGCCTAAATGAAGATATTTATTTGACCTAGTCATGCTATTGGAGTTTAATTAACGAATTAACTTTAGTTTTGATGTTCTCATTCCCCGTGGGCTTAAGTAGGTTATTCCTTTAATGTGCTGCCAATAGAGGATTACTGTTTAATTCTAATAATTTGCACTAATAGGCATTATAAATACTTAGGTAAAACTAAACTCAAATAAAATTTTGTTAAAACGATTCTAAAATTTGTTTCACTTAAAGTACCTAATCTACATTATTCAATGCAATAGAATGAAGAGTAATGGTTCATGGAGAATATTTAAGTACTAGCGACTCACCGGGGTTCATTTCACTCTTCGCTCGGGTTCGTCCCTAGCTTGTTTCCCAATGCAAAGTTTCATCCCCATTTTTATCCCTTTAAGGGATGATTTCTGGGATAAATAGTATCCTATGTCCTTCCCAGGGTCCCAAACTATCTTCTTACCAAATTTCATTTAAATCGGTTCAGTAGATCCAGAGATTACCCCCTACAACGTCACAAACTCACAATTCACAAACTTTACCTCTTTATAATATTACTAGCGGCTCACCCTCGCTTTGCTCGGGTTCACCTCTAGAAAAGCACAAACAGATCTTTCCCACGGGAACCGTTCATTTTTCCGGAATGATGAATTTTCCGGATGAAAAGTAACCTGTTGTTTGACCGGCAATATAAGGTATCAGCATGCCAAATTTTACTAAATTAGGAGGATAATTTGTTGTGTACTAAGCTGTATAAGTTACTATAGTTTTTTTTAACTATCCCACGGAAACTCTTTAATTTTCTTAGATGTTGACCGGGGATATAAGGTACTATCATGCAAAATTTCATTTAAATCATTTCAATAGTTTCGGAGGTTAGCCCGTACAAACAGACAAACAGACAGAGAAACAAAAAAATTGAAAAAAAAACTGGATTTGTTCTATTTCTCTTCTTTCGGGATGTAAGATGAGAACTGACACGGTTTTTAGCATTTTTTTTTCTAGCCTCTATAGTTTTATTATGTGTATAGATAGAATAAATAACGTATAATAAAACAGTAATATATAATAATGAAAATAGTTATAGCGAGTGTACCTTAGGAGATAGACATATACAATTCCGAACTTTTCTGTAGGACTTTTTAATGCCAACAATTTTTTAGTATATTGTTTCAATGTATGTATGTCTTAAGGCTTAGCCAGCGGAAGGTTTCTAGGAGAACTCGATAAAACCAGTTATTGTATTTTCCCGTGGGAAAGAAAGATTTTCTTTAAGTAAAAGGTATCTAGACAGTGGTATCCCAGTGGTAACGCGCTCGCTTGGGAAACCGAGTGAAGCAAGTTCAAATCCCTCGCACCTCTGATATTTTCATGTGCGAATCATTTTTAAATTTACAATTACCACTTGTCTTAACGATGAGGTGTAACATCGTGCGGAAACCTGCTTGTCTGAGAGAACCTAGCAAGTTTTCAAAAGACATGTGAAGTTCGCCAATCCGCACTTGGCCAGCGTGGTGGACTATGGCCTGATCCCCCTCGTATTGAAGGGAGTCCGTGCCCAGCAGTGGGACGTTAAAAAGGGCTGAATACATATATACATAAATACATACATACATAAATACATACATACATAAATACATACATACATAAATACATACATACATACAAAAGGTACCCTTAATGTTGACTCGAGTAATAAGTCATCACTTCACCAAATTTCGTTGAAATCGGTAGCTTACTTTTCGGGTAAAACGCTCACGCAAAAACAGACAAACAGACAAACAGACATACAGGCAAACAGACAAACAGACAATTTTTTTAATAACTATTATTTTGGGGTCTTTGTTGTGAACATAATACGTCACAAATAAACAAAAACATCTATCCCACGGAAACAGTACATTTTTCCGGGATAAAAAGTAACCTACTTGTTATTCTGATGTATGAACTATATATATATTATTGTAAAGTTTCATCAAAATCCAATCAGTAGTTTTTGTATACTAAGCTGTATAAGTTACTATAGTTTTTTGACTATCCCACGGAAACTCTTTAATTTTCCGGGATGAAAAGTATTTAAGATGTTGCCCGGGGATATAAGGTACCGCCATGCAAAATTTCATTTAAATTGGTTCAAAAGATTCGGAGATTAGCCCGTACAAACAGAAAAACAGACAAACAGCTCGCTCGGGTTCGTCCATACCTACGAATATGTTGTACTATCTCTTTAACCATTTGTCCAAATTATATGCAGTAAAAGGGAAAAGTCTTTAGTTTTAAATATTATAGACGATAAATTTACTTATTTTGATAAGAATTCATAATTGTTGATAATATGACCAATAAACATGACCTACCGGTTTAAATTATCTTTTTAATATAAAAAACTACTTTTTGTGACTTAAATATAAAAGTTAGACATATGCTGTCGCTAACTTTTTTGTAGGCATTATTAAGCTCTACAACTTTTCTCTAGAACATAATCATATATCTCTCATCGTTAAGGCAGCGTTCGTAAGAAACTTTTTCGTTCGACCGTTTTGCTTTACAAATCCGACTACCACAAAAAAGCCTTTTCATTTTTCGGGTTAATATATAGCCTATGACACTCAGAAAGAACGTGGCTTTCTATCGGTAAAAGAATTTTGAATATCGGTTCAGTAGATCCAGAGATTACCCCCTACAACGTCAGAAACTCACAAACTCACAAGATCACAAACTTTACCTCTTTATAATATTAGTATAGATAGTATAGATAATATTAGAAGTTTTTGAAGGATGCTCGTATTGCAGTTCGAATAAGCGAGGGTGGGTCGCTAGTGTAAATATTTAATATGATGCAGTAACTTTGTAAACAAAGCTTTGTTACGAGCGGACTATCCGTTTGGGTACAACATTGTGTACGATAAATACGTAAAATTGTAAATACCCACTTAATGCATTACATTGAGTAAGTACATCTATCAGACTATCATTATTTAACATGACAGTAATAAAGTTATTATTCTCGTCACAGTTCGCCACACCAGCCAAGGCTAACGAGTATCGTTTTTAAACTTAACCAAAGATTGTGGAAAAAAGGTATTTTAAATGTTTGCTATGGATGTAAATATCTAAATTTTAAACATTCGATTTATTTAATGGCACCAGGTAGCCAATTTAAGAAAGATTTATTGAAATTCAGCCCTTATAGAGACGAAAAGGGGTGGCTTTATATTTAAAAAGTGACACTATAAAAATATTATTTGCCAGGTAAGTATATATAATATGTAGTAAATATGATTTTTGTTATACTTTTACACCTACCAATTATCTGCGCTTGACCTAAAAGTTGACTGGAGAGGTCATGGTATCTACACAACATAAAACAATAAAATGTTTCATGATTTTCTCTCTTCATCTAAATTTTATAATTCGAGTGTATTATTCATTTTATTTAAATCAGAATAAAATTAAAAACTAGATTTAAATGTTTATATGCGGCTTAATCCCGTCTAATTAATATAGTCACTTTTTTTAATTCGTTTTTTTATACGTTATACTTAAATTATAATGGCAAAAAAGTGTTGTATTTGATATACAATGGTGTCTTGTCCTTCTCTGTTATGAAAGCAAAATTTCTAAATGCTATCGATATATGTATATGCTCTTACTGTTCACCCTAATACCTATTAAGACTTTTTTTGTTTCTGCCATTCAATATTCAAACATTTTTTTAACATTTTTTAAAGACTTATGATACCTTTAGTTTATTATTAGTCACTAGCTACCATACCATATTAACTTTGCCTGCGGCTTCGCCCGCGTTACTACCACTACCACTAACCAAATTCTTAGATTTTACATACATATTAGTATACTCACTACTACTTACATTGCAGTTTTTGTGTTTTTTCTCAGAAATGGGACATTTTCCTGCGGTAAAAAGTATCCTATATGTTGACCCGGATAACCAGCTATCACCATACCAAATTTCATCAAAATCCCTCGAGTGGTTTTTCTGTGATGCGGTAACAGACAGACAGACAGAGAGACAAAAATTCTAAAAACTATAGATTCGGCCTCTATGTCGATTATAATGCTTATTTCAATAACATTTTCCAAAAAATATAACATGTAAAAGTGAATATCTACTTACTTTACTTAAAAAATTACAATATAAAAGTATGTAATTGATGCTAGTATATAGTAGGTACTTAATTATGTTCATCTCGTCTCGAGAGACGTGATCTCGTCAACTGTATGACGTAACTAGTTTATATTCGGCAATCGGCTTAGTGCGGTAACGGTTTCACATTTGGCTACACAATACTCGATGACTGATCCATTGCTTTTACTCATAGATTTTATTCTCATATCAACTAATCAATCTATTACCTCCACCCACGGTAAAATCTATACAGATAAATAAAATTGAAGTGTCTGTTTGTAATGTCAAAATAACAGCTTTTTACTAAATGCAATGGAATTATATATACGGTATTTATTTAAAAAAAACACAATTTTTAAAAATTTTGTCTGTCCGTTTGTTCCGGCTAATCTCTGAAACGGCTAAGCCAATTTTGACGGGACTTTCACTGGCAGGTAGTTGATGTTGTAAGCGGTAACTTAGTCTGCTTTTATTTTAGTAAAAGAATTAGGGTTCCACACAAAAAAATTAAAATTTACCTAGGGACGAACCCGAGTGAAGCGAGGGTGAGTCGCTACGATATGATTAAATTCGTTTAGTTTCATTACTGTCGACTATAATTAGATCACAGTAATCTTGCTCTCGACTACCTATGTGTATCTCGCAAGATTATTAGTAAATGTTTATTGTTTTAATTTTATCCTAATAGATACCACATGGTTTGGCGCCTGGCGGTGCTGTAAGTATCCTCGGTACGCGAGTGGGACTCCCACTTGTCCGATTTCTTCTATCCAAGATGAATTAAAAAATATTAAAGTCCACAACCGATCACACACCACACTTAACTTTTTTGTAACTTATTATAAATATTTATAATTTAAGTTTAGGTACTATTCTTATAACTACTGTGCCATTCCTTATAACTAACTAGGTACATGTCTTCATAGTTAATGATTATATTATGTGTTTAAAAGCTCCTTCCATTGGCAGGACCTAATGCCTGACTACTATAGCAATCTTTTAAAATATTTATGAGCAAATATAACAAAGAGAAAGCTATTGTAATATTTTTATAAATTATGTATAATATATTTTTATAGATTATAATTCGTACTAGCGACTTAACCTCGCTCCGCTCGGGTTCATCCCTAGTTACGTTTTAACGCTTAGTCAGTAGTCACAGATCATAAAATACTTATACTAGGTTTAGTGTAGACTTCTCAGAGATGAGATATATATATTTCCGCAGTAAAAAGTATAGTAAGAATACCAAATTTCATCAAAATTTGTCCACTGGTTTTTTCTGGTTTTAATATTTTAAAATTTTGTAACAAAATGAGTGCTTTAAAATAATGTTCTCATCATAAGTTGCTAAAAAACTATTAGTTGGTGTTTGAGTGTTATGTAATTTATTTTAAAAGGTTGCTATGCAACAGTTAATATGTTTAATAAATAATTGATTACGAAATTGATAGTTTTTTTTAAATCACCCGTTTATGTATGGGAGACCTATAACGGTAGTAATGGTATAAAAAATATAACAGTGCTTAAGGGTTAAATACATAACTAACATAACAAACTTAAAGAGGTACCTAGCTAGTACCTTTAAATAAGTTTAGAAGTCTCCTCTAGTGTGACGTAAGCTTTGGCGCCTTGGAGACTATAACTTCAAGATTGTGTCATACAATAGATTGTTAGAAATACCTAATAAAACGTATTAATAGAAATCGTATATAATATTTTTTTAAAACATCAACAACAAACTTATAAAAGGAGGGTCAAGAGCTCCTAAATAAAGAACAAACAATATCAAATTTAAAAACTACCAAGAACCACTAAAATAAACGTATAAACGATAAATAAAATATAACTAAACTTATTAAGTAGAATAATACTTATTATTAATTTAAAGCATATTATTTATCATTTACATCATGTCCAGTGATTCTCAAATTATAAGTGTTAAACTTAACCCTTAGTCAAAAAATGTTATAAAAATATATATTCTCAAATCTTTTGCGTTATATTATCCGTTCGAGAACTTTTTCCATACAAAATACGAATAAAACAATGCTATTTATTAGAAAATATATTATTTATTTATAAATTATCTGTTTGATTTACATTTTTTTATGTGCATATTTTTTTAAATGCTCACCGATTATAAATAAAATAATATCATTCTTCATTTAGTGTTTTCAATATATTTATAAATACTATATATTTTAAACAAATTGGGGAAATTATAGATCCAATTCAATATTATAAAAAACATACAATCAATCTAATCCATAGAAGCTTAGTAAAAAAGATGCAATCGAATGTTATGTTGCTAAATATTTTAAAAATATTCATTCTTATCAATAAATTGAATGTACAAATATAATATAGTGTACGAACCTTTTTATCAACAACTTCCACAACAGCAATTTGATTATTTCCGGCCTTCACAAAAACAAACCATTCACATTTTATTTATGTTTATTATTATATATACACAATTACCTGATTGTATTTAGAAGTTTAGTTATAACTACGGTCTACGTATTTCAACCACAGAACGTGCAGCGGTCTGCGGCGAGGCGACTAACTTAGTCAAGATTTTGACTCGCCACATACGACATTTTCACTATGTGCATTGTGCCAAAACTCGCGTCATGAACGAAAGAGATAGAACGAATATACTTCAAACTATTTGCGTCTCTTCTTATACATTTTGAATGTTACAATATGTAGGATAAAGACGGCTATATACATGTATGTAGCCGCAATGTTTACGTGACGTAACCATATGATCTCATAGCAACCATTTTTATTTTTTAACATGCGCACTAACATATTAACTTGATTGGGAATTATTTTAATAATTTGTATATATTATTTAGCATTTCTAGCATATGATATACTTATATATATACATATTACATACATGTATAAAGACCCACCAGTACATCTTTTCCCATAGGTTTATAGAACAATATGTTTATTAATATTTTATAGTATATTTTAGATTTAATCTACCATATTAATAAAGTAATTATGAATGTGTTCTGTACTTTTTAATTTCTTTCTGTATTCTGGATCAATGTTGTCGCTGGGATGCTGTGGTAACGTATAATTGGATCAGACATGCGCAATAAGCTAACAGAATTTTCCTTCTACTTTGTATCAATAGTGGTCAATTCTGTTTTTTGCATAACTTTCAATCAAGATCCTTCTTAATTCGCTGTTTATGTTGTCATAAAAGCATTTTTAATATAGAAGAGAGTAATAAAACGTTCTTAATACAATACATTCATATATTATGCATAGGTATAAGTGCGCTAATTAACAATATATATTGAATTTATATATATATATATATATATATATATATATATATATATATATATATATATATATATATTTGGAAGTTCTATTTGTGCATAAAGGATACAGTTGAAAATATAAATATTATTAAACTAACATACTTGGTTAACTAAATTTCGTGTATACAATACACAATACAAATCGTAGCAATTATTAAAAAAATATCACAATATGCTTCTCTCCTTCAGTCATTCTAAAGGAATATCGTTCATTCGACTACAAGGAATAAAAAAATTACTGTTACTTAAAGCAGTTAAAATTGTCTATATAAAAAATATATACTACAGAAAGCAGAAAACAAATTCAGAATATACAAAAAATATTACAATACATCTAAAATGCTCGTAGAATTGGGGAGAATATTTTTACAATCTGTTCGATTTCATTACGAACGTTAGATAAAAGAAATAAAAACAGTGAGTTTATTTGATAGAACTGATGAAAGCCAAAATTTATATTAACTAAATATAATTAAAAAGTATACGAAGTTTAAAGTTAAACTGGTTTTACTAAAGTTTAAAAAATTTAAAACTTATTTAACTTTTAAAATTAAATAAGTTTAAAAAAATTTATACGAACATTATGAGTAATGAAACATTTTTTTTTGTGTAAAAATATAGCTTAGTGCACACTTTATTGATCCACTTACAATTATGATTAATATACTATAGTATATTGATTATAATCCAGAATTGTATTAATTATAATAATATAAAATAAAAAAAAAACGTGCTCATGTCTCAAGACTTTCTGAATCAACTTATTAAAACTGAGCGAGCTTATTCCGCTTAACCATCTTCGAACACCCATCCTTAAGTTGATAACTGGAAACTAAAAATATGATGACGGAAGACGGACTATTAATATTTTTTCATTTTTCTCTGCTATGTACAGTCATATAAACAAGTACCTAAAATAAATGAATAAACTCAAGAATTTCTCTTATTTTTAATAAAAATAAATTGACAAAAATAAATAAATTGACCGTAATTCAATAATATCAGTATTTTTGGACACCACCCACTACGATAAGTTCTAAATGCAATATTGGACCTCCCATTACGTACATTTAGAACTTTAACATATTTGTTATTTTTGATGTCTGGACTTCGGTCCATAGGTAGGTAGCATGTTTTTTTTAAAGTGCATACTGTTGTGTGTACATATTTGCGTTGTAAAAAATTTGGTGAAGATCTGATAATCGTATCGGATATAGATGACAGTACAACTTACACAATGGATCAAATATTAAGGACGATCGATTCTAGAGATAACAATTGAACTCGTTAATGTGTTTATGATTATATTATATTTATCAAGTATCTATATTATATAAGTACAATAACAAATAATTTTCTATTAAGAGTTTCTCATGGTACCCGAAAATTTGTTACGTCCCACTGAAGTTTGAAAGTGAAAAGAATATTATAGAGTGAGTGCACTTGTATTGGTGCACAAACGTTTGAGTTTTAATATCTCCTATGCAGATGGCTAGTCTGAGAAAGGTTGGCTTTCATGGCTCAAATCAGTTCCTAGCTGACTGACTATTTTCAAAATAAAACGACATCAAATGTTGTTAACTACCTAGTTTGGCAGCGATAATTTTGTATTTTAAATAATAGAAAGATTAAATTTATAAATTAACACTTTGTTTAAAATAAAATATAACCTTTTTTGTCAATTATCATGAACATTTACAAAATATTCATTATTTTACCTATGAACACCTCACGTACAGTATTAATAGGTAAACGAGGCAAACATACACATTGTAATCAAGCCAGTATTTACCTGTTAGTATCTGATAAGAAGCTTACCCCTCATGACCATTGCTAAAATCTCTAAAGTTATTCTTTATCGAAACCTGGACTCGAATCCAGGACCTAACGATGGAACATCATATATGTATAATTAAAAATATATTTATTGTTTATTGTACATATGGTTAACAATAATAAATAATATAATTAGAATAGCAATCAGATTCAAATCCACCTTGGATAGGGTGGGTACTAAGTTTCCATCTTAGAGTGCACTTTCTACAGTGGCCAAGTTAAATAAGCTCGTATATCTAATTTATGTTCATGACTTATCACATAAATACATATGTCAGTCAAAGGCAATACTTCGAAGTAGAATGTGGTCGCACTCTATACTAAATAACTAGTGTTATTATTCACAGGCCTTCTTTAGCAAAATACATATTCTCTTACACAGATAGGACACCTGTCAGATGTTGCTAGGCATCTCCTCAAACAGTCTGCATGAAAAAAATGCGCACAAGGAGTCACTCGGGCTGACTTCATAGTGCCAAGGCATACAGCGCATACATCTTCTAATGTTGAAAGCTCTTCAGATGTCGCACGTCTAAATCTTGCAAGTGATCCTTGAGCTTCATTTAACTTAACAAGTGCTTCACTTAATCTGTGGCGTCCATGGACAATAACACAAATGTAAAAAATCAGCACTGCTAATCGCCAACGCTCATTCCAAGCAAGCGCCGGAACAAGAGGAATTGCAATTGCTGTAGTAATACCTCTTGCCCAAACCCCACAATAAAGTGCCTCCATACCTTCTAGACGTTCCAACTTCAGTGCAGATAAAGCGATGGGCCACAATTCAAGAAATGTCTTCTCTGATAGAAGATAATACGTACCAGTTATGGCGGTATATAATATTGTTGGGCGAAAATGTTCTAAACCTTGTTCTAATCCTAGAGTAAGGAGAATAAAAGTCATCGTCACTATAAAGGTGACAGCTTTGGTCCATTCTAAAACAATCTTCGTCGCTGACATAGCAAGATGCTTAACTCGAGAATGACGAGTCACATTTACGTATGGGGACCAATCTTCTTTAGTGCAGATTTCACGCACGTAGCTTACGGAGTATGTTATCACATTATAGAACATCAAGGAGTATAAGCACGTCAAACGTCCTCGATACACTAGCAGCCGATCACATGCAGTGAATATAAGCAGCTGCAAAAAAACCAAAACCTTTAATATATATTAACAATAAATATTTTTAATGCACTATTTACTATTTTACTAATTATGAAGTGAACTTTTTACAGAGTTGATTCCTTGTACCAAATAAATTATTTTAATGCAGAAAATTTTCTTTCTTTCTTTAGTGTTATATAGAGTAGATCTCCAATATTTTTACAGAAGTTTAAATTGTAAATACACAGCAAATTTGACTAAATCTATATGTTTAAAAAAATGAAAAAGACCTGTATTATGTCTAGTGCTTTACTGGCAATAATTAAGACCAATAATGGTGTGAAGGGAGACAATTGTTTTTTTTAGGATTTTAATCCCTTTGCTTTTATAATATACCAAAGTATCTAATACCTGACTAATCATAGTTGAAAGATTATTCATCTGCAAAAACAGGCGTTCTGCTCTATCGACTGGTGTATATGCAGTTTTCAGGATTCCTAATAAGTAAGCGATAGGCGAATGAAGACGACGAGCGACTTCTGCAACAATATATAAAGTTTTAATTGTAATTTACCTACATTGATATTCATATTATTTATTATTGATGGGGAAATGGATATATGACAATGCATTCTATAATTATAACGGATATAGAAAATCTTTTCTATAGCGGACAAAGAATTAAGAGATTTAATATAGTTTTTAGAATATTTGTCTGTCTGTCTGTCTGTCTGTTACCGCATCACAGAACAACCACTGGAGGGATTTTGATGAAATTTGGTATGGTGATAGCTGGTTATCCGGGTCAACGTATAGGATACTTTTTAACCCGGGAAAATGTCTCATTTCTGAGAAAAAATACAAAAACTGCAATGTAAGAATATACTAAATGTAAAACCTAAGAATTTGGTTTTTGGTCATCTGAATGCGGGCGGAGCCGCGGGCAATGCTAGTAATAAATAAATATGTTGGGATGTTTACACACAACACTATCTAGTTCCATGGTAGGCTACGAGGCTTGTGTTATGGATACCAGATAGTTGATAAACTTTAAATACATACACATTATAAATATAAACACCCATGACGGGAGTACAAACATTCGCACAAATGAATGCTCCCAGCGGGACTCGAACCCGCGACCGCTAGCACAGCAAGGAGGATCACTACAAACTGAGCCAAACGTGTCGTCAAATCTAATTTACTTGGCCGATTAAAATATATAAAGCTTTTTTCTAATTCAGACTATCATGCACACAAAAAAGTCCAACTCAAAAGTCAAAACCGTTTCTCAAGTTATTTCAAATTGACAAATATAATTACCTACATACATGAAAAAAACTAAATTTGTGTGTGATACTTATATAACTAATTTATTATATGTATAGACTAGGTATATTTCTATTGTTTTACTATATCTAGCCTTATTTTTTACAAGATTTCAAGATAACGTTTATCAAGAGCCTGTCAGAACGTATTGACCACTGGTTTCTTTTCCAACTCAAAGGACTTTTAATGATTTACATAATTATTTTTTTACTATAGAAAATAGCATAAATTTTCTGAATGGCTTTATATGATAAATAACCAGTAACAAGACGTCTTTTTATATTTTGTATCTTTTTAAATGAATATAGATATAGTAGTAACATTACAAGGATTTAAAGTAACTACACGACTATTTCTTGGGTTTTTCGTTTGTATTTTTTATTGTTGGTTCCCGACAATTCAAATGCTTTACACTTTATAGCATCAAGACCGCGAAAAAATGTGAAGAAAGTCTTATTAATTAAAATGTTCCCGTAAATCTAAGAGTGTATTGATCACTTTGTATCTAATAACATTTAGTAACGATAATATAAACTTTTCTCTTAAGAAGGTAAAATGTTTTGTTTTATTTTTAATGCACTAAAATACACATGCATCCCTGTTTACACATACACACACTATTATGCTTCCCTAAAAAATAGAAAATAATATTTTGGTACTGTATTAGTTACATCTTGCATATTGTTGATTACTTCATCTGTAGGAGTAGATATTTTTTCATAGAATTATAAGAGTATAAAAGGACAATCCTTGCCTCACTGAAAACAGTTCAGAGCAGCCATCCATTGGTTTCAACTACAAAATTCCTTTCAACACAACATCTCTGGTAAGTTTTAAAGTTCGTTAGTTTTATTATGTTTAAGTAGTAAAGCATACCTACATATATTTTATATAACAATATTCCTTATATTATCAGTTAAAATTCAATTGTAAAACAAAATACAAAGGGAAATTCAAAATTTGCTTTCTGAAAACAAACAGTAAAACTAAGCTATAAGACAGTTAAAAGTCAAAAAAACATTAGTAATTGGACTGACGCACATGCGCTGGCGAAAAGCCAGTTTCCGTTGCTCCATTCAGCTTCTCGACAATGACCTGACTCTCTCACATAAATACATATGTATATGTATACAATTGTTAGACACCACGATATTTGATATAAACAATGCCAAGTCGTGTTTATTTGTAACCGAAAACTTAATCCAAATAAAAAAAGTAATTTTAAACACATTTTTTTATGAAATAACATTAGTTAATAATTAAGCTATTGAGCTTAAGAATTCTTGAAAATATTTTTTGGATCAATAAACAAAAGTTTTGAGAGGCGCTGACTTTATTTATAATACAATCATTTAAGATATTTTATTATTTAAAATTCATGCAGATTTAGCATTTTACAACTTTTACAACTCATAATATAAAATTATTATTAAACAATGTTTTAATATCGAATATACAAGACAAGACGATGGCTTTTGGAATTTGGTTCACTTATTTTTTTACGACATTTTAATACAAACGTGACCCAGTTCTTAAAATACTACAAACCTCAATTCAAATTTATTTTGTCCTTAAATAATTATTATTTCTTTTTTTTTATAACAACAATATATAAGAAATGGCCATTTATTATTTATTATCAACAGAAGTGGCCATAAATAAATGATCCTAGATGGTTTATTTTGAAGAAGTTTCATAAACATCGGGGGCGGTAGGTCAGTTTGGCACACCCCTTGTTTACCTAGTTTGATGCGACGTATGTAGGAATTGCGATTTAAAAAATAAACTTTTGAAATAAATATATAAAATGACAAAGAATTACTAATAAATGAAGCTTATTTTAGCACTGGCTTTTAGTTTTCCAATAAATAAAAAAATGTCCTATCAAAATATAGCTAACCTAGTTCATAATAGTAGGAAAAACATAAATATAAAAAAATATTTACTTACTTCGAGCTAGTTTGACAACAGCAGGATACCACCTAGCGGGATAACGATAGTTAACAGAGATAAGCAGGGGCAACACCAAACAGGTGTAGGCAGCCATCAACCACGCGCCACCTAGCGCCACCAACAACCCTCGAGGTGCCCAGTAAGGCAGTAGGAACACCAACGAGATCAGCCATACTAGATATAAAGATTACAAACGGTTTAATCAGAATATCCAAGTAGTTTAGAATTTGTTTCAAATTTTCAAAGCCTGCGAGAAACTACTTGCGGTGATGATACAATAAAATTGATATATTTGTTTAGTACTTAGGATATAATAAAAGTAAATAGTTTTTACAATTATCTTTATGTTTAAATCGTATCATATAAGAATGGCTGGATGGATTTTGAATTAATTTTTATTTTAAGTCCCGTATAATTTTTATTTCAAGCAGTTTAGATCCAAAAACAGATTGATCATGGTTCATGGTTTTGGTGTTTGGTTATTTTGGACTTAAAAAAAGATATACCTAGTATGTAATACATAAAATACGCAGGGGAAACCACAAGCAATATCTAGTTAATTAACATATATATTTGTTTATTTTTGTACATTTACGAGTCTTAAAGCTTTGCATAATATAGTATCTAATGATATAGAAGCAAATACATACCATGTGACTTTAGTCACGTTAGAAGCGAAATGTATATCTATAATGAATGCTCTACACTAATAAAAAAGGAAACTAAATAGGTATAAATGATTCTACTAATCGAAATTAATGATTTAAGTAGTATTTAAAATACATGGATGATATCATTTATGAATAAATACTTCTAAGCATACTTATAATATAAACAGATCACTATCGAATTTAATATTATCAATAAAAAGTTGTACCCACCAATATTTGCAATCTTGTCCTCTGATTTGATAGTCTGAAACTTCGAGAAAGAATCACTTCTAATACGACCGCGCACACGCGAAATCATTCCCATATTTCAGATAAATTATACAAACACTTCAACAATTTGTTTTCTAAAATTTATGTCTTTCTTTAGTTTAATATCAGTAAATGTCTCTTTCAGAATAGTAACACCCGTGTGGCACGAATTTTCTCTTATGAATGCGCATTTCGCGAGTGGCATATTGGGCGGGCGGCGCTTGCGCAAGCACTCGCATCGTACTTACACTGCTGTGCCAATATATTCAAATTATTTTTGGTTCCAAAGCTTTTTATTTATAAACAATAACAAAACTACAGTGAACGTACGCAGCAAGTCTCAGAGTCTTCGGAAATATCTCCGCGTTCATTACTCGCAGCATCATTGGAATGACGCTTAATTTTAAATTTAATATTGTGTCAATGACTCGTGAAATCGAGTCACTTATTTAAATATTAAAGTATAATGGCCTGCCAGTATAAAATTTAGACAAATTCATAAAAGTTTAAAGCAAATATGATATATTTAGGTAGTACGTACTTAGTATAGCGTTCATCAGTTTTCCTTCGTTATATATTCATGTTTATGATACTTATAATATCGAAGCATAGACATGAGTAAAATAAATATACATTTGTTGTAATAAAAATGTCCGGCTCATTTATAAGTACCTTTATACATATAATATTAGAGTAGTAGTAGTACTTCATAAGAATTTCTTATCCGACCACAGAAATCCGATTCTAATGATAGAAAATGTTTTCGAAGAGCATATTGTTTTGATATTCAAAACAATATATATAGCATGAACGAATTGTGACTAATTCGTTCATTATATACTCGTATAGGTATTATTCCAAAAAAATTTCTAACCTAACCTAACTTAACCTAACTTAGTCATTTGAGAAAAATACGTATAATTGGAAAACATCAAACTTTATAATTTTTGTTCTGTACCTACATATATTGTCATTTTCAAATTATCTACATAAGTATATATACCTATAATAAAATTCTAAGCTGAATATGTACATTTAACATTTTTTGGAAAATATTATTGAAATAGACATTATTATCGATAAAGAGGCCGAATCTATAGTTTTTAGAATTTTTGTCTGTCTGTCTGTCTGTCTGTTACCGCATCACAGAAATACCACTGGAAGGATTTTGATGAAATTTGGTATGATGATAGCTGGTTATCCGGGTCAACATATAGGATACTTTTTACTGCGGGAAAATATCTCATCTCAGAGAAATCTATACTAAACGTTAAAACGTAAGTATAGGGAACCCGAGCGGAACGAGGGTGAGTCGCTGGTTTAAGTTATAAAAAAATAACAATTTCTTCGGAAAGAAGCTCATCGCTCGAAGTGCCATCATCACAAATTATTTTTCCTACACCCACATATTTTTATTCAGTTCTTAGAATAACAGATGATTTTGATATTAATTCCGTCGATAGTATAAGTTCTATATACATTCATGTACTTTGTACAAAGTACATAATTACTTATGGGAATTTTATTTAATTGGAATGTACTTAACATTTCAATAATACTATAATAGCTATACTATAATTAGCAAAAGCTACGGTATGTGTACGTAATAAGGAAATGATATAAACTGAAATACATAATCACATAGAGAAAGCAGCAGGCGGCCTGAACGCCAGAAACGATCTTTTCTAGGCAACCTTGAGATAGAGTATTATATCTTATAAAATATGACAAAATTTTAAAATCATGATATGTAAACATAAAAAAATACCTATGTAGGTATCATTTGTATGATGAAAAAAAGTAAATCCCTTAGCTACGCTTTTAGTTTAAGCGTTCAGTGTAAAGGATACACCAAGCATGCTAAATATATCTAGTGCAGGACTTTCCAACCAGAAGGGCACGCACCCTTAGGGGGGCGTAGAGAGAATTTATATTGTATAATTTAAAATTAAAATAACTAAAAATCGTTAAAATTATGTTTCTTATTATAATAAAAAAAATGGGGGCATGAACATATTTTTTATAATCCATGGAGGCTCAAAAAAAAAGGTTTGGAAACCCTGTTCTAGTGTATGGTGACTGGCGAGGCGTACATGAGGTGGCTAAAGATTGATTGAAATTTATTTATATTTTACATATAATAACGATTCTTCCGTTATAAAATACCTAGTTGTCAACCTTCACCAAAAAAATTGCCAAAGACGCACATTAGCTTGTGTGATAACTTTGGATATTATCTCTTCAAAATTGAAAGAAACAAATCTTCTTAAAGTTGGTTTTCATAGTTCAAAATATTTCGTATATTAATTATATGTTTCTAAAGTCGCAAACATTGTATTTTTTCTGATACAGAACTCTTCACAACATGCATTCAGTTCTCTACATTCTACTTTTGATCGGCTCCAGTTTGGCACACTATAGAGGCTATGAATCTAGAAACCATATCGAAAGGGAAGAGCCGCACACCGAGATGGATAGGTAATTGTGTCTATCGATGTGGTTCGCTTATGGTGAGTTTTTATTTTGCATGTTTTAGAAACCTACTATTTTTTTATCTTGCTATTTTATGTTTTTAAGAATAAAAAAAAATGGATTTTAATAATTTTTTATTTAATATTATATTATATTTCTTTTTCTTTATATATTTAACTAGCAACTCAACCTGGCTTCACTCGGGTTCGTCCTTATGTTGATTCCCAATACAAACTCTCATCCCCATTTTCACCCACTTAATAAATAAAAACTTTTTAACAAAAAAATAAAAACCGACTTCAAACAAAAGCACTAAAAAGTGAAAAATAACTGATTGGTAGTTTTCATTTACTATACATACCTAATCAAATATTTTCGAAGTCGGTGTGCTTTGCTTTGTATGGGCTGGGACCAATTTCAAAAATATTTGATTAGGTATGTATTTAATAGGTAGGCTTTAATTACTTAGCCAAAGCACACCGACTTCGAAAATATTTGATTAGGTATGTATAGTAAATGAAAACTACCAATCAGTTATTTTTCACTTTTTAGTGCTTTTGTTTGAAGTCGGTTTTTATTTTTTTGTTAAAATGTTTTTATTTTTCCCTTTTTAGTGTAGACAGTAGTAGCAAAGTAAGAATTCCAACGTGTTAGGCTTGTCAAATCAAACAAAATAAGCCCAAACTCAAAGTATCTACTATTAGCCGTTGAAGAGTTCCACCTATCCACCTTCTGGCCTTACCATCAGATCAGGTCAACAATACCGAACCACTGTACTATCAACGGAAATAAAAACACTTGCAAATTTGAAGTTAATATGACAATTAGAAGTAGGTTAAATTCATCATTAGCTATTTTTCCACCCTTAGGGGTGGTATTTTTTTTTGAAATTTAAATGGGACCAATCTGGAAGTATACACTTTCAAACAACACAAAAACTGTCCAAATCGGTTAAATGACAATGAAAATAAATGACGGAGTTCTGAGGTAACAAACATAAAAAAAAAAATAAAAAAAAAATACAGTCGAATTGAGAACCTCCTCCTTTTTGAAGTCGGTTGAAAATATCCTATGGGCTTCCTAGGATCTATATATCTTCTTACCAAAATTCATCTAAATCGGTCCTGTAAGTAGTTTTTGAGTTTATTCGTTGCATATTATAATATTAGTGTAGATGTATTAATCATATAACATAACTTTATACAGTTTTTTTACTCACTGTCACTGTATCGACGTGCAAGACGAGTCCATTGAACAGACAACCATAGATGCGTGACCCTAGTTCGTGGTTAATTTAATTTGGAAAGGTATCATTCTACTTATAGTAATTGAAGGCATATTTTATAGTTTAGTAGAATGCCCAGTTTGTGAAATCTCACAAGCACATGAAGAATGCACCATCGACGAAGGCAATAAGAGATTCAAAAGATGTCAATGGGACACCTACTTCAACGAGAAATGCGGCAACCGTTTGGACTGTTATAGGGTACGAATAGCCTGTTTTATAAAAAATAAATTTGTCTGTGAAAGTGCACATCGCCTAAAATAGGTTATCTTATTACACTTAGCATTCTTATTTTCAGCAACAAGTTCTGATGCTCAAAAATTCTTACTTTTAAACAAAATTCGTAATGTAGATACATAAAGTTACATATACGTTTAATATTAATTTACTTACTTAATACTGTAGATACGAAAATATTTTTGTTAGTTTATCTTTCTTTAAAATTTGCATTTACCTATATTAAAAAATATTACCTAGATTGAATATTGATCGAGTGCGCGTGTGCCTCTCGCAAAGCTGTATTATTTTTTTACTAATTTTAATAATTTATATTATGTGTATACTATTGTATATCATAATGTATATTATAATTTATAACCACCAACAGGGACCCGGAGAGACCTGCACTGAGAAAATGGAAAATGATATCTACGGCCAGAAATGTGCCCGAGGTTGCTACTGCGATGGCGCCGTTCACCAGTGCGTTTGTGTCGGTTACAAAGTTGATCACTACTTACGTTTAATCTTCGCCAACCCACTTTATCGCTACCCGCTTCCTCCTCAAAGAGACGAAGAACACAAACCTTTAATGCTACTAGCTTAAATAATTGTACTTACTGTTTTCTTCGCAAATAACGCTTGCTCAATTATTAATAAATAATACATGAATCTTTACCCCCATTTCTTTTATAACCAACTAATCCTAACCTATATATCATGTATTTATATGATGCAGTATCTAGCCATCGAAGAAATAACATTTAGATTATAATAAGACGAAAATAATATAATGCATATAATAAATGATGATGATGATGTTCTACAGACCGATTCCGGCCACGGAGGCCAATCTCATTGATACTAGCCAACTGCGCAGGAAATATTATAGTGCACAAGTGTACGCGCAGACACAAGTGCACTCTCTATTCCTGTCACTCTCATACTCCGGTAGGACGACTACTGGACACGACCGGTGAGAGTTAAGGCGCAGGACCGACGGCTTTACGTGCTCTCGGAGGCACGGGGGCGAAACACCGCCAACTTCCCAACTCCGGGTTGTTACTGAAGCTTACTATACAAAAAGGCTCAATAACTAAACTTGGCCCGACCCGGGACTCGAACCCAGGACCTCCGGGTGTGCAGCCGTACATGCTAGCCACTACATCACCGATCCCCTGTTGAAAAACTCCAATAGAATGTTTATTGGTTTCTATGTGGCTTTTGTCGCTTTTGATGGGATCCTATTGAAGTTTTTAAATAGGGGAGACAGTTATAATAAATAATTACATAATATCAATTATTGCATCTTTACTCCAGTTTATTATGTAGTCGAGTCAACAAGTGCGTTTTAGGTCAACTTTTTTCAGCAGTCTCGGAATAATATGAACGAGGTGTCATTCGATTCGGAATGGCATGTACATGATTTTTGAAAAAAATCAAGTGCCGTTTCCAAAAATTGATAAACTTACAAACAATTAACACCTCTAGGTAAATTTCTAAGAATTCTATTGTTAACTGTAACGCCGCCGTGTCCGCGGTCGTGGAGGGATTAACTAAAAATAGAAAAGGGGGTTTAATTTCTTGCAAATATCTCATAAGCTAATTAAGATTATTCAAATCTAAAAAAGATTCAAAAAGAGGAGAAAATGTCCTAAAAAACGTCACGACTCCCGGAACTGTAAGAACAATATTTTTAGTTTTCCAATAAGCCTAGTTCGCATTAAGCTAGTATTTTAGTCTAGTAGCGAGTAATTTAGTAACTAAACGTGTCTGAACACTAAAAATTTAGTCGATTAGTTTAGTAAGTAATTTAGTCGAGTCAATCCATTTTATTCTATTTTTTTGGGCGAGTAGCAGCCCCCACCACGCGTCCGAGCTCACTGGTTCACCGGTTAAACAAGTACGAACCTGTCGAATTAGTCGAGTTCATTAGTTGCCGCCATAATGTCGTTTTTACATAACTTTCGGACATTCCCAAACTATCGAAGTATTCTTTGGGATCTTCCAATGAAGTAATCTTTGGGATCTTCCAAAATTCCTTCAGAAGACAATTAGTAGCTCCTAGTTTATCTTGTTTAGTAAAACGCATAAGTAATGACGAGCTAAGGTTAATTTTTTTCGTTATTTTTTGTTAAGATGCATATTTAAAAAAAGAATGCTTATGGAACGTAAAAAGCATGAATTATCTCGCTTAAAACAAATTTAAACACAGAATTTACGATTTCATTACGTTGTTGATATTCCATTTTGAATGAAATAAAGAGATTCAATTCAATTCTTTAATTGAGCACAGATTAGTTTGCCAATGTCACGTAGAATAGAGAAGACATCTAAAGAGCTTAACTACTTAACCACTAAACACGTTTGGACAGCTACTAAAATATAAGTCACTTAAAATTAAGTAAAAATTTAGTTAACTACTAAACTACTTAACACGTGTAAACCGGCCATCACTCACACAAAAGCAAAGCTGAGCTTACGTCTCGAGAACTGTATTATATGATTTGTGGTTATATATATTTTTGTGATCACCTCTTAAAAACCTTTATACCGTCCTTAAAACCAGGAAGAAATATTTTTTAAAGACACAAATTAGCGCCTGAAATCCACCATTTTAATTTTAACTATTTTTATATAGCCTACTAGCTTTGCCCGCGGCTCCGCCCGCGTTCAGATCGCCAAATACCAAATTATTAGGTTTTACATATTAGTATACTATTACATTGCAGTTTTTGTATTTTTTCTCAGAATTGAGATATTTTCCCACGGTAAAAAGTATCCTATATGTTGACCCGGATAACCAGCTATCACCATACCAAATTTCATCAAAATCCCTCCAGTGGTTTTTCTGTGATGCGGTAACAGACAGACAGACAGACAGACAAAAATTCTAAAAACTATAGATTCGGCCTCTGTATCGATAATAATGTCGATTTCAATAAGATATTCCAAAAAATATTTAATGTACAGATTCGGCTTAGTTACAATTTTATTATATGTATAGATGGGCTATGAGTATGATATTCGCGTTATCAAGACGAATCTAACGACGTATGAATCTTCAAAATATGTAGGCCTACGCGTTTTACTTCCTTTAGTTCTGTAGATTTGATTATTTTATCTGTGATTGTTTTAAATAAATTATGGGTACAGCTATCAATGACTAGCGACTCATCCTCGCTTCGCTCGGGTGTGCTTTGGCTAAGTAATTAAAGCCTACCTATTAAATACATACCTAATCAAATATTTTCGAAATCGGTGCCAGGCCATATAAAGCAAAGCACACCGACTTCGAATATATTTGATTAGGTATGTAGTAAATGAAAACTACCAATCAGTTATTTTTTACTTTTTAGTGCTTTTGTTTGAAGTCGGTTTTTATTTTTTTGTTAAAAAGTTTTTATTGAGTGGAACCCTAATTCTTTTTCTAAGATAAAATTAGCCTATATTACTCCCTATAACATGAGCTATCTTCCAGTCCCTTCCAAATCCGTCCAGCCGTTTCAGAGATTATCTGGAACAAGCAGACAAAAATTAAAAAAAATGAGTTTTTCTTATAAGAGTATAATATACTAGCGGCTCACCCTCGCTTCGCTCGGGTTCGCCTCTGGAAAAGCACAAACAGATCTATCCCACAGGAACCGTTCATTTTTCCGGGATGAAAAGTTACCTGTTGTTTGACCGGCAATATAAGGTATCAGCATGCCAAATTTTACTAAATTAGGTGCATATGTAAAAGGGAAAAGTCTTTCGTTTTAAACATTTTAGACGATAAATTTACTTATTTTGATAAGAATTCATAATTATTGATAATATAACCAATAAACATGACCTACCGATTTAAATTATTCTTTTAATATAAAAAACTACTTTTTGTGACTTAAATATAAAAGTTAGACATGCTGTCGCTGACTTTTTTGTAGGCATTATTAATCTCTAGAACATAATCATATATCTCTCATCGTAAAGGCAGCGTTCGTAAGAAACGTTTTCGTTCGACCATTTTTCTCCGACTTTGCAAATCTGACTACCATGAAAAAGTCTTGTCATTCTTCGGGTTAACATATAATAGCCTATGACACTCAGAAAGAACGTGGCTTTCTATTGGTAAAAGAATTTTGAAAATCGGTTCAATAGATCCAGAGATTACCCCCTACAACGTCACAAACTCACAATATCACAAACTTTATCTTTCATATGCATTTAATAATACAATAGCATATCGATAATTAATCGATAGCATATCGATAATTAATCGATAGTGACCGATAGTTAGAATATCGGTAATTCTATCGATATTATCGATGCAATCGATACTATCGATAGATCGAAACGTGACAATACTATTGACAGAACACAATACTATCGATTCTGTCGATAGTATTGGTGCTCACAAATCATAAACTATTGATAGTATCGATACTATCGATACTATTGAAGTTTCGAAATAAAATAATATCGATGGCATCGATGCTATCGAAACTATCGATATATATCGATAGTTTCAGCTATCGATAGTAGGTCATTTTTCGATAGTATCGCTTGAAGGGTCGCGAATACACCGGCATGTCAGTTAACAATTGATTTCCCGGAAACTAACCACGGAGGCGGTATTGTACACAGTTCGCAGGTGGCACAAATCTAATCGATATTTTTATACTAACTTTCGTCTAATTATATTGCTTTTAAAACTTACCTAATACTAAAAAAATTATAAAAAAATTATATATAATTATATATAATAAAAAAATTAACAACTATCGATGGTCCAAAATTCAGTAGTATCGGTAGTATGGATTCTATTGATAGTATTGTTTTTCAGAAGTTTGATAGTATCGATACTATTGATAATTTATAATTCATTAGCAGCAATACTATCGATACTATCGATATTATCGATATAGCTATCGATAGTAGGGCTATTTTAGATAAAAACTATCGATAGTGAAACTATGGATAATTCGGCAACACTAGCTGAAATGGGCTAATGTTTTGAATTAGTTTTGAAGTGCCCCGGCAGAGGGCACTACATTCAGTGTTGAAAGAAAAAAATATAAATAACTAATATGTGTATAATATATAATAATACATACGTTATTATCGTAAATATTATAAATTGTAATATATATATATATATATATATATATATATATATATATATATATATATATATATATATATATATATATATATATATATATATATATATATATATATATATATATATATATATATATATATAACTACTTAATATATAATTATAAATAAATAAAATATAAACAAATATTACTAACGATAATGTAAATAAAATGTTGATCAATGCCACCTTGAAGAAAAAACACTTCGCATATTTTCTGCTATTGAGTTGGTATCCTTCATAGAGTATATTGGTACATATTATATAAAGTATCCTTGCGCGCATCACGCCAAAGCAGTACTTTTCAAAATGCTCGTTTGAGCGGAGCGTTGTTGTAGTTGAAACATTCGAAGTTAGCAATATGCCGCGTAGTGCGTTTTAGAGCTCTAATTGGAAAACAGGGTATATTTCGTTATAAACTTAAAGACCTTTAATATTATCTGTGCCAGTGTGCCAATTTTATCATAAAAATTCTTCCCCGTTTCAGCCGTGTGTGGTTTTTAACCACAAGATGCATTTAGGGGAAAAAATCATGTAACATATTTACAGTAGTTACTGCTTATTTATCAATAATTCCGTAAAATTGTAATTATTTTGCCGTCTTTTTTGATGTATACTTTTGTAAACATAATCCACAGACTAAATAACGACTTTATTGAAGATATTTCCGTGACTTATTGCTACTATAAAAATAAAATTTATACAAATAAAAATACAATACATAATAAAACTACAACGTGTATTTTTTCTTTTGATATTTTTACAGCAAGACAAAATAAAACAAGTTGCAGATCACAGAAGAGAAAAAACGTTTTTTATCTTCCGTGAGTGAGATTAACTAATTAAAATAGGGAATAAAAAATAATGGTGACTGGCAATACATATTTTTGTCGTTAGGGGAATTCTAAAAGCTAAATGTGCTTCTCAGTTCTCACTTCTCAGAATTATTTTTCACTTCAGCTGTTAATTGTTAAAAACTTCGAGACTGGTTAATGATTATCCAGAACGCTTTCCGGTAAGTTCTACGTTGGAGAACAACTGTTCATTTTACATAAATATCTATTCGTAATTATTGTAACTACTTATCACAATAGGATCTATCATCTATACCACAATTATTAAGTGTATGTATATATCCCTGGGAAGTTTATAATCTTTGGTAAGCTGTTAAATTGAAATATAGTTTATAAAGTGGACTTTAAAGTTTAATCAAGTTAATAGCTTTAATTATTAATTGTTGTCGTAAATATTGTTTTAGGTTTTGTCTAACATGTATTGCAACGTGTGCGGAGTTGTAGATGAAGATTATGATGAAAATTCGGTTGTACATCATGATGATACACCGAAACATTTGTGCAACTTAATTTTACAAAATTATAAAAATAACAAGTAAGTAGATAGTTATTGTTTCATGTGGTGTATATAAATATACGGTATGCATTTGATATTAACGCGTAGTTTATTTTTTAAAATTAAGTAATGATATGTTTGACAAACTTGTATTAATAATGACAAGTAATTAGAATCTTATATTATATGCTATACTGGTTTTATATGTTTTTGTCTATATTAACTATAAATATTTTCTTCTTTTTTGTGTAGGAAATATTTTAGCAAAAACAGAAATGGAGTCATTGTACTTGGTAGTGCTACAGTTCAGGGAGCAACTGGTGGTACGGCACATGTGCATAATAGTGACCACCATAAAATTAGAATATATGTGGGTATAATTAACTGTTAGAAATTTATGCTACAATTGTATTATTCAAATATAGATATAGAAATAATAATACCGAAGAATGTACAATATAAATTTTTTTGCTCATTGTTAAATCAATTCATTATATTTTGAAGTATCTACTTTATCTTATCTCATAATTCAATTCCTATCTTTCAAATATAGAGTTACATTACATTCAAAAAGAAGTTGGTTTATGATGCATGATTATTAAGATTTAATATGTGAAGCAAAGATATAATTATTAAGATGGTTTTGACTTTAAAACTATTTCTTTATAAACATTTAAGATATTTTTGAAATCGAAATAAAATATCAATTGGATAATTTAAAATTACTACTTTTGTTATAAAAATTGTAGAGAATAAGTTTTATGTATTTTAGTAAATTGATCTTAAATTCTTTTACCATAAAATAAAAATATGTAAAATAAATATTTACAGCACTAATTAAATCCTTTCAGGTAATGCCTAATGAAGTAGTTAAGTTTAATTTTAGTGTCAGTAATAATATGAAAAATGAAGGATTGCTCGTTATTGGCATTCAACTGGCCCATCCTCAGCCTCAATTCCAAATGAATGAGCATCCATATATTTTTGGAGGAGAGCCAAATGTTTTAGATAAAAGTAAGTTTAAATGGGTCAATAAATATGTAATGAGATATACAATAATGTGTATTTTATGTAATATATATTTAATTTATTTATTATTTTATTGTATACTAGTGACTCACCTTCGCTTGCTTGGGTTTCATCCCCATTTTCATCTCATTAAGGGATAATTTCTGGGATAAAAGTATTCTATCTCCTTCCCAGGATCTTAAACTGTCTTTTGACCAAATTTTATCTAAATCGGCTTAGTAGATCCAGAGATTACATCTACAAGTCACAAACTCACAAACTTCTTCTTTACAAAAATATATTCAAATATGAAGTTAGTACATATATTATAATAATGATGTATCAAACATTTTACAGAATCCACATTAAGTGAAGAAATAAGTGTTAGGTTTCAATCTCCAGATATTGGTCAGTTTGAAATGCCTATTATGTTTACCTTTCATAAGAAGAGTGAAGATGAGAATATTATTATTATACGTGAAATGGTGAGTATTACTGCTTTTAAAATTATGTTTTGGTTTTCTATGAAAAATGGAAATCCTGTAAGACCGCCTATATATATTTGTTCATGTGTTGAAAGTCTTACAACCTATCTATACCTGAAAAAAGTATTAAAATTAAAAATACTTGTCTAAGCTAATATATTATATAATATTTTTTATTCAGCTTAGTATAATATATTTATTTTATCAATAAAAATAAAAGGTTCAAGTTTAGTTCCTTTGTTCCTTGTGATCCTTTGAAAATATGTAACATTTATATTATATGTATATATATTTCAAGCAAAACTTAGTTGACCTAACTGTTGAATATCAATCAATTTTAATATTCATTTATAGTATAAATATGAGTCAATCTCTATGTAAAACAAGGCAATAGCCGAGATTATGTTTTTTTAAGTGTGTCAGATAACAATAATATTAGTTTCATTCTGAATTTTACTATTTTTTTCATTAATTATTTTATATATTACTTTCATGATTATTATCATAATTTACGTTTAAATATGCTTTCGCCATGCTGTGAAATCGACCACAGTACAAAGTTTACCATGAACATTTTTATTTCTTGTTTGGCCATTTTGTTGTGTGAAGTAAAAAAGTTGATAGATATAAATAAAATTTTATTCATGTAAGGAACTTCTGTACTACTGGTAGGGTATTTACTATGTATGTATATAATTAGGTTTTAATGTTACATATTAATAAAATCAATAACCTTCCAAGGTTTTTACTTTGCTCCGGGTTTCTGTTTTGCTTAGGAAGGTTAAAATAACACTTAATTCAATTTCTATTTTAGGTAGTTTTAGTACAAGAGCATCATATAGAACTGGGTACCAACAAAAGCCCATACAATAATGAGAAGTGGGAAAAAGCTGAGCACTTCATTCAATGCACTAGTCATGTGTAAGTAAATATAATATATGATTATTTGCTGTTTTTTTATTATTTTTATGAATTGCAATAAAAACAAAAACTGTAACATTATATATATTATATCAATTTATTAAATTTAAATTTTTCTTGACTTGTCATTTCTACTAGTATGTATTTTCAGGCCATATGAAACTTTATTTAAGATACCGAAGCTATTAAAAATTTTGTTACCACGTGGGCTTGAAGAAAACGCGCTGGAAGATTTACCATATAATCAAGATATGTTGTTAAAGCTACGGGAGCTGCTTATATCCACCAGGTATCGTCATACTTAATCTATATTTGCTAGCATAAGTTCTAATTGAATAATACTTTCTTAGATTTACGAATATTTGACATTTTAAATAAAACTGTATGATTGCTGTAAAACATTCGAAAAGTCGGGAACCAAAAATCGCAATAAATCCGTGAAATAATCCGAAGGTAGTTTTATTTATTCTGATTGAATGTTGTTAGCTGCAGCCTGAAATTTGTGTAGCAGGTAGCGCTTTAGTCTCTGAGACTATTAAGGAACACCTATCATATACATTATACGTGTATATATATATATATATATATATATATATATATATATATATATATATATATATATATATATATAACAAAGTCGTGTTAGTTACACCATTTATAACTCAAGAACGGCTGGACCAATTTTTATGATATTTGATTTTTTGGATTTCTCTTAGTTTGGTATAGGATAATAAGTATTAAAACATCAGAAAAAATAACGAAAAATATTAAAAGTTATATGGGTAACGCTGGCTAATAACTATTTATATCTATTTGAAACGTACCTAGCGACGAACCCGACCGAAGAGAACCTGTATATATACAGGTGGTATATGTAAACATTCCCAACAGGTTATGTGGGACTTGGCGGCTAGAAAAGCCAGTACTAGTCACTAAAACCCTACAATCTCCCCTGTCTTAATAGGGCGTCGCAGGATCGCTTATCGACGGCAGGTTTGCCGAAGCAGAACACACAAACAAGGGGTTACTCCCACGGTTCACTCTGCTGTCAGAGAAGTACCAGGAGCAACCCGCATTGTACTCCGCCCACCGAAGTGGGCCATCTCCCTGTGTGTCTCTTGGCTTCGCGCCCGGCTGAACAGCCTTATGCTAATGAGCCCCCCCCCCCCCACTCACAACGACCAGGTAAACACGCATCGGAGAGGTCTTTCGACTACTATTTCTAGTACAGATGCCTCATCCCATATAAAAAAACTAGCAGTACCCGCGGCTTCGCCCTCGTTCAAACTTCTGATATTAAACATCAGTTTTACAACAATGTATAGAAGTCTGCCAGATTTGTTTACATTTATGATTACTGCTCCGCTCCCTTGGGTATCAGCATAATGTTATATAGTCTATAGCCTTCCTCAATAAACAGGCTATCTAATGCAAATATATTTTTTCAAATCGGATTAGTAGTTCCGGAGATCAGCGTGTTCAATCAAACAAACTGTGTCTTTACAATATTAGTTATAGATTAAACAGTGCTAATTCGGGAAAGGTAGTTTTATTTAAAATTGTTATACATACAGAATATAGAAGTTATAACAAGCAAATATTTAATCGACATTCTTTTCAGGGCAATATTTGATGAGGGTCCAACTAAACACAACTATATGATGTATTTCCATTACCTGCTGTGGTGGGAGGAGTGCATCGCAAGAATTAACTTAAGGGTAACTTTAGTTTTAAACATTTTGTTCTCTTTTTCTTGTTTGAATTGAAGATTTTATAAAATGACTTATTTTTACTTTCTCTTTTACGATTTTAAAAATATACAGAGTAAAGCTATGAGTAGTAGTTATAAAAGTATTTTAGGTATTCAGCTTTGAGAAAAGATTATTAGTGTAAGTTTTTTTTTTTACATTTCTTGCTCAAAGTGGAACCAAGAGTTTTGCTTCACTGTGTTTCTAACTTTCTTGTTCAAACAGCCATACCATAGTACCATACCATGGATACCATAGTATCACTTATATTTTTTAATATTTTTCGATGTTGAATATTAATATTTCATTGGTTTTTCAAATATTAGGTTTCATATTTGTTTCTTGTTTTAGAAATATAATATGTCGAATGTAAAAATAGAACAAAGGCACGATATGCTTGTATTGGAAGTACCTGGTTTAGCTGAGAAGCGCCCGTCATTGTTACGTGGTAAGCAATTAGGACTTGTTTTCTCTTATAAATTACCTGAATAATATTTATCGACATAGAAAGGAGTAATCTTAAACCAACTAAAAATATTAAATTGCAGTAATTTACATTAGTTAATATAAACTACCTCGGTGGTCTAGTGGCTAGTATGTACGGCTACAGATTCGGAGGTCCTGAGTTCGATTCCCGGGTCAGGACAAATACAGTAAATGTGTGTGGTGTGGCTCAAAATATAATCCAATAATGCGTAGCTCGCTTTGTGGGAGGGAACACTTCACTTATTCGCACGAAAAATTACATTGGACCCATGGCGCCTTAAACATATAAATGTAAAATATATTATTTCAGGTGATCGAGTCTTCATAAGACCGAAAGAAAACGAAACTATTACTTTTGAAAGTGTTGTTAAAGACATTGAAGATAATCATGTTATCTTAGCAGATATGGACCAGTCGTAAGTAAATTGTTCCTGTGACATATGCAATTATTAAGAAGTTACGATTGAATTAATCTATACTAATATAATAAAGAGGTAAAGTTTGTGAATTGTGAGTTTGTGACATTGTAGGGGGTAATCTTTGGATCTACTGAACTGATTTAGATGAAATTTGGTAAGAAGATAGTTTGAGACCCTGGGAAGGAAATAGGAACCTTTTTGAAAATGGGATGAAAGTTTGTATGGGGAATAAACCTAGGGACGAACCCGAGCGAAGTGAGGGTGAGTCGCTAGTAAATAATAAAATTCAGTCTAAAATTAATCTAAGAAACTTACAGTTGGTATATCTGTCTTTTAATCTTATTGCCCAAATTGATCAAAAAATGTTTTAAAGGAATAAGTAAGAACTAAGAATAGCTTACTTTCTTGTTAAATATCTGTTAAAACAAAAAGAACATAACTTATAAAAGCTCTATGTTATTATAGCAGCTATACATTAGATTTTGATAATAGGTTTAAATATTTATTTCACTTCAATACAATAAACATTATCAAGATGACATGAAAATTTGTTTAAAACGTTATTAAGAGAATCCTTTTTTTTTAATTACAATGTAAATCCTATGATCACTTCTACTTTTTTCTTATCTTGTGACATCCACATTCCACACTTAATAAAAATATGAAACAAAATAAAATAACGAATTTTATGAGTAATTTAATTACGAAATTAGTCTCTATAGCAAATATTGTGAAATTAAAACAATGACAGCCCTTAAAAACGTTTTTTATTATTATTCAAACATATATGTACAGATTCTACAATTATTACTCCTCTGAAGCACTGTTCGACGTGCGCTTCCTGCTCTCGCGCGTGCCTTACGAGCGCTCGCACGAGGCTATAAGCAAAATATTCAGCTCCAAACAGGAATGCCGCATTTTTCCTGAACCACCAAAAAAGAGAATCGCTGTGAAGCCTATCAAGAAGTTAGTAATTTTATATTAATTAAATATTTCACATTATCATCTATCTATATAAATAAAAATGAATGTTCGTATGTTTGTCCTCTATACGTTCCTAAACCAGTGATTTGATTGTGATGAATCTCTGGCGTGTTATTCCGTACATGTCTGCAAAGGTTTCTGACCAAAAAAAAAAATTTTTTTTAGACATTAAATGTCAAATTAAGACAAATTTTGTCTTTTATGCGTTCCTAAACCAATCAATCGAGGGACCTGAGCGTAGCGAGGGTAAGTCGCTAGTGGCATATAAAATTTGAAGTATTTATCCGTTCAATTATTATTTGACAATAGCAAGCATAACATTTTTAAAGAAATTAAGTAAATGTGTGTATTTTTTATTTTACGTTATATGCTCTGTAAAATAAATAAAAATAAATAAATTTTAAAATGTTTATTTTATCATCATCAGACAACTTTGTTTCATAAAAAATTACTAATGCGACTGTCCCATTTTTTATTCGTCATTTAAATTATTTTTATTTTAGGTTCTATAACCCGCTTATAGCTGGCAATGAGGAGCAGAGGTCTGCAGTGGAGCACATAGTGTCTGGCACCTCCGGAAAGGCCCCGTACATCGTGTTCGGGCCACCCGGCACCGGCAAAACTATGACTATAGTCGAAGCTATCATACAGGTATATAATTATTTCTATTACTTTAATTATAAAGAAACACATTATGGAAGTAGATTTTAGTTTTGAACGACTTAAAAAACGAGTTACTCAATTCGATTATTGTTTTTTTTTAATATATTTTGGTGGAGTGTATGTCACGCGATATCTTCACTAGTTGTGGTCCGATGTTCCAATTTCTTTTTAACGAATAGGTTTGTTTAATGTTATAAATCAAGGGTTTTATCATAATAATGAAATAAAAAAAACAAAATGAAAAAAAAAACACTCCTACTTCTAATAATTATTTAGTTAAGTCACTATACGTTTTTTAAGATTTCATTATACACAAATAGCGTTTAGTAAGTCTCCACATTCTCAAAGTTCTGGGACACAAGACCACCCACGATCAAGGTCCCGGAATGGCCCGGGACGGCAAAAGTTCTCAAAATAAAGTTAGATTATTTTTGGCGTAGTAAAAATCAACATATTTAGTTTCAAATTCTAACATTGTCATTTATGGTATAAGCAATTTGTATGTTTCATTCTTATAATTACAAATTCAGTTTTTTGCAGAAAAATCTTATAATTATAATTTAATAATGCTTCAAATAATTGCAGCTCCTTTTTGAATGTTGCCCTTGATTTTTTTTTGCTAAAATATCAGGTATATTTCCGGCGATTTTTTTATTGTCTGTTCTATTTGACTTTGAAACGACTTGTCGAATTCGTTGTGTACAGTAAGTCGAGCTACTGGTCTCAGCGTCCATTATTTCTAATTCTGGCGATTAGATATGAGGGATATTTTCAAAAAGTATGTAATATAGTTCTTCTGCAAACGCAATAAGTGCAGTTTTGCGCAAATTCGTAGTCAAAAAGTATTTTGAGTCTCGATCCGAGACAACTAAATTTACAAAAAGTCCCGAGATTTCAAGACACGAGACGTCCCGGGAACCAAACCCTGACCACAATAGAGTATTGAATAAACTTAATACTTTCGCAATATATTATTCAGTATAATTCCGTTTCTATGTAAGTGTGGATCAGTTCCACTGAATAAAAATGTACTATTTATACACGAAATAAAAATAAAAATATCAATCAGCATGTTGATGACTGAGACATTTTAATGTAGTTATCAAACATATTATTCACAATATTATTGGCAAAGTTGCATCATATTATAATTTTTAACACCTAATACACTATAAACCACAGAATTAAGTGTATAAATGTAGTAAAAACGCAGTGCTGGCTTCGGAGCTAGAAATCCATACTAATATAAATGTATAAGTTTGTGACGATGGATGGATGGATGTTTGTTTGTTAGTTACTCTTTCACGCTAGAACGACTGAACAGATCTAGATGAAATTTGACATAGAGATAGATCCCTGAAATAGCACATAGGTTACTTTTATCTCAGAAAAATGAACGGTTCCCGTGGCATAGATTTGTTTTTGTCTAGGGACAAAGCCGAAACGAAGCGAGTCATGAGTCATAAGTCTATACATATAATAAATTTCTAACTGATTGTGAGTCGAATCTGTATATTTAAATATTTTTTGAAAAATCTTATTGAAATAGTCATTATTATCGATACAGAGGCCGAATCTATAGTTTTTAGAATTGTTGTGTCTGTCTGTCTGTTCGGGAATGTATCACGAGAAACCCACTGGATACATTTTTATGAAATTTGGTGTGATGATTCCAGGTCAACATATAAGGTACTTTTTACTGCAAAATACCAAAATACCTAAATTTATGAGTCGCTAGTAATATATAATTTTAATGTTTTTATTCCACAGATAGTATTGCAAAACCCAAGACATCGTGTGATGGTGTGCACGGACTCCAACATGGCGGCCGACCACGTAGCGCTTGCTTTAATAGAGTACAATAAGAAACTAAATATGTCTAACTTCTTGCTACGCGCTAACTCTCAAAACCGGGAATGGTAAGATATATTTAACTACATTATTATTAGTATACTTCCATATGCTTGTTACCCCCAGATTTCGACTCCAAGAGGTGAATAAATCCTTCACAGGTCTGAGTATACACATATACATACATATAATAAGATTCCATAAACTGTCCTAGATTTACCTTTTCAAAAATTTAAAGATAAAAATAATAATATTTTATTGGTATTCAGCACTTTTTTTTTAACGTCCCACTGCTGGGCACGGGCCTCCCTTCAGTATGAGGGGGATCAGGCCATAGTCTACCACGCTGACCAAGTGCGGGTTGGCGGACTTCACATGTCTTTCGAAAACTTGCTAGGTTCTCTCAGACGTGCAGGTTTCCTCACGATGTTTTCCTTAACCGTAAGGCAAGTGGTAATCATGTTAGAAATGATTCGCACGTGAAAATATCAGAGGTGCGAGACCCGGGATTTGAACCCGCTTCACTCGGTTTCGCAACCGAGCGCGTTACCACTGGGCTACCACTGCCTTGTATATATTATAATATTTTATTGAGCAAAGCTTACTACTCTGCTCAAGAGTTTCTTGTAGATGGAATTGTGTGGAATTCAGATATACGTTAAGACGACACGTTTAGCTCAGTGTGTAGTGACCGTACTTGCTGTGCCAGCGGTTGCGGGTTCGAGTCCCGCTGGGGGCATTCATTGTGTGATGAGCACGAATGTTTGTACTCCAGTCATGGGTGTTTATATTTATAATATGTATGTATTTAAAGTTTATATATGTGTAGTGTATCAACTATCTGGTATCCATAACACAACCCTCTTAGCTTACCATGGAACTAGATGGTGCTGTGTATTAATGTCCCAACATATTTATTTATTTATATTGACTCATATCTGGGCTATTTATAATATTTTGTTTATTAATGTAACTTTGATATTTAAAAAAGTAACGGTTAAGTTTCTCGCCGACTCTTTTCAGCATTCCGAGCCGGCGGTAGCTTTCCTCACGGATTGACTGACACTGACGCTCTTTAAATTAAACTGACTATTCAAAAGTGCTTGTAATAAGTCTATTTGAATACATAAAGTTTAATTTCATAACTCTGTTTTTAACATAATAAAATATAGTAAGCTAAACTATATTTGTTTGTTTGTTTTTGTAAGATTTAAAGTGACATTACTTTTATATTCGGTTTAACCGAATTTCGGCAGCTTGAGCCGAACTTCGGCATTCGGCCGAAATTCTAAATTTGGCAGTAGAAAAAAAAACCTACTTGCACTATTTTGACTGAAATTAAATAGAAAGCATGTCAGTCATAACAGTCAAAAAAATAAGTTTTTTATATACTCATGAGTTTATTTTAGTTAAAAACACGTAAACTTTAACTCGTATGCGATAAAAAATCAAATTAAACTAGTCTTATTAATTCAACTGTCTTGAAAACCTTTGCCTAATTAAATAGACGTAATGAAATAAACTTAGTATTCTTCTAACAAACATCTCAACTATAATTCGTCAATTGAATAAAAAAATCACGTTTTTGGTACACAATCTAAATACTCAAAAGCATATTATTTTTAATTAATAAAAGGTCACGTTACACTCTCGAAAAAGCGCTTCGAAATTGAACCGAAGTTCAACCTTATTTTTTATTTTCACCGAATGTTCGGCTGAATGATGATGATTAATTAGATACCTGCTTTATTGCAAAACATATAGGCATTACCTATAAAATCAAAGGTGAAAATGCTAATACGTGTACATATACAGGAGCGTGATGCCGGCCGCGCTCGCGCCGGTGTCCAACGGCACCAGCTACGACAACTTCTATCCGGTGAGCAACGTGCACGTTGCCGTCTACCGCATCTTCGTCACCACGCTCTTACACGCCGCCAAATATGGATCGTGAGTTTTATTATATTTATCTACGGGTTATTTATCTATTGCGGCCAGTTTACAATACAATAACTACAAAAAGACAATTTTATTGAAGAATGAAAAATTAAATAAATCTTAGTATTAACCACTTAAAATATCCCATATAATTCAGGTTGTCTGAATGTATATATATAGCCCGAAGCGAGCGACCAAAAATTGCAAGCATTTTCTAAGGGCAAATTTTTTCAATATTACGTCACATTGGTGAAGTAATAAACAAATCGCCTGCCGTCAGTCACTTGGTTTCGTAAGCGTTTGGCGCGGGGGCGGCTTTAATTTTATTAAAAAAAAAATATATATTCCTCGCTACTACTTACTGCTTAAAACCTGAAAATTAATTTGCGACCATTATATTAATTAAAAATAAATCGTCAGTCGTGAAAATCGTTTAACCGCGTCAGTCACGCGTTAAAGTTGTAAAAAATCGGTTGTGTCGTCACTAGTGACGGTCGTCTAGACGAAATTCGCAACAACAGCAGTGACTCAGATTATAATAGTAATTATTTACATAGGTAAGATGAGTTCTATTATAATCCCCGCATATCTCCCGCAGTAAAAAGTAGCCTATGTCACTTTCGAGCCCTCCAACTATCTCCTCACAAATCACGTCAATCTGTCACTCTGTTTTGACGTAAAAGAAGAATATACAAACACACTTTCACACTTCTTATATAATAGTCTATCTATTCAATACTAACCGTTAAATTATAATTTAAACAACCCTTACATAATATATAATAGAGTACGAAGCCAGTCCATGCACAAGTACAACGTGACGCACCTGTTCATCGACGAGGCGGCGCAGGCGTCGGAGCCGGCGTGCCTGGTGCCGGTGGCGGCGCTGCTGGCGCCCGCCGGCCGCCTCGTGCTGGCCGGCGACCCCAAGCAGCTCGGCCCCGTCTGCATTTCCAAGGAGGCTCACCAGAGGGGGTTGGGTGAGTATTCATCAGATTAGATGAGTCAGTGTGTTCATGACTAGGATTTCGTTCCGGCCTCGCGTCATACATCCATATATCTATATACTTGGCAGGATTTCTGCCAAAACCAACCAAACTGTGTTCGAAATTTAAAGCTTGATCAGATACTAAACTTGTTCATAAATAATTATGTATTTTAACATGTCCCATGTGATATCGGATAAGGAACAAATACTTAGAACATGGACTCTAATAATATTGTAACTAAAACTATTTTTTCGAGTTTTATTACGGTTTAATTTAGATTTTTTGTTCCCGACGACATTTCAAATGAGTTGCAGAAAATAAGGTTTCGCTTTTTAAATTTATCTATATCGTTGTTTTTTTTTGGAAAAAAAAACGCTATTTTCCACAAATAAAATATTGTTATAATAATTATTAGAGCATTTTTCTATCTGCCCATAAGGGGCATAGGCTCTCAATGTCATATAGCGCCATCTCGTAAATTTTTGTGGCACTTGCATTTTCGCCAATGGATGAGAACCTACTGAACGATAGCCTACGCCGAGTGAAACTCAGTCTTCCGGGTTCTATTATTTTAAACATACCAAAACAGTAGGTATAATATAATAAATAATCGCTATTTTCTACACTCTTTACCAAGGATCAAAAATTATTTGTATATTTTCTTTTGCAGGTCAATCACTGCTGGAGCGTTTGAAGCAAACTTATGAAAATCTATATACAGATTCGAACTTTATAACAATGTTGGTCAAAAACTTTCGCTCTGATCCAGATATATTGGCCATCCCCAATGAATTATCTTACGAAAATTGCCTTCAAGTAAATGAACTATATTTTATCATATAACTTATTAATAAGATATATTTAATAATATTTTGTAATCACAATTTAATATTATTGCGTTACATATATGTACCATATTTTATTGGCAATCTCAAAATACCCTATCAACCTTTCAACGTATTTTCATATATTCTTTTGCAAAGCTTCAATTATAAAAATATTAAATAGTTATAAATAATAATGTGAAATATATTTAAAGGCTTGCGCTCCTCCGGATCCTTTGAGTAAAGTGAGCATACTGGGTTTGGAGGGCGGCGAACGCGCCGTCGTGTTCCACTCGGTGAACTCGCGCGAGCAACGCATGGGAGACGCACCCAGGTAATTGATGTTGTTCTATTATACCGTCGTGGAACTGGTCATTAGGGCTGCAGCAGTAGTTTTTCATATCATTCTATCTTTAGTTACTGCATCAGAATAACACATTTTACCCTTTTTATCCCGAAAAAATGTACGGTTCCCGTGGGATAGATTTATTTTTGTTTTTTTAGAGGCGAACCCGAGAGAAGCAAGGGTGAGCCACTAGTTATTATTATTTATATTAGCCTTTCATTTTTTTCATCTTTCATACATAATGTCACATCCTTTTTTTATAATTATTTTTATTAATCAACAAGCACTTTTTTTTCAGTTATTTTAATCAAGGAGAACTGGAAATGGTAAAAAGATATACCAAAGCATTGATTGAAGTACATAAAGTGGACCAAATAGATATTGGTATCATCGCACCCTATATTAGACAGGTATTTAAAAAAATACATGATAAGCAAATTGTAAAGTTATTTGAAAAATATAAGTAGCAAAATAAATGCTTTGCATTTCATACTCCACTTGCAATGCTTTTTTTATTTATAACAAATTATTATTTAATTTCCTTAAAAATTTAAAGGATGGGTATCGATAAGGCCTCATTTCTGGTCCAGATTAACGAAAAAAATTATGTCATGTGATTTGATCTTTTCTTTACATATTCTGAAAGTAGACTGTGTGCCTGATAAGAAAATATATTTATAAGAGAAAAAAACTAACTTTAATACTGCACTGTAATCTATACATATAATAAAATTGTAACTAAGTCGAATCTGTACATTAAATATTTAAAAAAAAATCTTATTGAAATACACATTATAATGGATACAGAGGCCGAATCTACAGTTTTTAGAATTTTTTTTAGTCTGTCTGTCTGTTACCGCATCACAGAAAAAAAACTGGAGGGATTTTGATGAAATGTATGGTCATAGCTGATTATCCAGGTCAACATACAGGATACTTTTTATTCCGGGAAACTCATTTCTATATTTTCTTATCAGGCACACAGTCTACTTTCAGAATATGTAAGGAGAATATGAAATAGTATGACAACTTTTTTCATTATTCGGGATCGGAAATGAGGCCTTGTCAACACACTTCCTCTACAGCAATTTTTTTTATTTCTATTTATTTTTGTATTTTATTCAAAAAATCTTTTTAAGTATAAATAAATAACCAGACATATTACAAGAGCAAAGAAGGCCATTGTATTATATAAAATCTATTACATTGTAGGTGTACAAAATAAAAGGTTGGCTTATGAACGAGAACTACACGGACGTGATGGTGGGTACGGTGGAGTCAATGCAAGGGAAAGAGAGGAGAGTCATCATAGTGTCGACCGTGCGCGCCAACTGCAGGCTCCTGGACTATGACGCTAAATATGGTCTGGGCTTCTTAGTGGATGACAAGGTAGATAAATATGACTTCTACACTATCATAATATCCATAATCTATACATATAATAAAATTCTGAGTCGAATCTGTACATTAAATATTTTTTGGAAAATCTTATTGAAATAGTAAATATAATCGATACAGAGGCCGAATCTATAGTTATTAGAATTTTTGTCTGTCTGTCTGTTACCGCATCACGAGAAAACCACTGGACAGATTTTGATGAAATTTGGTATGATGATAGCTGGTTATCCGGGTCAACATATAGGATACTTTTTACTGCGGAAAAATATGAGAAATCTATACTAAACGTTGAAACGTGACTAGGGACGAACTCGAGCGGAGCGAGGGTGAGTCGCTAGTAATATTATAAGTGCTATAATAACTCTGCCTGTCTGTCTTACCTTTTCATTCTTAATCTGATTTAGATGAAATTTGGTGTGGAGATAGTTTTAGTCCATGGGAAGGACACAGTTGTAATAGGGGGTAAGAGATTGTATGGGGAATCAATCATTTCTGTATATACATATAGTCTATCTGTTCCATACTAACCGTTAAAACGTACCTATACCAACTAGCGAAGCAAGGGTGATTCGCTAGTAGTATTATAAAGAGGTAAAAGTTTGTATGTAGGGGGTAATCTCTGACACTATTGATTCGATTTTGAAAATATTTCACTAGTAGGAAACTACATTACCACTGAGTGCTTGCCATTTGTTATTCCGATAAAAATGTGTACTATTAGAAATCATTATAACTTATTGAAGTCTGGAAAACACTGTCTGTTGGGTTTGTACCGGTACGTGACGTTTAGGTAGATAAATAATTTGAAATAAAATATATGGCAAATAGACCTCTAAGGTCGTATCCAAGAGAAGTAAGGGTAAGTATCTAATAATAATACAACGTCGCAGAGACATCACTTTGAGATTAGTTTAAAAAAATCTATATATCTATATAGGTGTATGCTATATGCTAATTTTATATTCGTTTTCATTCAGCCCTATTTAACGCCCCATTGTTGGCCACGGGTCTGCCGTCAATACGAGAGGATCAGACCGTAGTCCACCATCCTAGCCAAGGGCTGGTTGACGCAGTACACATGTCTTTCGAAAACTTACTCGTTTCTCTCAGACATGTAGGTTTCCTCAAAATGTTTACCTTTACCGTAAGACAAGTTAGAATCATGCTGAAAAATACTTCTCACATGAAAATATCAGAGGTGCGAGACCCGGCGTTTGAACTCGCTTCACTTGGTCCCCAGCAAGCTCGTTATCACTGGGCTACCACTGGTACGATTTATATATGGAATTATTTTTAAAGATTTTTTTTTTACATTTTAGAGATACAATGTGACATTGACTCGAGCTAAAGCCAAGATCATCATTATCGGTAACGCCACATGTCTCACTCGAGATCGAAAATGGCGCATATACATGGATTTCTGCAAAGATCTAAATTGCTACTTTGGTAAAGAAACAGAACAGTTACAAAGAAATTCATCCCTTCTAATGGAGATTGCAAGGAAGCGTTTCGACAAATGTCGCCTTTCTGACTTTTTAAAACCAGTGCTTGACAAAGATAAGCACCTTGAAAAGAGGAAAAAAATACAAAAGTAAGGACTAGCGATAACTAAATATTAATATCAGGGGAATTTCTAAATAAATAACTTTTTTTTTTATATAAATATTAAGAGAACAATATATCAGAAATACTATACACCTCATGTCGATTGAACCCTTACAATAATTTAAATAAAGGTGATAAATTATCCATTTTTATAGTTAAATTTAAATATTTAAATGGACAAGTATAAAGCAACTTCTAAAATTTTATACGCGATCTTGACTATACAATAAAAAAATATTATTGATTTGTTTCTTCTTAAATTAGTTACAATTACTCGCTATTTTATTATTCCATTTGTGTGCTATTAAAAGTTATAACTTGTTCTTTCATTTTCTTTTCTATATCTTCGCTGATTCTTATACTATTTTTCTTCTTATAAAAATCTACTTATTTATGCGCCACCTAATAATGTAGTGCTGCTAATTTATTAAACAAATCATAAATATTTATTCATTGTTAATGTAATACATATATAAAAATATAAGTCCAATTTGATTCGTATTTTGAAACATTTACCAAATATAAAGTATGTTTAAATTTATATGGATAAGCTAACTTGAAAATTAGATTTATGTAACTAATGTATCAGTTAAAAATTCCTGTGATATTTACAATAGCTTTACTGCTGATTAAGATATTTTTGAACTTGGCTGTTATTTTAAAATTAATTGTATGTAGAGTTAGTTCGAAAAAAAATCTTAGTTTTCCAATCATATTTTGTATTATTTTTTTATTTTAATTAGATATAATAATAAATAAGCTTAATACTATATTCGTCTCAGGCGAAGGTATAGGATGAGAAGAAATGATTTATGTGCCTATCGATTGATGCAATGTCTATACCAGACTAGTTGTATTGCACTAAACCACGCATTTATTAAAATAACTAATAAGGAATATGCATTTTTTTTGTTTTATACAATATCTTACATCGTTATATATTTGAAAAGAATAATCCTAGCTCAAAGAAACTAAAATTTAGTATAAAAAATAAACTAAATATCATACAGATACGGATACTTTAAACGCCCAACATTTTGACGAGCTCGGCGTGACGTCATAGTCTATGACAACGTTGCTGTCAACGAGTGAATAGGTCTTGATTGTTACTTGTAAACACCAAACAACAACTCTATTATAATAGACTTTGACGTCACATTCGGTCTGACCAATGACGTTGCGTTTCAACTACTTCGATTTTCCCAACTATTTTTGCACTTTTCAATAATTATTTTCTTAATCAAAAAGAAATTACATTAAATAATACTGATATAGCCTTAATTCAGAAGCAAAAAAGTTTAAATCACTCGCATATTCCCTACTGTTTGATCGTTCTTAAAATTTTGTAATGTTCGTCGATAAAACATTTCGCTCGGTTTAATTAATATGTACAGCAAAATAATGAGCGAGGTTTGTGTAAGACAACTAGGCTAAGGGAATTTCTCACATATTTTATCATACCATCACATACCATCTATGCATTGCATATCACTGGACGCAGTTTTACATCATATTTCATATAATTAGAATAGATACAATTTACTATTAAATTATAATATAGTACACGCCATGTTATTTGAAGTTTCGACAGGTGCTGAAAAACGTCAAGTGATGAACAATGCCTTGTGAAAGATAGATTTACAAAAATTGTTTTATGTAGGTAGTATATTCAAGTTTGTCAGCACAAATGTGGCCTAACCTTTTTTGAACAATTTTTATGAAAAATCAACATGTTTTAATGACATTTTCTATTGCCTACAATATACCAAACAATTTTATATATTATATTTTCCATGATATTTGTAATTTCGTTCTTTGTACAAATGCTCAGAAAAGAAATACTTTCTCATGTTTTTCGTTTACGGGTTATATCATTTTTGCGCTGACATACTGGAATAAAGGGTGGGTTTCTAGTGTTAAAATACCTGCCTAAAAGACATCTCGATATCTCCAAAGAAAAACATTGTAACTTCTCCACTATTAAGACAATTCAAATAGAAATCAATTTTTCAGATATAATTTTGAATTACAATGTTGTTCCTTGCAGGTGTGCCTTTCTCAATTATATATATTTAAAAAGAAACATAAAACAATTTTTATGTACAAGTGTACCAGCGCATTTGTTGTTGTCTTTGTTATCTGGCGTGCTAAATATTAAATAATGTTATAATTTTTATTATTACTCTATCATTATATTTTTACTATAATGCTTACTTCTTAATAAAACATTTATATCAAAGTTCTTATATCTTCATTTATGTAGTCGGTATAATTACAAATTTGTTTAATATGTTTAAATTTGACATTTGAATACATTTTACAATGTATGGAAACCTAATTTTAATAAATATTTTTTCAAAAAAAAACCTTTTTTATTACGAATGATCTCATTGCGTTGCCCTAGCTACGTTTTAAATAGATAAAAATAGTTACTATCAAAAGAGATAAGACACATGCTATCGCGGACATCTTTCTGTACAATTTTATAGTGCACTGTTTGATATATTTCTAAGGTTGAGCCAGCGTTAGCCATATAATCCTATAAAAATTGTTTTTTTTTTTTCAAAATTCATCCCTTAAAAAGGTAATAAAGTTTATATGGGCAAAGAATTATTTCCTTGAAACTTGGTATTAATGCTTTTCAATACAATTAAATAAATACGTGTTTTAGCATTTTTCAAATTCAATCCCACAAGGGAGTAAAATGGTGGATGAAAGTTCGTATGAAACTGTAAAAAGTACAAAAAATAAAAACTTTTGGCAACAAATGATATTCATTTTCTTTGCATCCTGGCACTGCATAATTAGTCATTTTTTAATTAAAATAAAAAATGAAGGAAATTCCATCCTTGTAGAGCTTTACAATATATTGAGGGCCATAGTGATTGCGATATATGGCGGGAGAAAAAGGTAAAATTCTTCCCCATACTGCACATCCCTAATAAAGTTTAAACTGAAGCTAAAAATAGAATAGATCTTTTTATCTCTAAGCGTAATAGGCCACATTATTATTTTCTTTTTCATGGCAATATTGAAAGTGATACATCACACTTGCAACATTATAAGATAGATGTCTTTATGACAATAGAGCTGAAAAATCAAAAAATTACGATCAGTCAAATTCACTTTTCTATGAGGATGGTTGTTGCGTTGATTTGATATATCTTATAGAATTATATTTATTAATTAATAATTTAAATGTTATTTAGACAGGATTCCACAAGCAATAACTCCAAAACAAAGAATTTAAATAAGTATTAAGTAGTTTAAATTAAGGCATAGTGTATAAATACCTTATTTAAACATAAATATTTTTATTTTCAACTTTTAAGAATATATCCACAATTTAACACAAAATGAGTGAAACCGTGAAATATATCGATATTTTAAAACCCAGAAATACACAATTTGGTATTTTTAAGTTTATGACTCGTTCATGGGAACCTAAGAAAACTGTAACTCTAGGAAAATATTATTTACCTCAAGAAATTAAAAAGGTGGTCGCTGAATCTGTATACATCGATGCGTACTTAGAAGCGGTAAGGGTTTACTCTTTAGAGTAAAAGAATTTTTAAAGTTAAGGTTAAAAGAAGTATAATTTATTTTTTTTTCTTTCAGGAGAGTGCCCGCAGTGGTGCACCTAAAGAACAGTTGCGAAAAGAGGTATTTGAATATTTAGAAGAGATTGCAATGGATAAAAAAATGCATATAATTCGTTGGATGGGAATAATGTTTCTTAAAATATGTTTCATGATGAAAATAGGAGTATTTGTCAATGAACCTGCATTGCTTAAGGTACATTTAACAATGTTTTCCAGTTAGAGTACTTTTATTATGCATGTTTTATTAAGAGCATTTTAAATTAATAAAACTTAAAATACACTTAAATTTAATTTTGAAATTATTATTATTACATACCTATATCCATACCTACTTTCTATATAATACCTAGTATAATTATGTGTAAAAAATTTTTTCATTTACAGAAAAATATTGTAATATTTTTTATTTCTTTTAGATAAAATCATCAATGGGCAAAAATCCAATATTATTCTTGCCAACTCACCGAAGTTATGCTGATTTTTGTCTTATGACATATCTATGCTTTCATTATGATATAGAATTGCCTGCTGTTGCTGCAGGAATGGGTATGTACATGTAAAAAAAATTTTTTTTGAGTTTTATTTAAGAAAACGTGTGTGTGTGTACTTATGTATGCATGTAAGAAATTATACTTTTTTGGTGTAACAGAACAAAAATAGCTAGACTTCATCCCATATGTCACAACTCTCTGTTTGTATAATATGATGATATGGGATATTCGGGATATTTGGCATATTATAATCATTATATAGAATATCATTTAAGGAAAGAATATAATAAGAATAAATAAAATAAATATATAATTTGTGAGATAATAACTATAGTTACCTGGCAATAAACAGTTATCAGCTAACTTCATCATGTTGCTTCTTGGCTCTCGGTGTGCGCGCGCATCATAAAAAATTTACTCAAATATTTTTTTCCTAGCGTCCCAAAAGAAGTATAACTTCAAAAATATGTGCAATTGTTTCCCTTCTTTCAATGTAATAAGTTACAAGATTTATAACAATTTAAAAGCACATAGTAATTGGATCATAAATGAAAACTGCCTAAAAAAGTATATTGGTTGAAAATAAAAGATTTGGTTAAATCTGATTATTTACAAAAAGCAATAACAATGAAGGTTTTCTGTAAAAATATATTATTTAACTTATTATTTAACAACTTAACAATGATTTTCAAGGCCATTGTTAAATACATTTGTATATATTTGCATGAAGCAAGTTTCTGTTATTCTTCTTGTACAATGTTTATACAACATTATTGTATATTAAGCTAGCGACTCACACTAGCTCCGCTCGTCCCTACTTACATTTTAATATTTAGTATAGATTTCTCAAAGATGAGATATTTTCCCGCAGAAAAGTATCCTGTATGTGTACCTGGATGATCATCTGCCATCATACCAAATTTCATCAAAATCCCTCCAGTGGTTTATCGTGATGCGGTCACAGACAGAAAAAAATTCTAAAAACTATAGATTCGGCCTCTGTATCTATAATAATGTATATTTCAATAAGATTTTCCAAAAAATATTTAATGTACAGATTCTTCTTGGTTTCAATTTTATTATACGTACAGATTTGTTAGCAAAACAACAATTCAAGTTTTGAATTTCTTGTGGTATAATCTCAGACCAATAAAATACTTTTTTATTGGTCTGAGGGTATAATGTTTATCATTCGTAGTTGAATTAGCATTGGCTTTTTGCTTGTTTAATTCTTCTTGCAGGTAAACTGGATGATTCTTAAAATTACAGGAATAACATCTTTACTAATTACATATTAGCATTCTAAACCACTAAATAACAACAAAAAAATTATGTATAATTCTAAGCAACTCGTAATATGCGTCCCATATAATTTTTTTCATTTTGCGGCAACTAAATATGATTTCTTCTCACGTTTCATTCGAAATCTGTTCTCTATTTAAGTCTGTAATATAATATATTAACTGTCTTGTTGGTCTAGTGTACTGTTTTTCAAAGTGTGGGTCACGACCCCCCAGAAGCCTCGGGCACAGACGGTCGCGAAGCGTCAGAAAAAAAACAGTTAATTTTTTTTTTAAATGAAATGAAAACAAAAGAAGAAAAACAAATTAACAAAATGAAAAAATAATACCCACTACATACTTTTGGTTTCGGAGCGTTTCGAAAACTATTTATATTAACTTAAATACATACTCAGCCGGCGGATGCCGGGTGGGCCGACTAGACGCTGAGTTTGCGTCTCTCTTATTCTATGTAAATCTTAATCTAAAGCGGATGGACGAGGTTTAACCATAACTACATTCATATTATTATGAAATATGCGCCAGTTTTTCGTTAACCAATTTCTCCCATCGCTAATCCATTTTTGCTACATTTAGGGATTTATCTGTTTTATTTTTATTTGGGCCATTGAGGAAAACGTCAACACATTGCAACGCTTCTGTGGCTCATTCTGATTTTCCTTTTAATCAAAAGGTTTCCAGGATTTGATATTTGTAATATAATAAAATTAATACATAATAATGTTAGACAAAATATTTTTTCACATGCTGCGGGGATTGCGCCATGAAAAAGATTGAAAAACAGGTCTAGTTTTTAGTATATATGGCTACAGATTGTGAGGCATCTAGGTTCGAGGTGTCGAGTGGGGCCAAAATAGTCACTGGACTTGTCTGTCATGAAATGCTCAGTATGTGTGTAAAATGTACATTGTACATCCATATTCAGGCCTCGAGAGTCGAACCTGTGCCTTATCAGTTATCTCTCATCGATCGTGTCGAGTTGTCATCCCACCAGAATATACGTTCAAGGAATAGAAAGTGTGTCTGTGCACACACTTTTTCACTTTAATGCCTATAATATATACGGTATTGCATATTCGCAATCGGTTACCCTCAGTAAGGTTGGCCGTCGACCGCCGTAACCAAAAGCATAGAATGTATTCCATACATATTTTTTATGTAAATACAATTTATAATTTACAACTTCATTAAACTGCACACCCAAAAGAATAATAAATACAAACAATAAACTTGTGTCATACTATTAAAATGCTTAGAATAAAATTGTTTGTATCTCACAGACTTTTATTCAATGGCGGTGATCGGTCAAAGTATGCGGGAAACGGGAGCTTTTTATATTCGACGTACATTAGTCGGCTCGCCCCTTTATGCGGCTACGCTACGATATTACGTACGGACTCTGGTGGCGAAGCACTACGCGCCTGTAGAGTTCTTCCTCGAAGGAACTAGGAGTAGGAGTAATATGAGTTTATTGCCTAAATACGGTAAGATATCAATATTTTATCTGATTAACATTTTCCGTGTGTGGAAAACTTGATAACTCACGAATGTATGTGAAAAAGTACCTACATCATCTTAAAGTCGTAAAAATCAATATAATTAATGCATTTATGTAATTGGCCAGGTTATTATCTAATTTGAGCTAATTAACCGGATTTAAATTTGTCTGTGCAGACCAGCAATGCTGCGATTGTCATTTTAGTCGATACTTAAGAAAAAAATGTATCTACCTAGTCAAAACAAAATTTCATAACAATATCAAGTGTTAATTATAAAATGAAAAAAAAAAGATGAAAATGCTCATTTATATTAAAACATGTAATATGTATGTAGTAAAATATTTTTCTCGTTTTATAATGTCTTTTTTGTATATATTATAAAGGCATGTTGTCAATGTCGCTCGTGCCATACTTCGCGCGCGAAGTTGCAGACGTCACGATAGTGCCTGTTAACATCAGCTATGACCGTCTCATTGAACAGAGTCTCTTCGCATACGAACACATCGGTGTGCCCAAACCTAAAGAAACTACTGGGGTGAGTAAAAAACTCACATATAATAAACATTTTATGTACATATTTAGCTATATATATATATATATATATATATATATATATATATATATATATATATATATATATATATATATATAAACTTAGCTCAGCGTAACTACTTGTGATATAATTATATTAGAAGATATAATTTACTAGCGACTCACCTTCGCTCCGCTCGGGTTCGTCCCTACTAACGTTTTAACGTTTAGTATAGATTTCTTAGAAATAAGTATTTTCCCGCAATAAAAAGTATCCTATATGTTGACCCGGATAACCAGCTATCCTCATACCAAATTTTATCAAAATCCCTCCAGTAGTTTTTCCGTGATGCGGTAACAGACAGACAGACAAAAATTCTAAAAACTATGAATTTGGCCTCTGTATCGATAATAATGTCTATCTCAATAAGAATTTCCAAAAAATATTTAATGTACAGATTCGGCTCAGTTAGATTTTTATTATATGTATGGTTTTTCTTATCATAGATTTTCATTATAACGATGATGTTAAATTTTAGTTTTGGATTTTTTGTGCCTAATTCTGCTAATGTAATGATGAGATTAGAGCAAATAAAAACTGTCGTGTTCACAAAGGATACCATTTATCTTAATTAATAAGAGAGTATACGTAGGGGAGCAAGGTATATTATAATACAAAAAAAATCCTTAAGCTAATTTAGAAACTAATTGATAGTGAATAATGACTTTGCCAATACCGTTAAATTATTAATGAAAGGAAAAACTTGGCTTCTAAAATTGTACTCAATTATAATCGAAATTCAAAATCGGAATTGGGCTTTTTAGGAAATTCATGATATTTGCTTACTATTGGTTAAATATAACCTTATAAATGATCCCATATCACACCTCATTCAATTCTTCTTATTCTGACGCCAACAGCGAGATCTCAAGCCTAATCTATCTAAATAATATAATATATATAATCTATCTTAATCTTATTTTCTATTAATATTAATCCATTTTCTACCAAAATAATTCATTTTTAACCGACTTAATCAAGAGTAAAGCGCCCGGTGAACGTCATATTATAAATTATAGTGTAAATTAGGATAACACCTTTGTATAAGCATCATCATAAACAAGTTAGCTAATAGAATAATTTGATTATGCCTAAGTCCCCTCTAAAAAATATAAATTTTCAATTTTTATTTCAGGGATTCCTAAAATCATTATACAGATTAAATGATAACTACGGTAACATTTATATAAATTTAGGCGATCCAATTTCTTTAAGAGAATATTTAGGTCAAGGTTTGCCCTTCTCTTCAGAGACTTTAAAGCCCTTAGATTTGCAACATCTGACCACTGAACAGTTCAAACATGTTCAAGATATTGCCGATTACACGGTTTCTATGCAACAGGAGTGCACTGTTGTCACTATATCGAACTTAATCTGTATTATATTAATGGAGAGCATAATAAAAAACGAAGTGTTGAGTTTAGAACAAGTATCGATCAAAATAGAGTGGTTGATTCAAATTTTGCGGACACTTGGTGCGTCGGTTTTTGAAAACGATGTGAAAACCAGTGTCGACAGGATTTTATTGGTCCATAAGAAAATGATGAAGTTAGATGGTGACAATAAATTACGTCTCGTCTCTGGCACTCTGATGGATGTCAGTCCTGAAGTACAGAAAAAAATGAAAGGTAATTAATTATAGTTTACCTTAAGTCATTTTTGTCGTTTTTATATTTTATTCATTTTATTGTTACTTATCAATTCTAATTCTAAAAAAAGTATATCTATCTATATTTTAGTATCTAATCATATCTATTGTATATTATTGATTGTATAATATATCACCACACGCCAACTTTTAGACATTTGCAAATAACTAACAAAAACACTGAAGGTATTAAATCTTACGCTGTAATTTTTTTTGATAAATAATTGATTTGATAATATTGATAAAAACTTTGACACATAATTCACTCATTCAATAAATAAATATAATTATGGTTATTAGTAGGTCTTTAGTTATCGTTTACTAAGAGGTGCAATTGTCTTGTTGTATGTACGTACATAAATGTATCTATTAGTAATTTTATCTAAGAAGTTGTTTTAACCCAGTTACCAATTATAGACAGTTAGTGATAGTTATTGATACAAAGCTTCGCAAGTGTGTAAAATTCCGATGAACATATAATTTGGTACCATCGAGTTGAGTTGACGTTGAAAGAGATGGGTAGTAAGTAGTAGGGGTGCTCACCACCCCTAAATGACTAAGTAAACCACTCGAATTAGCGTGTGTCTTAATGAGTCCGCTATGTCACAAAAAATAATATTATAGAATAACACTTTCTTTGTAGAAATGAAATAATAAGAATGAAAAAAAATATCATTTTTATTCTATTGCAGTATAAATTCATTGATCAATTACTTAACATTCTAGGTTTCTAAGGTAATAGCTAGTCCTTAGATATAGTAGCAGTAGCATTTAGGTTTTTGCTTTCATACTGCGATTGGTTAAACTAGACCGAAACATACGTTCCAGTACCTAGGTACTTGATTAGAACCAATATTTACTTTTAATGGGAAACGAGTCTACTTCGTCTTGTATACTAAGCTAAAAGCTTTGCTAATTGGACGTATACAATAAACAACAAAGTCCAGTTTTGTCAGTAATGAATTGTATTTAATTACGTAACCACATTAAAATATACCTAGAAGGTACGACCTTGTTAATAGTTACGTTATTTTGATAATTAAATATTATAATATATAAGATATAATACCTGCTAAATAGTGATTTTTAGTCTTTAAACGACTTAATTGAACATATTTTAATTTATAATAATAATAGCAGAACCCGCGGCTTCGCTCGCGTTAGAACTACAAAAAAAACTAAAAAGGTAGGTTCCATAAAAACTTTTATCCCCTATTTTACCCCTTTGTGGGATGAATTTCGAAAAATGCTGAAAGTCGTATTTATTTAATTGTATTGAAGAGCATTTATGCCAAGTTTTAAGTCATTCTGACCATAAATAATTTTTTGGGTTGTATCATAACGTTTTCATTGGCCTTGGCATTTGCCGTGGGAAAGAGATTATCTCCTGCAGTAAAAGTTTTTTATGTCACTCTCCTGCCCTCCGATTATCTTCACATAAACATCACGCCAATCCATCGTGAAAGAAGGACAAACAAACAAACACAAACACACTTTCACATCCATAAATAAAATAATACTGCATAATGACGACTACTTGACGACAATTTTTTGGCTTAGTTTGTAGTGACCCTTCTTGCTGTGCCAGGGGTCGCGGGTTCGAGTCCCCCTGGGGGCATTCATTTGTGTGATGAGCACGAATGTTTGTACTCCAGTCATGGGTGTTTATATTTATAATATGTATGTATTTAATTTTATATATTTGTAGTGTATCAACTATCTGGTATCCATAACACAAGCCTCGTAGCTTACTATGGAACTAGATGGTGCTATGTGTTAATGTCCCAAAATATTTATATTTTATTTGTAATATCCATACTCCAGTATGGATATTATGCAGTATTATTTAGACGTAATATTTGTTGAAGAAATATTTAATGCAATGAAATAATTATTATGTTAATTTAGCATGAAAATAAAGTTAAGTTTAAGTTAGAAGTGATACTAGTGAGGTACAACATTTAACAAATTTTTAGGTCACATTTTAAAAGCGGAAACTATGGTGAATGCAATACCGATCATTGAATTGCAGTTGTATGTGAATCCAGTCCTGCACTACTTGGTGCCGCCCGCCATTGTGTACCTCGCTGTGCTGAAAGGAGAGAATACTATTGGTAGATATAACATCTGCTATAAGTACATTGTGTGTATTAATGAGCAGATAAAGAATGGGATTATAAATGGCGACATCTCTGTTTACGTATCTCGTGATAACTATCGCCGTTTTTGCTTACGTGTTGGTATAAATATCAAAAAAAATCAGTGGTATCTATAGGTAGATATATATAAAACAAAATTGGGTTTGTTACAACACTTATAACTCGAGAACTGCTGGACCGATCTTCATGATCTTTGTTTTGTTGGATTTGTCTTTACCCCAAATAGCAGAATAACTAATAAACATCAGAAAAATTCACGAAAAAAAATATATTTCATACTAAGCCTCAAAACGTACCTAGAGACGAATCCGAACGAAGCGAGAGTGAATCACTACTTTATAATCAAATTATTTAGTATATTCTATGATTTCGCGATCTTTGATATTAATTAAACCTTTATCTTGAAAATATTTTTAGTTTTTACATTTAGTCTAAAAAGGATTAGATATGTTTCCAGATAAAATGTAAATCTAGATAATAATTATTTTTTAGTATTTAAACAGTACCTTACATTCTTCTAAGCATGTAGTAACGTTATATAATAAGCTGCTATTCGTAATCCCATTCTATGTCAACTCGGGACTCGGGTAGTAATAAGATCTTTACGGTAACCCATTTTACGTCTATTACAACGGATTAAAAAAAGATAAGGAAAGAAGATTTCATATAAAACTAGCGACTAACCCTCACTTCGGGTACCTAACGAGAGTCTATTTGTTACTCTAGGTCAGTCTTATCTATGTACCGAATTTCATCGAACTCGTCTGTTTCAGCGATTTGGAGTAATTCGCATTTTTACTTGTAGTCCCGATAATTAATGAGGCTTTCATATAAAGATGTAAGACTGATTATGTGATAATATATGGTACAACATACGACAGGAAGTGATAGTACTCGTAATTCAAACGTCGTGTGACATGTCGGTTCATTAATTTGTTGAATGCCAACATATTGTTTGGTAAATTAGTGGAAAGTCACTTTAAACCAAATGTGTTAACTAAATGTAAATATAGGTCAAAATGTAAAACAAACATGAATGTCGTATTGTTAAATTATATAATGTTTATACAATTATTTTCTAATACTTATGTATACAATGCACATACGAGTATGAAAGAATTTTTTTTTGGTGCTCAGGGATAAACGAGCAGCACCTGTAACCGAAAGCGGTATCTGTCGCCCATTACATCTACAGTTCATGCACTTAGGTTTTACGTAACAAAAATGCAGAAACGCAGGTGCGTTGTCAGTTGTCACTGTGAGGACCAAGATGATATGCCTCTTGCCTGTAAATTGTGCTGGCTACCTTATACTTCAATAAATATACCCAACTTCCAATAATATTTAATTAAATTGTTTATTATAATTACACGTACTCGTTTTAAATGCCATTGTGTGGCCTCATAGAAATCTGTTTGTCGCCAAAAACATGTGTTGCCGGTTTGATTTCTGCACATCGTAAATCGTTACTAATACTCGTAATACTTATATGCACATAAATAACTATGAAAACGTTTGTTGGTATACCTTCCATGAAGAAATAAATGACCTGATTTATTATATTATTGCATAAAGATTTATAAGGGGCCGATTTTTATCCCTATATATAGATAGATATATAAACTCTTCCCAATGAGGTTATGAATATTGCAAAAACTGAATAATAATTATAAGTGCATGGTGCAATTAGACCTTGAGCGAACAAATCAATAAAAAGGATAGAGATAAGCAAAAAAATCACTTATAAAATATTTTATCTTACCTAGGGTACCTAGTTCTTAAGTAGATCGTAATAGTTTAATAACATATTATATTTAATATCTATAGTATATTAATTCTAGAGGGCCTATCTGCTGACTACCATCGTCTGAGAAAGTTATTAAGACACGAATTCTTCCATTTAGAAAAGACTGAAAAAACGGTAAGAACGCAAATAAATACACATATTTTAGTATTTACGCAACGTATATGTTAGTTTTTAATCTTATCTACACGAGATTTTTTATTACTTGTTTATTTATGCTACCGTTGCTATATTATTTATGCGCTAGCTTTTTAGCATATAATAAATAAACAATAATTTAATAACATATTAACGAGCAATTTATGGATGTCAGGGTGTGGATTACGTTTTGCTATGCTATTTTATTGCAATGTTTCTTTTTATGGTTCACATTTAATTTTTATAAAAATATTTTATTCTAGACATTCAACAAGGCGTTAGAATGTTGTGTGCAGAACAAAGTGATCACAGACACATATAGGAAAGGTTCGGAGGAATCGTTGCAGCAATTATTGCAATGGACGGTGACGCCGGCTCTCACAACGTTGGCTAACTGCGTAGAAGTTATGGCGGAGGTTAGTATAAATATTTAAGGCGATTAGTACCCTCAAAGAGGTACTTTCTAAAGCGTACTTCTCGTTTATGGCTTGACCGAAATGCTTGAAAAAAATATATGTGAATCATCAACTCTTAAACAATATTTTCATTGAAAATATATATAATTTATTATAATTATATATAATTTATTATATTTATTGTTTATACTCTTTACGGATTGTATCGCTCGTAGGCAGTAATCTATCCCGTGTCTTGTTTGATGAACTAGCGCGTGGATTTTTTTGATGCTTTTTGCGGGGTGCGCGGGTGCAGTGCGCTAAGCCCCGCCCAGACACGCAAGGCCATCGGGGGCACTAATCGCCTTAATTTATACAACGATAATTTGTTTATATATTTGTGTAGCGGATTTGTAGGGTGCGGTTTAAAGTTTTTGGTCACGCTATAATACATGTAATATATTATATACCTATTAAATATTTATACGTTTTATATAAACGCCACCGTCTGCTTTTTTCTTTACTTAAGTCGCTTACTTTTTCAGACTTATGCGAATAAAAACAACAACAAACATGTAAAAAATAACGAATTCATACTTCGCGGTTTTTATTTTGATTGTTCTCGACTCCTTAATGGTTACGTATAATAATGTGAGTAGACATCGTCTATAATAAACTATGACTTTTGAGACGTCGAAGATGTTAGTCTCTTTTGTGACCATGTTTGCTATAGAGCATTCGAAATATCGCGAGCAAAACGACTAAACTAAAACCGACAAAAATTCCACAAAATCATTGTACTTTTTTAAATAAAACTATCTTTTCGGATTATTTCGCGGATTTATTTTAATTTTATAATCCGAAAAGATAGTTTTATTTAAAAATGTTAAACATTCGCGTATATCTAAGAAAGTATTATGAAAATCATTGTATTTAAAACGTTATCAGTATTTTATAATTTTAATGTGTTATTTAGACAGTTCAAATGTTAAAAGTAAAACTAATGTACTTGCAGCACAAAAAGTGCGAGCACAGACAGGCGTTGCGGCTGGTGCAGGAGCGCGCGGAGACGCGCCGCCTGCACCCCTACTGCCTCAGCCTCCAGGCCATCGCCAACTGCTTGCAGGGGCTTGTCCTGTACGGGGCCGTTACTAAACGGAGAAAGTAAGTTACAATACGTACTTGTATGTAATATAATACAAATTCGAAGTTTTCATTCCACATTAAATTGTTCCAATTTTTGATTCTACCACCAGTTCGGAAGGAAAAAAATAAAAACGCCCGGAAGGAACTAAGTTCCTGTTTGTGCTGTCATTGTCACGAGTACTGCATATTATGTAAAATACAAACTCACAAACTTTACCTCTTTATGTTATTAGTATGGATGAAAATTATATTTATATCTAATATGTAATAAAATTTACTACTAATGTTTGAAAGAATCAATTTCATTTATTACAGGCAGGAGCAAGTGATGTATGAAACAGTGTCCGGAAAACTCGACGATTGCAGTCAGTTATTACACTCAGTATTATCAAATATATCCATAGTTTTTAACAACTTTAATATGGTTATTATAAGCCAAGATGTAAAAGCGAAATTGTGAATTTAATATACTTACCTATATATAGAGTTGCGTCACATCCAACCGCGTTTGCTCCGTTTGCTCGAAAAGAGTGACAAATCAAAAAACACTGTTGCATTTACTTATAGTATTAGTTAGGGTTTACCATCTTTCATTGTTTATTCAATAGATAAAAATAGTTATTGTGAATGTGTACCTTAAAAGATATATAATACTATCGCAGACTTTTTCCTGAAACTGTTCGAATATTGCGTATCTTTTAAGGGTTCTCGATTTTTGTGGTAGAACTAAAAATCTTGCCTTAATAAACACCTATATGTAACCCTACAATCTCTTCTATGTTTCAGTGAACGTCCCATTACAATCAGTTAAGCCATTCCCCCATTAAAGATTACCCCCAGACAAACATGTAAAAAGTGTTGTTTAGGTACTGGTATCATGTAAATAATTCTGTGTACTTGAAAAAACACAGTCATTTTAAAATTTCAAACAGACACTTCCAATTTTATTTATATGTATGTGCTATATAAAAAGTATTTTTTTCCTATAATCTAGTTTTCTAATTATATATCTATGCATATGTTTACGACATAAATAAACAAGAACATAAAACCAACCCCTCAAATTCCTTGATAGGAAATGAATGTACAAATCTAAAACGAAACAACAAAATAGAATCCTAATTAGCAAATAACTCGCTAATGAAGTAACATTTCATAAATAGATTACACTTTTTGACAAAGTTCCCATATACATAGATGATCTAATATGATTAGCTAGTATAAATGGGTTTAGTTTAAATTAAATATAAGTAGCAATTTTTAAGTTTTGATGGTGCAGAATTATGTGGCATATAGTATTTATGTAGAATAATGTACTGTGGAAGTGATTTACAATTTTTGTCTTTGTTAATGAATTGGAATATGGGAAATCAATATATATGTATATGATTGGTAAATTTTAAAATAAAGTTGAGCCTTGTCTTTGGAATGTATGACGACAACATGAAGACATTTGTTTAGCAATAAGATGATAGAACTTTTGTGGCATAATGCTAACCGCCGCCATTTTAATTTTTCTCTAAACCTTTGTGTAAAGTTTTCTCTTAATGTCTAAATATGTGTTGAGCCTTGTGTGGCGATTTTTATCTCCAAATATCTTGGAAACGTGACGTGATATTTTTAATTTGTTTACGTGTTCTTTATTCATACACTGCAGTTTAATCCTGCGTCACTACTTAAAAACAAAATGGCAAGCGGTTGGCTATTGCTAGTTTCCATTGCGAATTTTATAGCAAAAATATTGTTACTCTGAGCTTACTATGTCATTTATTTTGCTGTGGCATTATTATTTAATACATTGTACATGTATATTATAAGAATCCAAGTTGTTACAATCTTAAGTATTATTTATGCAAACTGAAAATAAATGCTAGTATTAAATTGTCAAGTAGCTGTGATAGTTATTATTTGTATATTGGTGAATTCTTTGTTTCTGTAATTAAACGATGGCTTTATTTAATAAATGAAATTTAAACTGAAAATGTTTTATTTTGTACCAACTTTTTACGTCGCCGTTTAATAGCATTTAAACTAGTGATTGCAATTTAAATTTAATTTCAAGGCTTGTAAAAATAATGAATACTGAATAATTAAAGTGAATACTTTGGATTGAAGGTTTATAAATATTTTCATACTGTCAACCATTGTTGAGATGAGTGTTTAAGTGCAAGAAGTATATTAAATACCTGATTCCACATCATAAAATTAACCCATTTTATCCTTATATGAGTAATAATTCTACATAAAAAAAAAATTAATATTTCATGTCTCCCTTATAAGAGGTATACCAAAAAAATATACAACTTTATTTTTAATCTTTTATATTTACAAAGAAAATATTATTTTAAACAAAGTACACGCTGCGTTGTCTTACTCACGGCAATTGCGTTTAACATTTTCACAAAACTTGAACTTGTACAAAAAAATGCGTTACGATTTTCTACCATAACATTAATAACCTTAACAATTAAAAATATCAGTCAAATACCGAAACAACGCAATATGTTTTACGCACTTTTTTAGAATCATAATATAGATAAAAAATATATAAACAATAGGTTTCACTTTTATTAAATTAATAATTTTTACCTTTTTTATGCTATTACAATCAATGTATTTAAGTTACTTTATAAAGTTCATGTAATTTTATCAATTCATTTAAATACGTCTATTTAAACTTCAAATAAGTTATATATGTACATTTTATTATATATTATATAAGTTTAAATAACGCTGAATTAAAAAGAGTATTCTAAGAACTATGCTTGCTCTATATGCATGTTTAAACTAGAGTTTGGGTCCCGGGACGTCTCATGTCTCGAAGTCAACTAAATTTACAAAAAATCTCGTTTTTTTTTGTAAATTTAGTTGTCTCGGGTTTTTAGAGACTTTCGGGTCAAGAGATATTTTTTTACAATGAACTTGAGTAAAACTGCATTTATTACGTTTGCGGAAGAAATGTGTGGCATATTTTTTGAAAATATCACTCGTATCCAAGCAGCCATAATTGGAAATAATGGGACCTAGTAGCAGAAAGCTCGACAACTGTACACAAAAACCCGACGAGTCGTTTCCAAGTAAAATTGAACAGACTATAAAAAATCGCTGGAAGTATACCTTAAAAACTAGCAATAAAATCAAGGGCAACATTAAAAAACGAGCTGCAATTATTTGAAACATTTTTAAGTTTGCTTTAAAATTATACGATTTTACAATAAAAACTGAATTTGTGATTATAAGAATGAAATATAGAAATAGGTTTATACTATAAATAATGATGTTAGAATTTAAAACATAAAATAAGTTCAATAAGTGTGATTTTTACTAAAATTAAATTTAAACTAAGTGTAGAGTTCATTCGAAATATTACTGAATAATAATTTAAATGCTATATTTTGAGTTGTGCGTTTAACGTATCTAAGAATGTCAATTCTGGTATTATTTTTGATATATATGCTGTTTGATACAATAATTTCTATTTATATTTAATATCTGTAATTAGTTATTTCTAATAGTTTTAACAGCTACATAGTGCAGTTAGTTAAATTACTACATTTAGTTACGTTATGATGAAAGAGCGTTTAACAATAAAGAACATATCAAATATCAACCCAAGTTTTACATTTTAATACATTTTCAGTAAACTAACTAAATTCTACTTGTTTATAATTATTTTAAAAATCACTAAACAAAATTATTACAAGATTAAGTAGCCAAAGCGGTATCATTACACTTAAATTGCCTAAAATTCTTTCTATAACAATTATAACAGTTAAAGTACCATTGGCTCTCAAAATAAATACGAGTATATACATTATGTATACATATTATATCCATACATGGCGGTAGTAAATGATCAAGACGATTTGCAAAGACCTGTGTTGGCACTTATTCTTCTTATATTATAACAACAGCGAATCCTAATAGCTTATCTATCTGTGGTTTTCCTTACTGGAGTTAGACATTTGATATAAGTTTTATACAAATTATCTCAGTCGTAAGGACAGATTTTGCTTTTTTTGCTAAAATGTTCGTAACAGTATGAGGAAGATGTTTGGAACATTTGCTAAAAAAATGGTTACTTAGGGAGATTTTCTTTTATTTCGTCGTTGCTACTGTAGAATATCACTGCGACCATTCCTGGTCTATATAATCGCCATGTTTAATAAGGGATATACTGAGAGTATCGCAAAGATTATAAATAAATACATTGTGATATTAGGATGGGTCAACTAGTAGATATGTATATAATAAATATTAAACATAAAACTACTACAGCTTAAACTTTTAAATAGATTTTAAAAACACACAACATATAAATGAATAAATGCACGCCGCATATGGATACATTTATCACAACAATTATTGAAAATATTTTTATACAACATTCCTGACAAGTTTATTCTAATTATCGGGCTACACTTGAGTTATTACGAAGCTTCGCGTTTATATAATTATCTCACTAAAATGATAGATTTTTAAATTTTCACTTATTTAAATTTATGTGAAATAACCTAATGGGCTCTTGCAATATGCAATAAAGTACAAAGCTTGGTAATAACAGAGGCAATGCGACCCAATAACTAAATAGTATAATGTATTAAATCCTATATAAGATGGATATTCAGCCATGTTTGAGGGTCTGGTTGATGAAGAATGAGCGCACTTCCATGGGGCAGAGCGCGAGCGCGGTGCGCGCCGGCGCCCGCACGCGCGCGAACGTCAGCGTGCTGTCGAATATTTGCTCTTGCTTCACGTCTATTAAGTCTGACAATGTGATCTGTGGATGGAAATGATGTGATGAATTTAGGATTAGTTCTGTTTTAAAGACATTCGATGTATATTGTAAAACAATGATACAATTTTCCTATATTAATCGTTATAATATTAATCTATTTATTAATTTATAAAATAAATAAATAAATCTATACTACTATTATAACGAGGTAAAGTTTGTGAATTGTGAGTTTGTGACGTTGTAGGGGGTAATCTCTGGAACTACTGAACCGATTTAGATGAAATTTGGTAAGTAGATAGTTTGAGACCCTGGGAAGGACATAGGATACTTTTTAGCCCGGAAATCATCCCTTAAGGGGGCGAAAATGGGGATGAAAGTTTGAATGGGGAATCAACCTAGGGACGAACCCGAGCGAAGCGAGGGTGAGTCGTTAGTAATTAATAAAATTTTAGGAACACAAGAGAAAAACCCTTATTCGTCGTCATACTTTTTCTGCCTGCCTGGTACCTGCATAGACGAAACACCACAGTTTTGACGAAGGTGATCGATGTCTTCGACTAGATTAGCGGTGCGTAACCATACATCAGAATATTTTTATTTTATATAATACTTTTTTAGATATATGCGAATATTTGATATTTTAAATAAAACTATCTTTTCTTGCGCATTCGATTATCGATTTCGTAGTTCCTCACCATGATTATTCGAATAACAATCGACAAACTACTAACGTGCGGTGAACTGCGGGTGTGGGGTGCGGGATGTTGTTATGTCGATTGTTTTTAGTATTACTTCAATTTGTTTACGTACGAGTATAGTAATATAGGTTCGCTGCGTTACAAATTAGTAGTTAAAGTTAACACGGAAAAATGACAGTAATTATCACCCGCCTTACGTCAGTCGATAACAATCGAATAACATCGATTTTTATCGAATTTTATCGACAAACTGAACAATCGACTAATTCAATTAGGTTACTAATAATCGCCCATCGTTAGTTTGAGACCCTGGGAAGGACATAGGATAGTTTTTATCCTGGAAATCATCACTTAAGAGGATGAAAGTTTGTATGGGGAAGCAATCTAGGGACGAACCCGAGCGAAGCGACGGTAAGTCGCTAGTAAATCATAAATAAATAAAAGCATAAGAAAGTGCGCCCACCTGTCCGTCGCTGGGGGGGTACCAGGCGCGCAGCGCGGCGCTGCCGTAGCAGGCATCGAGGTGCGCGCGCTGCAGCGTCACGCCCATGCCGTGCACCACCGTGCCGTCTTTGCTCTGATACATATTGATAACGAATATTAAAAATAACATTTGTATTATTTTCAGAGGTGGCTACTTTCCAAAATGTAAGCAACATTATCAATTGGTTCAATAATACACTTGCTCATTTAAAATAATAGGATCAACTTTTGGCCAAACGGCATAATGGCTCGAAATAAGAATAAATATTCTTATTTCAACATTAATGATAAAATTTAAACTCATAATAATCAAACTCCAAGTATAAAAAACTGAATAAATATCTAAAAGACGAGAGTATCTTAAAACATACATACAATTTTTACCTCAACCAATTGTATTGAAATTTAATCCATGTTATATAAAAGCGGTGGGTTTAATACAATACATAAATAGACAACTGGTCGTAGACATAAAAAAATGAGTATGTGTAACCTTCACGCGCGGTTGAAGTAAAACTTCTTTGATAAATATAGCAATCAAATTAAAATAAATCAATAATTAAATAAAAATAATTAAATAAATTACAGTCATATATTTTTAGAATATCATTTAATGAAAGAATATAATATTGTATATCATTTGTCAGACAAATAACAACGGTTACCATGGCAACAATTAATCATGAATGCTATCTCATTCTCTCGCTAGCTTATCTTATATATTTCATTTATGTGTTCTTTTCTTTCTCGTGTCTCGTGAGTTTCAAATCACGATTCTAAAATTATAATCCTTAATTCGCAAACCTTGGCGGACACATGGGCGTGGTACTGCGCGAGCACGAGGTCGGGCGCGCTGAGCACGGCGCGCGAGTAGGCGGGGCGCGGCGCGCTCTCGTCGGCCGCGTAGTGCAGCGCCAGCGGCGGCTGCAGCAGCAGCTGCTGCGACACGTGCGCGCCCAGCGACAGCTGCCCACTGCCCTCGGAGGGCTTCGCCTGTACGAGGGAAACTATATATTAATACGTGAAGCAAAAACTTTGTATCCCTTTTTAAGAAAATTACGCGGACGTAGGAATGTGAGTTAAAGTTTATATGGAGATATTATGGTGTAGAAAGCTAATATTTTTATACAAAATACATTAAATTAATTAAAATAAACATTTTGTTTGTGAACCGATTTGTTTGTTTTTTTTATTTTAGTATGATAGCTTTATTTTCATAAATAAAAAAAAACAATAATGGTTAAAGTTCGACCACTCGACAAACTAGCCACTTTAAACCGGCTTTGTTAAAGAAATAAAATTCACAGTATATAAATTCATACAGTAGGCGATTGCCCGTGAATTTTAGCAAAAATGCTTTTAGATGCAAAGCTACTAATTTTTATAATGAACGGATTAGAAGTTAAAGCGCTGTAGTGCCGTCTCGTGGCAAGTTACAGTTATACCCAACCACACATTTTCAAATGCTTAATAGCAAACATGGGTCACGGGCTTAAGTATTTGTATGTATGAGAAGTCATAGTTACCAAAAGCATCAAATCTGGCGAATGTCAAATGCATTTAAAATTCACAAACTACATAGAACAGCCAAAGTGTCTTGTGAATCATAAGTAAATATTAATTAAAATATAGTATTAAAAACTAACAACAACACACTAGAAAGAAGAAGTTCCACTATACTAATGTATATCAAATTATTTGATTGTCATCAGATTCAAAATCGATACGACAGACAAAAATAGGTTAAAATGGACTTCCAAAATTTTATTAATTATATACAAGAGCAGATAATATAAGCATGTTAAAAGTTCTCATGGGTGTTAGTGACTGACGGCGCAGGGGTGGTTGGCGTGTTCCACTATGAGTTTGAAGACGTGTCGCGTGCGCTGGTTCTGCAGGACGCCTTGGTTGAGACCGCGGTTGTCGTCCTTGCTCAGTCTACGGTCTTGCATCACCTGGAAATAGATGAAAAATAATATTTATTGTATTATTCATGAAGAGTTTATTAAAACTATTGAATATCAAAATCATTAAATGCGATTATCATTAAATGTTATTAAAAATATTTATTGGTGTTTATTTTAACACCATCATCTTCTCTATTCTACATGTCATGGCGAAATATCAAGTCACTAATACCTAACTAACCATCAAAAATATCCATCGGCTTGTATAATTTATATAAATCTATTATACAGTGTTCGAGACTTAAATACAATTTATTTTTAATATTTAGATTATGTTCACGCATCTAACGATCAGGCGGGGCGATAGATCGATCCGCGGGGGCGTAGGGGAACCCCGGCAGTCGTCACTACATTCCCATCGATGGACGATACGGAGCCGGCGCACGCGCACGTTATCTTAGCACTAATAATTATTGCAAATGTAATAAACTGATTTGTTAGAAGAAAACTTGAAGTTTTCCTTGTTGCCCAAAGAGGTTATAATACCTCAATCTGTCCCGGCTGCAAGGCGGCCATTCCGAGGGGGGTGGAGGTTAGCAGGGTGAGTCTGGTGTTGTCGTCCTGTATGTACGCGGCGGCGGGGAGCGGGTAGAAGTTCGCTTGCAGTGGAAGCTTCTCGAAGTATCGTCGCTTTATCATCTGTTTGATTCACCATAATTAAAATAATTATTAAAATAATTAGTAATTATTGTAAGTCCTCTGCTGTGCTGTATATTTATGTAATGTTTGCATGCGTTTTAATTTTTAATGTTTGAATGTAAATAAAATAGCAAACACTAACGGAATAGCAATATCTTATATAGTAAAAATATTTTTTATTTATATATTAAGCGTGTGATTTAATATAAATTTAGAAGTTTACTAAACAAAACGTGGTCATCTTCGCTCCACTTAGTAGCTCTCCTAGATGAGTTTCTTCCGACATAATTCAAAAATAACATCATATCGGTAGATTATTTTTACAAAATTTTTATGACAACTCCACATTCTATTGTTCAAAAACCGTATGAAAATCAGTAGTGTTTGAGATAAGCCGTAATATACTCAAACCCAACTACTAAATATGTATTGGCAAATCACCTGCATGCCATTAAGATCTGTATAAAACACGTCCCCATTCTTAATACCGGTGGAGAACCTCATGGCCAGTTCCAGGTCATCCACTTGAGGGTCTATGAGTAGCGTGTTGCTGATTTCCACCTCAGTGTGAGGCAGCGACGGATTATTGTATAAGGTTATCTGGAATAAATTGTTAAATTAAAATACTATTGGTTTATTTTAATAAAGTTTAATACTATAATATTATTTCTATAAATGCTTAATGCAACACTTGTTGAAACAAAGTAATTAATAGTAATTTAAAAAGTACTTATAAAGAAATCTCAAATCTTCTTTTCCTCATACAAAGTTTTAATTTCATTTTGGACCCATTTAAAAGGTATAATTTTGATAGTAAACATAATTCTCTTATGATCGAATTATGGTAATGGCTGACAATTATAGTGAGACATTATAGTGCCCGCTTGTTTATTTCTATTACTGTCCTCATAGTACAAAACACTCGCAGAAAGTACATATGTGTATAAACATGTTAGTTTAACAAAAACCAAGACTCGAAAGTAGCACCTCATGAATCTTATATTACCGTACAAACTACTACATTTTCTTCTCATACAAATATGCACTCACAGCTAGCACCATTTCCGCAGCTTTTGGCCCTATTAAGCCCGAATACAGTGTGGCTTTGAATGGTCCTTCGGTGATGACAATTTCCGGGAAAGGCTCCGGCTTAAAGGGCGTGGCGGGCCCGTCCGGGATGAACAGGTAGGCACCGCTGTTGTTATCTTGCCCTTTTTGTGTATCATATCTGGTGGATATATAAAAATTATACATTATATGAAATTATGTGACTAAAAATTTATTTTATTTATATCAAATATAGGGCGGTTTTGTTTGGATGTTACATTATTTTGATTTCTCTATTGGTCCAGGGTCAGAGTGAAGATATATGCGTTTTAGAATTGTAAGTAATCCAATAAAGGTCGTTTTCTTATTTATAGTCCTAAGATAGTTTTCATACTTCTGCCACGTGGATGAGAAAGTGATATAAAAGTAAGTCGAATGCAGTAGAAAATGATAAGTAAATAGAAAAAGTAGTAAGTGAGATCTCTAAGGAGAATATAGCAGCAAATATGTACTCACTGCACAAAATGCATATGTCATGGTGGTCCCATTGGACCCCATTAACCCTTTGAGCACTCCGTGGGTAGATATGTATACTCACTGTACAAAATCCATATGTATAGGCGTAGTGGTTCCATCGGGCGCCACTAGCGCCTTGAGCAGGCCCGTGTGCGAGACGAGGGCGCGCGTGCCGTTGCCGGGCCGCAGCGCCACGTCGTCCGCCAGCCGCGCCGCCGCCTGCTGCGCGAACACCTTCGGCAGCTCCACCGACCAGTACTCCGCGTTGTACAGCCGCACGCGCGCGTATGATGTGTATCTGGTGGGGTTTATATACACGTATAATGTATTATATGATACTCGACATATACACGTATATATGTACATATACATATGTATATGATACTCGTTCGTCTATAATTTAGTTCAAATAAATATTAACGGATTCGCTTCCACGTTATAGAGGCGCACGCGCAAGTATGATGCGTGTTTGTTTACGTACACGTATACATCTGACATGTGTGTGTCACACCAGGTTACCTATTATAATAGTATGTAGTATTATAATAGGATTACTTTTTCGCTAAAAGAAATTGCTAAAAGTTATAAGGTTATTTCTAGAAATAACGTTAAAGCTATTTGTTTATTATTTTTATTACCATATTTAATTATTACATAAATATCACTTTTTTCCGCGTCAGGTGTTAGGATGATCATATTTTACAAGCGCGCGGCGAAAACTGGCGCTATTTTAATACCATTTCTTATCTTCATAAGTTATACTTTATAACAACAAGAACAGCAAAGAATAAAAAAATAAGAAACTTTTATGAAATTATATTAAGTCCATCTAAGAAAATAATAAGTATTATAATATTAACTTGTTAATGGCCATGTTGTCTCTCAAGGACACGGTGTAGACGGTGAGCGCGAGCGCGTCCACCGCCACCGGGAAGGACAGCTGGAACTTGTTCGCGGCGAAGCCCAGGCGCTTCTCGCCCGCCACCACCGGCGAGATCTGCGCCATCATGGGGTTGCCGTCCGGGTCGAACACCTGGGGGAACGTTATGTTGAAAGTTTGTATGTAGGGGGTTATCTCTGAAACTACTGAAAGAAGGAATCATTTATATGGGAGACAAGTTGAAAATGTGTCCACCTGTATGCTGAAAATAGTAGATGACACCTACCTATGTATATACATACATACGTGTATCTTTAATATAGTTTATTAATTATCTACTATAAATATTTTGAGTACCGTCTGTTAGTATTGTATTTAACCCTATTCTACACACTACATTGATTTATGTTAACCACAATACCACAATTGAATGAAAGAATTACTTGAGTTAAATTCAGCAGAACAGTATTATTTTTTATTTTATGCGAAGTCTATATATACGTTATACTTTTAATTAACCGACGAAAAACAAGGAGTTCTCAATTCGACAAGTATATATTTTTTGTTTGCCCACGCATAACTTTTTACAGTGTAGTCCGATTTCGAAGATTTTTTTTATTGGATAGGATTACCTCAAAGTTTCAAAGTCGGTGCCAGCCGATACAAATTAAAGCATACTAACTTCGAAAATATCTGATTACGTATCTATAGTAAATGGAAAACTACTAATGAATTATTTTTTACTTTTTAGTGTTTGTTTTAGAAGTACTTTTTTTTTAATTTTTGATATTCTAGACCTTCCTTTTCGTCTCTTATCTCAAATGTGTACAAATATTATAAAGAAGTAAAGTTTGTAAGGTTGTAGAGGGTAATCTCTGGATCTACTGAACCGATTTAGATGAAATTTGGTAAGAAGATAGTATGATACTTTTTATCCTGGAAATAATATATAAAATACTTTAGTAGCATAATATAAAAATATACCTCAACATGAGGCGTAGAGACGAACACAGTAAAAATCTCGTATCTCTTAAAAGCCAGTGCGTTATAAAGCAGTATCCGCCTCGAGGGCGACATCACGTCCAAGGCGATGGTTATCCTGGTCGGTATCTCGTCGTGCTTGCGCCAGATGTCGTCCACGTCGAAGTACACGTCCTCCTGCGTCTGGTCCTGTATGGCGGGCTGCTTAAGCAAGTAGTACGCGGCTTGTTGGATCGCTGACTGACAGTATTTGATTGCTTCTAACATTCTGAAAATATATGACAAAAAATATTTTTGCCCTTTCTACGAGTACATGTATGTTGAAATTTAATATATTGTTATGTTATGTGAGTGTGAATATACGCATATTTTCAAATTAGTTTTATTTGTTTTAGCGGAAATTATAATAATAAAGAAAAGCTAATTAAAGAGAACTAATACCTAAGAATACAAAAGTATACATCTAATATTATAAAATGATTTATATTTTAATTTCAAAATTGTATATTAATTTAATTAATACATATGTATGTATATAAAATTTCCTTATTCTATAAAGTATAAAAAAAGTGAATCATTTGTAAGGCAAAGTCGAGAATAGTAGAATTAACAGCATATCACGCTACTATTGACTTTGAAATTTATTTTGGCGGACTCCAACTATCAATTCTTGAGTCTGCGTGACAAACGTACCTTCTCGCATAGTTGTGAAATCGAATGAAGCGGGTTCAAATCTCGGGTCTTGCACCATATTTTCTTTTGCGAATCATTTCTAACATAAATACAACATGTCTTACGGTGAAGGAAAACATCGTGTGGAAACCTGCATGTCTGAGAACCTAGCAAGTTTTCAAAAGACATGTGAAATTCGTCAACCCGCACATGCCCAGCAGTGGGACTTTAAAGGGCTGAATACTATAAATATCTAGTCTCGCTCTATAATATCTCCTCCAAACATGATTAGTGTTATCATTACCACCAATACACTAAGAAACAACAACATACCGTCTCCCATAGTCGTCGTGCACATCGTCCCTTGCGGTACCGGTGATGCCGTCGTGGTGCTGGAAGAGCGCGAGCGCGCGGCGCGCCTGCTCCACGCGGTCGCGCAGCTGCAGCGACGTGATGTAGCTCACCGACTGCGACGACGACGCTTGACCCGTTATTATTTCTGCCGCCCTGTTTGTAAATATTATCACTACATAGTTTAAAACAAAGAAAACGCTGTCTGTCTGTCCCTATGTATGCTTAGTTCTTTAAAACTACGCAACGGATTTTGGTGAGGTTTTTTTAATAGACAGAGTGATTTAAGAGGAAGGTTTATATGTATAATACATACATATCGTACACATAAAAGCCGAGAAATTCAGAGATTTGTATTTCATACTAACTATTAAAACGTACCTAGGGACGAACCCGAGCGAAGCGACAGTGAGTCGCTAGTATTATCTATACTAATATTATATAGAGGTAAAGTTTGTGACGTTGTAGGGGGTAATCTCTGGATCAACTGAATTTGGTAAGAAGATCGTTTGAGACCCTGAGAAGGATATAGCATACTTTTTACCTAGGAAAATACACGGTTCCCGTAGGATAGATTTTTTTGTTTTTCACTAGGGACGAAACCGTGTGAAGCGAGGGCGAGTCGCTAATAATATAAATAAATATAATAAATGTAAATTACCTAACATACGCTAAGAGAACTCTATCCATTCTCTTATAGAAGGGTCGCGATGTGTAGTACCCACTCCAATAATGCTGGTTGCGGTCCGCGTATGTGAAGAAGTCGCCCGTTAGTACCGGGAAATTGGATATCTCGATTTCTTCGTGTAATGCTTTGAAGTAATCCTGAAGAGTCCCGAACTGGATCTATAAGATTTTATTTATTATTAATCTTTATTGTCAAAAAAATTAAGCTTACAATATATTTTATATCTAAAGGTAAGTAATCATTGTATTTATAAGTTTTACTTTTCTAGCAAGTGTGTTTCCGCATAACCACCAGGTTAAAAAACCTAGTGTTTTCTATACATATATTATTAATGAAACATTTCTATTATAGGATAACACGAAATATGATAATGGAGAAAACCGCAATACTTAACATCGAGAAAGTGTTTCAGAATGGCTAAGAATCATAATCCATGACATTAGTTACTTAATATAATATATTATGTATTTTCTACTCGAAAAATAACATACACTAGAATCCAGTAAAACCACCACATACCTCAGCATTCCAAGCATCATTGCCATTAATGTAATCGATGATCTTCTCGTAGTTCTGGTACTGGTTGTCCCACTCGTTGGAGCGGTCGTAGCGGAAGTCGTCGCCCAGCGGCACGAGCACCACGTTGCTGCGGTACAGCTGCGCCTTCTTCCGCCACTGGTCCAGGATCATGAACGATCTGATGACAGGAAAATTTGTTTAATTTAATAAGCTGTGCGCTATAGGAGGGTACACTGGGATTTTTTAATAAAAATTAAAATCTTTAATGACCGAACAGCATGCAGTCTTACGATTTGTTGCAAGAATTTTTAAAATCACCGTCTGTGCTACACATGACATGATATGACTTGACGCCCGACACAAAAAAAAGCATTACATTGGTCTGTGTTACGTCGTTGCTTAAAATTAACTTAAAATAATTTAATTAAATGGCACGTCAACATAAGCTAGCAGTGTTTTATGATGTAAAACGGGTTATTTACAATGTTTTTCACTTACTTTTAAGAGTTGACTTGTGCAAATTGTAACAAACTTTTTGAAAATTGCTAAGTTCACTTGAACATCATTATTAAGCTGAAAATACCTCAACGGTCCTTTTACAGATTACGCTTTGAACTAGCTTTAAATTTACGACTGAATTATAAATAATAATAACCAATTTGTAAATATTACCTTTCATCAACATTCTTCGGGAAAATTTTTCTAGGTGGAATACCCCACGGGCACGATACTCCATTGCCGGGTAATCTTTTAAAATCAAACTGGCAGCAGACCTGTGAAAAAGGTGTCCTCATAAAAAAATTATTATTTCAGTATTAAATTTTTTATTATAAATGATTCTATTCTACCTTGGCAGGATTTCATTGAAATTAGAAAATATTAAATGATAATTTTTAACCAACTTTCAAAAAGGAGGAGGTTCTCAATTCGTCGGAATCTTTTTTTTTTTCTTTTTTTTATATATGTTCACCGATTACTCAAAGACGCCAGATCCGATTTGAAAATATTTTTTATTATTTCGAAGGGTCTACTTCCCATTTAAATTTTATCGAAATCGCTCAAGCGGTTTTTAAAAAAATCAACAAATAAATTATTTTTAAAATAAATTGCTTAATTCCAATCCCAGAATGTATATTATTACGTCTACACTAAAAATGGAAAAATCAAAAATAACTAAACGGGGTGGTTTCATTTAGAATAGATACCTAATCAGATATTTTCGAAGATGCAAAGCAAATCTAATATATTTCGATACTTAAAATACATCACAAATTGATGTTTAATATTTTAAATATAATTAGAGTTACATTATAAATATCATATGTACCTATTAGATATTCATATTTTGAAATATTGTCGACAGGCACCGACTTTGAAAATATCTAACACTATTGACATGATTTTATTTATTACTTGTCAAGACTCATCAAATCTCTACTGGCAGGTTGGTTTTCATCAAATCTCTACTGGCAGGTTCCATTAAGCAGATAATTGAAGTCATCTTAAAAAAAATACCTTAGGGTCCGGCCCGCAAGTATGAGGCACGTCGTAAGAATAGAAAGGCATTAGATGTGTGAACATGTCGGTATTTCCAACGCCATCTGTAAAATAATTGCTTAATTATTATTTTTTATACTTTTAAAAAAAATGTTATTCAATACAAAACATATATAGAGCATCATGTTTACTATTTGCAATTATAATTGATCTATAAAATGCCTAAATTTGAAGAATGCTGGTTTAAGGTCTGTTTAAATTATAAATATATTAATAGTTTTCAGATATTTTATCAATTTAATAGACACGGACGAAGTACTCAAAACTACATACTGGAGGCATCACACTTCCCTCTGAACCTGTGCCGTCTACCTCTCGTTCTGGGGCCGCGGCTGCTGGAGCGAACGCCAACGCTGCTGCGCCTTTACCATCTGCTGCACCTGGCGTGGCTCCAGTGGCCGGGACCAGCGGAGCGACTGGTACTCCGCACAGGTTTCCTCGTACAGGGGGGCACACCAGGGGTGGACAAACCCCCAGAGGCAAGAGCCAGCGCCCCCGCAAACAAAAGGGACCCAGACCCAGCAAGGGCAGTGACAAGCGCAATGGGACCCGTCCCCAGTAGCGCTTCACACCCAACTGGCGACGCCCCCACTAAAATACTCCAAGCCAATTTACACCACGCTATCGCTGCCACAGCCGTGGCAGAAAACACTTTTAAGGCAAATGGCATGGATATAGCGCTGGTCCAGGAACCATGGCTTAACGCCAAGTCCAAGATTTCGGGCTTAAATGGAGTAGGTAAGATCCTAGCAAACGAAAATGGCACCAAGCCTAGGGCCTGTATCGTTTTTAAGAAAGGTATTAATTTCTTGCCTGTTACAGAACTTTGCAGTGATGACACCGTTGCTGCAATCACCGTTCTCAGAGGGCGTGGTCAAACTAGAGCACTCGTGTGCTCGGCCTACCTGCCCGGAGAGAAAGCCAACCCCACCGAAGAACTGTCTAAAGTCGTCGACTACGCTCGAAAACACAAGACAGAACTAATTGTTGGATGCGATGCAAATGCCCATCACACAATCTGGGGAAGCACTGGTACCAACAAAAGAGGTGAGTTACTTTTAGAATTTCTCCTAGCTAACGACCTGCAAATACTTAATAAAGGCTGTAATCCAACCTTCGCTACTAGAGCTAGGCAGGAAGTTCTTGATATTACTTTTGCTACTGTACAAATCGCTAAACACATAAATAAATGGCATGTCAGTAATGAAAACTCTATGTCTGATCACAAACATATCGTCTTTAGCATACAAGGCTCAATAACCACTGAACCTATAAGGCTTAGAAACCCCAAAGCTACCTCGTGGGTAGACTTCAAAAACCTGCTCGCTGAGGCAGCTAAGGATTTCCCAAAATCAATAAAGACACCCGACTCCCTCAACATTTTAAACAACTTGCTAACGGATGGCATCCTAAATGCCTATGAAAATAGTTGTCCTGTTAGGGAACTCAAGGTTAACACCAATACTCCGTGGTGGAACAAAAAGTTAGAACGACTTAGAGTATCCACACGTCGCTTATTTAATCAGGCCACTACACCGTATGGGTGGGAACGGTATAAGAAGGCTCTGACTAAATACCATAAAGAGATCAGAAAAGCTAAAAGAGCATCTTGGAAACGATTCTGTGAGAATATCGCCCAAACACATAAAGGAGCGAGAATCCACAAGGTCCTTGCCAAGACACCAAATATCTTTCTTGGCTTTTTAAAAAAGCGAGACAATTCCTTTACGACCACAGAGATGGAGACGCTGGAACTGTTAAGAGCAACCCATTTCCCAGGATCGTACCCTGTCTCCAGTAGTGAATCAAACCCAAAGGAAAACTACATCCACAGGGCAAATAGTTGCGACTGGAAGATGGCCAACATCATTTTTAGGCCTAACCAGATTAGATGGGCTTTGAAAAAATTCAAACCATTTAAATCAGCAGGGGAAGACGGAATTTTTCCAGCCCTACTTCAACAGGGCATGGAACTCCTTATCCCGCATCTGGTAAAACTATTTAGAGCAAGCTTTGCTTGGGGCATTATACCAGAACAATGGACTAAGGTCAAGGTTACCTTTATACCGAAGATCGGTAAAAACGACTACTCTCAGCCCAAATCCTTTAGACCTATTAGTCTTACTTCTTTCCTACTAAAAACAATGGAAAAAGTAATCGATCAGCACATTAGAACAAGGTATCTTGTGGCTAGACCACTCTCCTGCAATCAACATGCTTACCAAAAGGGTAAATCCACAGAATCTGCCTTAGTAGCTCTGATCGACAAGGCAGAAAGGTCCCTAGAGGATAAGCAGACAGCTCTATGTGCGTTTTTGGACATTGAGGGGGCCTTTGACAACACACCTACGGCAACCATCCTGAAAGGATTAAATGCAAAAGGTGTTGATGTCACAACCACCAGATGGGTGGAATATATGCTCTCCAACCGGTGTGCGAAAGTTACGCTAAACGAATACTCGCACAACTTTTACACTACCAGAGGCTGTCCGCAAGGAGGAGTACTTTCACCCCTATTATGGACACTAGCTGTAGACCTACTACTTGTAATCATGGCGGATCTCGACTACGATACACAAGGCTATGCAGATGACCTTGTTGTAGTAGTAAGAGGTCCCTGCCTTAACACAATTTCCACCAGGTTACAAGGGGCTCTCAACACCATCACAAGATGGTGTAGAGAAAATGAATTATCAATAAACCCGGATAAAACAGTTATTGTACCATTCACCAGGAAAAGGAAGCTTGAAAGGCTGACTGAACTCAGACTCAATGGCAAAACCCTTAACCTATCAAATGAGGTAAAGTACCTTGGAGTCACTATTGATCAAAAGTTGACCTGGAACTCTCACCTCAACAACATTATTAAAAAAGCCAAAATGGCCCTTTGGATATGTTGTCGAATGGCTGGAGCAAAGTGGGGTCTCAAACCCAAAATGGCTCTCTGGATGTACACCGCTGTGGTAAGGCCGATCATAACATACGCCTCAGTCGTATGGTGTAACAAAACCAAACAAAAGACAACCATAAGTAAACTAGACAGTGTGCAACGGATGGCATGTCTAATTATCACGGGAGCCTTTCATTCGGCACCAGGAGACGCTCTAAATGCTTTGTTGGACATAGCTCCGCTATATCTCCACGTGCAAAAAGAAGCTAAATCCTGCCTCTACAGGCTCTGCACACAATCGAATGTAAGGTTGCAATCGCAATATATGAACAAACTCAAAGAGTTGACATTCGAACATAAAACTCTAAAAATGCCAGTGGATGGCATGAGCACAGAGTTTAACTTCACAAAACAGTACCAAATAGATCTGCCCAACCGGGACATGTGGCTAAAAGACCAAGAGTCTCACAAAAAGGGCAGTCACGTTTGGTTTACAGACGGATCCAAGAAAGGATCTGATGTAGGGTGCGGTATCTATGGCCTTAAGCCTAGATTTAACATGAGCATCAATCTAGGTAAAGAGGCCACCATCTTTCAAGCAGAGGTCTTCGCCATTAACAAATGTGCTGAAGTCATCCTGGAAAGAAAGCTTAAGAACCAAAATATCTACATCAACTCAGATAGCCAAGCAGCACTTTTGGCTATAGGTTCTCTTGAGACCAACTCTAAGTTGGTCAAAGACTGTATGGAAAATCTGAATGTCCTGGGCACATCCAACAGAGTTACCCTCAGATGGGTCCCGGGTCACTCAGGTATAGACGGGAATGAAAAGGCTGATGCTTTGGCAAGAAGGGGCGCTGAAACCCCAGAATTTGGCCCCGAGCCATTTTGTGGTATTGCCAAACAACATGCCTATTCAATTCTCAAAAACCACTGCAATCTCAAAGCACTGCAAGAGTGGCAATCCACTTCTGGACAAACACACTCTAAAGCGCTAATTAAGGGATATCGCAAAACATTTACAAAAGAGTTGCTTCAACTCAACAAGTATAAAACCAGTGCGGTAACCAGAATACTTACTGGTCACTGCAAACTCAATAAACATATGTTTACCCTCGGCCTCAGTCAGACCGCAATGTGCAGACTATGCCATGAGACAGAGGAAACTGCTATGCACATCCTCTGCTCGTGCGGTCCACTCATGCACCGCAGAAGTATCTATCTAGGGCAGCATATTATGCAACCAGAAGAGATACAGATGCTCCCCGCTCAGAAAATCTGGAAGTTCCTGGAGTCAACAGGACTAAGCGGAGAACTTTAATTCATTCCAAAGGGAGCTACAATGGACCATAACTGGTCGACGTAGCTAGGGCCGACCTCGGCACCACACCCAAAAAAAAATAATAATAATAATACTGGAGGCATTTAAATTGCATTTCTATTGTTGGTACAAATCGTTGTTCTAAATCTTAGTACTTAGGTACAGTAAGCTTCATTTAACTCAGTAGAAAAAAATCATGATTAATGATTTTGGAATAAATATGATAAATACGTGGGAATCGATTCATAGGTAGGTACTTGACTTGTACTACTATTTATAAGTATAAACATATTTCTATTTATACAAATAGTACTTGAAGGCCGCGTTAGTTTATCAAGGAATTCGAATTAAATTCTTTAAATTATTTGTTTAAGTTATGGTAAACGTTACGGTAAAATAATAACAGGTATAAAAGGTCATTGACTTTTTTAGATGTGATAACATTTATTAACGTTATTACTAAAATAAAAATCGTTATTATAACTCTTGTCATAATCATTTCTATTGTTCCGTAAACTATGTAATAATAATGACATAAACACAAAAAAATATATTATTTCTTTATTTTGTAATATGGAAACAAAATTAGACAACTTTTTGGCTTCAAGGTCCGTTTATTACTCCTTTAATTATAGTACAACATATAGGTACCGGGAGGCTTACACACAAACAAACTACAAGTTTCTATTATGCAAATATCATAATATGGTGTGTTGGTTTTCTACAGTCAGATGTATTCAGCCCTTTTTAACGTCCCACTGCTGGGCACGGGCCTCCCTTCAGCACGAGGGGGATCAGGCCATAATGCACCACGCAGGCCAAGTGAGGGTTGGCGGATTTTACATGTCTTTTGAAAACTTGCTAGGTTTTCTCAGACATGCAGGTTTCCACACGATGTTTTCCTCCACCGTTAAGACAAATGGTAATCATATTAGAAAAGATTCGTATATGAAAATATCAGAGGTGCGAGATCCGGGATTTGAACCTGCTTCACTCGGTTTCCCAAGCGAGCGCGTTACCACTGAGCTACCACTGCCTTAGGCAGATATAACATTTTTTTTTATTTTTAATGGAAGTTCTAATTTCCTGTGGCTAATGTTTTTAATGTGATTTTTTATAAATATTTTTCTCTATACAAACTTTTAAGACTTACTCCCCTCCTTTTTTTCACGCCTTTAGGGAATAAATTCAAAAATACTTTCAATAATGTCAGCCCTTTAGATTACAATAACAACTTCTAGTTACTGATGAATCAATCAGGGAGAGTTGCTTAATATATGTACATACATATATACAATCATAAATTGTTACAGAAAAGATAGGCAGATTAGTATTTCATTATTTGAGTATAAAAGTACAGTATCATGTATATCATTGTAAACAAGTTAACGTTTTACTTTTTTATATTATTATTAATAGTTATGCAACCCATATTCGCTCAGTGTTTTTTGGGGAAGATATAAACATCGCGTTTTTTCATAAAAGACACCTATATAAACTTATAAAGCAAAATCTTATCTAAATAGAAAATTTGATCCAAATCGATAGGGCCGCCTCCGAGATACACGAAATATACTTATAATATTAACAATAAAATTGCTCATTTTATATTTTAAGATTTTATATTAATAGATTGATTCCCCATACTAACTTTCATCCCCATTTTCACCCCCTTAAGGAAGAGTTTCCGGGATAAAAAGTATTCTATGGCCTTCCCAGGGTCTCAAACTATCTTCTTACCAACTTTCATCTAAATCGGTTCAGTAGATCCAGATATTACCCCCTACAACCTCACAAACTCTCAAATATTATCTCTTTATAATATTAGTATAGATGATTATATCAAAGTAAAGAAATGACTACCTTTTTATCTTCTAATTTATCTTATATCATATATGTATTATGATTACTGTGATTGATGACACAGGGTGTTGATGGGAAAAATAAATAAAAACTTACCCCATAACTGTCTCCATTTAAATTCCAACTGTCTATTCATAGCAAGTTCTTTTTTCACTCTGTAATGTACTCGTTGAATAACTGAATTTTCAAAGCCTGACAACTTTAGTAAATATGGCTGAGTGCTGGAATAGCCAAAAGGATCAATGGACCATCCGTTTTTTGGTATATAACCTAAATTATCTATAAGCCATTGATGACCCGTTGTTAATTGCTGTATAATAGAGAGCCAGTGTGAATTAGCTTCATCATTCATCACCCAACCTCCTGTCACTATTTCAATTTGTCCAGATTTTAATAAGCTGTAAAAAATATATTATCATAAATTATATAACTGACAAGAGAAAAATACTACAACTATATCATTGCTCCTATACCTCTGAAAAGCTGCCTTTTCCTTGTCAGTGGCATCTGAAGACCACCAGAGTGAAAGGTAACTAATTTCTGCCCAAATAAATTTTCTACCTACACCTTCTTTCAGCTTTTCCACCATATTTGTAAATATAGCCTTTGTTTGAGTCTTGTAATAGTTTTCAAATGTCTTAATCCAACCTGTATGTTAACATAAATAGTAATAATAAAAATAAAATCCTGACTTTGATCTAGCAGTAAGCACAATTCTCCAACTGAAACAGCAAGTTTAATTACTTACTTAAACCTGAGTACAATTGTCAACTTTGTTTTGTCAAATATTTGCAGAAAACTTTTAGACAAGTAATTAAATAATATAGTTATAGCTAACATTTAGTTATATAAAACTTATATACATGTGTTCTTACCGGGATCATTATGAGAGTGAGGCACTATAAAAACTTTTAATTTATTTTTGCTACTCCATTGATCATCTTTGTACTCCACATTCCAGCCTTGTTTCCAAACACCACCATCTGTATCTTCAAACATTATTCTATCATACATTGAAAGCATCTGCAAAAATAATATTGTCAGTAACAGATATAACAACAATAATATTTACTATCTTCACATACTAATTAGTTAATTACATCAATCTTATTAACAAAAATAAAATATATTAGATAGATATTTATTTAAAATATATTTAATTTACATTTTGTGTATAATTATATTATTTGTATAATATAATATATTATATTATGAATATACACAAAGTGTAAATCACTTACATCTAAAATATCTATCTACAACTCACAACCATTAGTTACTATTAACTAATAAAAGTCTAATAAACAATGGCAGATTTACACATATTCCATTAGTAGGCTATTAAAATTTTGCCACCCCTATCGACCTCCAAGTGTCAGTTCCTAGACTATTTTTACAATCTAACGTCTTAGTTAAGATTGCACAAGAAATATTTTTGTGTATACTTCGGAGCTAATAAAAGCTCAACCATGTACTACTAATAAGGCGGGATAAAGTAAGCCTTATATACTTATACAATAATGTACTTTCCTGATTTCAGTCATAAATTTTTGCCAGGCAAATTGTTGAGAAATGTGTCTTAGTGGTGAACCATATTACATGTTGAATTGTTTGTGTGGACCTAATAACATTTAGGTGAAACTTTAGATAACTATGAATCCTTTTAATTTCTGTAAGACAAAAAAAAGTTTTGGCCCCAAATTTGCCACCCTTAAAATCTGCCACAATAGGCTCCAGCTTACTGAGCCTGCTGGTAAATCCACCACTGCTAATAATACATTAATATAAAAAATATGTAAATAATTCTTTTTGAAACATTTCTATTTTACCTGCACATCTGTTTTAGAAGATTTCTGCCATATAGGGCAATAAGACATGTTGATTTTCTTGTGCATTCTTGGAGGTTCATCACCAACAACTTTAAATTCTCTAATTTTTGGATCTTTGAAAGTGGATTTGGGTCTTTTTTGTGGAGGATGATACTCTTCAGATTGCTCTACAATTTGGTCCATAGCACTCTTGATTTCTCCAACAACGGCATGGTGTTGGTTAAGCTCATTCTCTATGTTGCGGAGCTTGGATTCAAATGATGACCACTTACTCTGTAACATTTGAATAATATAATTAGGTACTTAATAATTATTAGTAACTAAAATATATAAGTTTCATAACTTTATTACTTACATCATCAGGCTCCACCATAGCAGGTTTAATACTTGGAAGTTTGAAACTAAGATCCGTAACTACATATAGAATAAATATAAATGCAATTATGCATGTTGCCCAAAAAAAAGCTGACAATCTTCTTAATCTCATCTTATTTAGTTTGTCTGCTGTTACCTAATAAATATAAACTAATAGTTTCTTGACCACATTTTAGTGTTATCTTTAAAAAGTTACAATAATTTATGTATTATATTTCACTTTTTTATATTTGTTCCGGTTAATTGGTGTTTTGTTAATGAGACATTTTCTATAATAAAAAAAATCAACTGTTACTGCGTTATAACTTGAAATTCAAATTTTCATTTCTTTTTCGTCACAGAAGTAATGCACTGTTGTTTTTGTCTATTTTCATTTAATTTAGCTGCGGCTCTTTTGATATTTGCTTACATTTGATGCTTATGTCAATTGTCAAAAGTCTAATTTGTTTTGATTGTCAAATGACAATAAAAGTAGCTCGAAATTCACAAAAATTACCTCTAATTTTTTTGAGCAGTATATCTAAATTTTTAATACAACTTATAAGATGCTTTTTAATTATTAAATTATCATAAATGTTTTCATAAGAGTCCGTATAAAATAGTTCACCGGTAAATATTGTATCCGAACATCAGGTTGTATTGATCTGAAAACAATGCATAAACGTCAACAATTTTAAACGTCAAACTGTTGTGCGTGAAAATGGCGTCAAAGGAATCCCTTGATGTAAGTACAAATATATTTAGATTTGCATTGAACACTTGATGTTTTACTCGTTTGTGTGACTGGCAATTGTTTGCAGCTGAAGCTCGTATTAAATGTATATCTCTAAACCTTACATAAACTGAGAAAATCGATAAAGACCACGCCCTTCGAAAACGTTACTAAAATTTAACATTAGCGGCTTTTTATAAATTCAAATTCTGAATTAAAATACACATTTATTTATGAACAGGATATAGAATTAGAAATAGTGGCTTATTAATTTGATTAGTTAATGTTCTTTATATAAATACACTGAATTTAAAAATGATGTTATTAAAAGAAATAGACGGTTCTTCTGCTTGTTTGGTAGATTTTAATAAAAGTTTCATTAGGTACCTATTTAAAAATTTCAACATCACAAATAGTTAATATTCAAATTCATTACTGTGTGTATTCATTACTATTTGTATTTCATTACTGTATGTATTGATTTTTTAGGAGTCACAATGTAAGGAATAAAAAGTAATATAGTATTAATTTCAACAACAGAAATAGCAGTTAATTATTCAGATTTCTTACTGTGTGTATTCATTTTTAGGAGCCATAATATAAGGACAAAAAAGTGATATTAATTTAATCGGATATATGTAGTTGTAGTATGGCACAGTTGCATATATGGAGTAATTTAATCTAAATACTACTTACCAAAGTTTTACTATCAAATCTAGTTTATTATTAGCAAGATTTTGAGAGGAATCTTTTTTCTTCAAAATAGAACATAAGAAATAGGTAATTAGGTCATGGTATTTATACTTATGGTTGATGATATTTTTAATCTAATAGGATTTGTATTATGATTTATTAAGTATTATTGTGATGTAAATTTTAAAAGGCACAAAAAATTAAGTATAAAATAGTTTTACAATTAAAGTAGACATTCTAGAAGACTGCCAACTTATACAACAACTCTATATTAATCAATATACAGTCTCAGAATGAACTCTACTCTCAGAATGAATTAGATAATATTGCAGAATATTAACATTTCATTGTAACACATACGTGAAATCCATAACAATGTTTTTATTTCCATATTATTATTTAGTAAAGAATGTTATATACGTTGAGTTATATACATATATGGTGGAGGATGAAGTGTTCATTAATCTCTCTGTTCATCTACAGTGATAGAGTGATAAAGCATGCCAGTACTTGAGTTATGACAAAGTTTTAATCCTAAATATTAGGTTATTCTGTTATTTCCATTAGCTTTTATTACATGGAATTGATCCACAACATATTCAAGTCCACTTCAACTAATTATATTACAATGACATTGCTAAGTTGGGCATTGACACTACGAATTATTAATATATTATACATAGTAAAACACATTGAAATATACTCATTGAGTCTTATTTCTTACAACGAGTAGCAACGAAAACTTTTCTATATGAATATAAATGACAGATTTTGTTTCTCTAGTTTGGCTATATTCAAAAAATTAAAAGCAGTTAAAATATATATTATTAGAGGCTCACCCTCGCTTCGCTCGGGTTTGTTGCTAGGTACGTTTTAAATAAATATAAATAGTTATTAGCCAGTGTTAGCCATATACATTTTTTTTTTATTAATAATATTGACAAATACTGTCATTAATATTTATATGATACTAACATCACTCAATTGTTTGCCTTCCCGAGACCTCTCCACTAACACTTAATCTTTATGGTATGGTATTAAAGTTCAAATTGACTTTTAAGTATTATTACGAATCTTTTGTATGGGAGTATAGAAAAGTATTGTTTTTAGACTTTTTCAGGCAATTTTTAAAATTTTTCTCTCCGTAAGAACCATCCTTTTACTTTTAAAAATATTCTAAAAAAAGAATTAGCGAAATCGGTTCAGCTGCTCTAGAGATTTGCGCTTACCAACACATTCAGCGATTCATTTTTATATTATAGATAGAAAATTTGCTTAGAAGGCACCATTGCTCGCCGAAAGTCTGATGGCCGATTTCACCAACGTCACCTAAGTTTAAGGGATCCCCTAAGCATGTTTAGAGGTCTGTTAGGGGACAATTTCTGTTTATATTAGTCCCGCTGAGTTTCTTTCGCCAGTTCTTCTCAGGTCTGAGGCTTCTTCTTTCCGAACTGGTAGTACGAGTAAACTCATGACGTTCAGTAAAAAATTGTAATAATTTAATGCTGAATAAAATATTTTGAATTTTGAATTTCACCGACAGCTGGGGTCACCTAAATGTTAAATTCCACCTAAATATAGGTACTAGAAATACGGGCTCTGACGATGGTAAAACGAAATTTAATTTAGGGGCTAGTTTAGAGGAACTTTTAAACTATGGATCCCATACGTAGGTGGTAGCTTAGGGAATGTTGGTGAAATCGGGCATTAATTTTTTAATATCAAAATAATGTAAAGGACATATTGATTACATAAGTTTTTAAATACGGAATAGACTACACAACAATTCAATAAATCTCGTAACAAATATTCAAACTCATATTGGTAATTTTTTTTATCCTATACCTTATACCAACTTAGCAAACCGCGTATGCAGCCTTGCACGGTGTTTAACGCATTTCGATACGGACCACCGCCAATTGACCGCATCCGCATTTGTGTCAGAGGACACAAGCTTGCTCCAAGACGCGTTCATCTTCGCCCAAGGTTATTTCGTTGACATAGGAAAAATACTCACATGAGCGAGTAGGTTGTATTTTATTGCGGACATATCGATCTTAATAATATCTTAACAAATTCTTCGTAATATATAATTTTCAAGTGTCATGGTGTCAGACTGTGACTTTACTCATTAAATGCTAAATATAATTATCAAACAGATATAAACTTAGCAATCCTTGTGTAGGTATTGGTATTTGACTACTTGCCTATCATAATTTACGTTAGAATAAAGTATACACTTTAAAACAATCAAGGTAATCTTTTATTATTATTATTTTTTCATTATTTTGACATATACAAACTTGGAAATAAAAACAGAATAAAATTAACCAACTATATAGACACTATTTAATTAAATTAAAGGTCTCTGCCCACTATACCGTCTCATACCATGACCGTAGTAAGACCGTGTCAGGGAAAATAAATGTTCTTTGTATTGAAAAGTAGGAGACTATGCCCACTAGACCGTTCCATCACCGACCAATACCGTCGCGTGCCCTGCATGGAAAGTTAACAATAATTGTCGGCAAGAATATTTTGTCGGTGCCGATACGCTCCGTGCCTGGCACGTGACGTTGCCGAACCGGTGCGCGCGGACGGCGAAACGATGAGCACACGGCTTATAACTGCGTATGATAACCGTTCTAAGCCCGTTATAAACTTGTTGTCGCTTGTCATTTAGTGATAATATTGTCTTTTAAATTATATTTTTTTTTAAATGGCGTGAACCTAGTAACGTCGTGATCGATTGATGTTATTCTCTTACTTCCTCGTCTAAAACAATAGCTATCATTGTTCTGACGGACAAGTTTCTAATAGCCATCGTATAGGTATAGGAAATAATTTTCGTAACAAAAATATTCACTCGCTCGTCTTGATGCGGCTGCCTCACGCGAAAACACAGGTGAATTACTACGACTGAGAAAACGGGAACTATACAGATATGACACGCGGATGATACGCGGTTGAAACGCGAATGACACCTACGTTCTAGTGGGCATAGTAGTCCGTGTCGCTTGTTTCCGTGCCTGATACGTTCATAGCACGGTCATGGTATGAGACGGAGTAGTGGGCAGACTCCTTAATGAGTGGAATATCATCCTCATCCTCCTCAACTGCATTAACTCAGTTTGCTGATTGAGTTTTTTGAGCTGATTGACAGAGTTCAGTTAGCTGATCGACAATTTGAAGAGTTGCAAATTAAATATTTTCAATTATATTTATCAAAGATAATTATCAACCCATATTTATCATGATAATTATTAAAGATAATTATCGTTTCGAAACCTGATATATATATATATATATATATATATATATATATATATATATATATATATATATATATATATATATATATATGAGCTGTGTCAAATAGTAGAATACACAATCGTGTAACGTGTTAGATGAGACATACACGTATTCTAGGAAATATCATAGCCGTTCCCATATAATGATAATAACGTCGCATTAACTGCATAAGTATAAAACATGTGCATATTAAACAAATTACTATTAGATCTGATTACTTCCATCGATTCATGCTGACACATTGGCATCGTTTGAATAGTAACGACCTTACCAACCCATCCCAATAATAATATATGATCCACTTCACACACGCAAGATGAATGGAGAACTTGAATAACTAGCGAACCTTAGTCTTTTATCTATTCTACTATTCATAAGGTTTTTGTTTACATTCATGAATAAAAGTTGTGTGAGGATTTATTGAAAAGCATATTTCAAATTAAAATCGCTATTACAAAAATGAACACTAGGAAAGTCCCGAGACAAAAGTCCCTGGTTTTTTTAGAAACAAACTAACTTAAGAATGTCGTCTAGTCTATACCTACTTATAAAAGAGCTAATCAGAACTACTAATAATTTATACTCATATTAGCGACTCGTCCCTAGTGAAATCTTTGGGCTCGTATTTATTTTAATGCCGAATCATAAAAAAATAAAATAAAAAAAATGTCCAAATAATTAAAAAAATTTTTTTGGGGTGGATAACCCTTATCACTTAGGGGCAGGGTTCGAAACGATAATTATCTTTGAAAATTATCATGATAAATATGTCTTGATAATTATCTTTGATAAATATAATTGAAAATATTTAATTTATAACTCTTCAAATTGTCGATCAGCTAACTGAACTCTCTCAATCAGCACAAAAAACTCAATCAGCAAACTGAGTTAATGCAATTGAGGAGGATGAGGATGATATTCCAATCATTAAGGAGTCTGCCTACTACACCGTCTCATACCATGACCGTGCTATGAACGTATCAGGCACGGAAACAAACGACACGGACTAATAGTAGTCCGTGTCGCCCACTAGAACGTATCATTCGCGTGTCATATCCGTATACATAGTTCAAGTTTTCTCAGTTGTAGTAGTACCTGTGTATGCGTACGATGGCTATTAGAAACTTGTCCGACAGAGAATTAGCAATGATAGCTATTGTTTTAGACGAGAAAGAAAGAGAATAACATCAGTCGATCACGACGTTACTAAGTTCACGCCGTTTTAAAAAATATAATTTAAAATTGATTGATTGTTAAAATTGTATAATTTATTCTAACGTAAATTATGACTGGCAGGTCGTCAAATACCAATACCTATACAAAGATTGTTAAGTTTATATCTGTTTGATAATTATCGGATAATTATCGCGATAATTATCAAAAGATATATTTATCTTGATAATTTCATACCCTGCTTAGGGGTATGAAAAATAGTTAACGTCTTATTCTCAGACCTACTGAATAAGGTACACAGAAAATTTCATAAGTCGGTAAAGCCGTTTCGGAGGAATTTTGTTACTCTGTGACCCGAGAATTTTATATAATACTAGCATTGCCCGCGGCTCCGCCCGCGTTCTGATGACCTTAAACGAAATTCTTAGGTTTTACATATTAGTATACTGTTACAATGCAGTTTTGTATTTTTTCTCAGAAATAAGATATTTTCCCGCGGTAAAAAGTATCCTATATGTTGACCCGGCTAACCAGCTATCACCATACCAAATTTCATCAAAATCTGTCCAGTGGTTTTTCTGTGATGCGGTAACAGACAGACAGACAGACAAAAATTCTAAAAACTATAGATTCGGACTCTGTATTGATAATAATGTCTATTTCAATAGGATTTTCCAAAAAATATTTAATGTACAGATTCGACTTAGTTAGAGTTTTATTATATGTATAGATTGTTATATATGCATCAGAAAAAATAATATTGATAAGAGAATAAAATTATCTTTACCCGCTTTACGAATTTCTTTTGAGAAAATTTTCCAGTTCAAAATGTAGTAGGATAATTGAAAATAAATCAGCGTCGATTATGTACGTTTGAATATTTATAACACTAGCGACTCACTCCTCTCGGGTTGTCTTTAGATACATTTTAAGGGTTACATAGATTTCTCAGAGATGAAATTTTTTCCGCTGTAAAAACTATCCTAAATGTGGACCCGGATAACAGCTATCATCATACCAAATTTCATCAAAATCTGTCCAGTAGTTTTCTCGTGATGTGTTCCCAGACAGACACACAGACATTTTTTTTAAACTATAGATTCGGCGTCTGTTTCGATAGTAATGACTATTTCAATAAGATTTTCCAAAAAATATTTAATGTACAGATTCGACTCAGTTACAATTTTATTATATTTATATGTATAAATAAAATAGGAATTTAAACTTTAAAAAAATATTTAAATAATACATAGATGTACATTAGGATCGTTAGACACATTGTCTCGTACAGGCTAAGGTCCTCTTTGCTGACGCAAGTGATGGTACTTCCCGTAGGATGTCGGGAATGAGAGCGTGTCCTTATAAAACTGTCGTGGGTAGCCATTGGCGACTGAATCCGGTCGACTTTAATGGTCACAATTAATATATAATCTAGGTTTTTTGAACGAATATTATACTAACTATTCTAGAATATTTATGAATTCACAAAAGACAAAATGTCTTCCTCCGTCGGTTCTACACGTTTTTAAGAGTATTTTAGTCACTAATGAACACACGTCATAATAGGTACTTTGTACAGAACCGTTACATAAAGTATAAAATTAATGTTCAATTTATGAAATACCTTGAAAGTTGAAATATGACAAGTAATTATTATTTCTATTAGATGACGTTTTACGAGTATACTTACAATCTTTATACCTTTTCATGTTTTCGTGTCTATAATATGTATTTTCATACTACATTTTCTATATGTACTAAATATTATAAAAAGGTAAAGTTTGTGACGTTGTAGGGGGTAATCTCTAGATCTACTGAACTGATTTAGATGAAATTTGGTAAGAAGATAGTTTGAGACCCTGGGAAAGACATACGATACTTTTTATTCCGGAAATCATCCCTTAAGGGGGTGAAAATGGGGATGAAAGTTTGTAGTGGGAAGCAAGCTAGGGTCGAACCCGAGGGAAGCGAGGATGAGTCGCTGTTAAATTATAAAAGAATATCACAGTAAGAAAGTACCTATGGAAAAATCTAAAAGTTTACAATTTAAGCGCAATGGCTGATTTGGTAACTCAAGATAAAACGGATGGCAATAGAAGTATACCTACTGTTTTATAGGTACTTCAAATAAAATCGATTTCAAACCAATAAAAATGCGGCAGCTGATAGGAAAATCGATTATACCGTCTGATGGCGAATGTCCTAAATTTCGTATAATATTGAAGTCAAAGCAGTCTCGACGATACCAAGGCTATATCAGTAGATAAAGGTTTATGCTTGCCAGACGCAGGTTTTATTACGTAATGCGGTTTGAGTACCACAGGAACCCTGGAGCTGTGCGGGGTTACATAATACATTGCGTGCGCTATTCTTACTCAGATACGCTCTCAGGCGGCAAGGGATGTATTCCAATAATGTAGTTGGAAAATTTGAACAGTCATACATATATAATAAATTCAGTAGGGATTTCTTGTTTACGATACTTTACAACTTTGCAAAACTATATCGAAATGTACATGACTGTTTCACGTTTAGTAGTTTTCATTTGATAGCGGAAAATATGTATATAAACGGAAGAATAGAAACTAAACACACATCGTAACTAAATTAAATAAATTATCGCTTCTCGACTAGCTCTACAATATCTTCTTCAATTTTAATGCTTCACTATCTAAATGTAAAATAAAATAGATTAAATGTAACGTTTATTTTACGCAACGCAACGTTGATATTTATAATAGTAATAGCTTATAGCAATAGTATAATTATAAATGTTATGTGTGTGATTGTTACTCAATAACACGCACAAAAATTTGTGTAACTTAAATATTACCTCAATCAAAGGGTCATTGTATAGAATTATAATTTATTATTTTGGCACATAGGATATATTTATAGTTTTAGAAATGTATTATATTTAGGTCAGTGCTTAACTTCACGTAATGCTAATTAAAATTGTGAAACTTCATGGTAATTGGAAACTACAAACCGCTTTTAAAATCACGTTAATTATAATTATTAAATAATAACTACTAAGACTAGATTTTATTTCAAAATATGCCTCACCTTAAAGTATATACTGATACATACACTAACTAACGACTCATCCTCGCTTCGCTCGAGGTCGTCCCTAGTTTGCGTCCTAATATAAACTTTCATACCCATCTTCACCCCCTTAAGGGATGATTTCCGGGATAAAGAGGATCCTATGTTCTTATCAAGGTCTCAAACTATCTTACCAAATTTCATCTAAATCGGTTCAGTAGATCCAGAGATTACCTCTACAACGTCACTAACTCACAAACTCAAACTTTACCTCTTTATAATGTTACTATAGATTGAAAGATTGAAAAAGGAAATAGGAATTATGAAAATACGTTTACAATTAAAGATGACGATATCGTTATTCTCTCTTTTCAAGTCGGCGAAAAATGAAGCTTGTCTATTTATTTATTTATTAATCCTTTATTACACCAAAAATAAAAATACAATATAAATGAATATATAACTACATATAGTATAGATAATGTCTATATTCAACAGTTAGATTAAACAACTAAAAACGGCCGAAAAGTTCCATTTTTAACCTCCGACGCAAAAAGAGGGGTGTTATGAGTTTGACGTCGATGTCTGTCTGTGGCATCGTAGCTCTCAAACGGATGGACCGAATTCGATACGGTTTGTTCATTTGAACGCCAGTTTCCTTGCGGTGGTTCTTAGCTATGTTTGATTAATATCGGTCCAGCAGTGTAAGAGTATCAGCTCTTTTCCAAAATGATGTAAAGTATTTGGGCGTATGATTACTCCGATTCAGTGCTTCACGCGTGCCATTGTAATCGTTAAATGACAATTTGTGTAGGGTTTTTTTTTTTATTTTTTAATACTTATCTGTGTGCGTAGTGCGGCGTACCGGCAAAATATATATCAGTATTTATGAAAATATTGTTAAAACTGGAATAAAATTTTGAATGTCAGGCACGTAAAATTGTCAAAATGACTTCATATATGTATACTATGTACATAGCAAAGATTTAAACGAGGTCATGTAAAATAAAATAATCATTTCAACATTACTCAGTCCGTTGAGATCTAGATTAAAAAAGTTTTTGAAGACAAACTTATCTTTTTTATTTGACCTACTACTTGAATGCCATATTTATTGATCGATGTTGTCGTACGATATTTTTTCATCTATTGCTTCGTTATTATAATATTTCTATTTTATAAAATAGGAAAGCTTTTCTAAAAGAATGTATTTTTTCATTCTAAATATTGGTTAATTTTCCGCGGAACAAAAAAGTCTTTTGGGTGTTGCCAACAAGTTGAGCGGGATATCTATTGTCATCTTCATATAAATAAGTGTAACGTATGAAATTCTTTTTCTAGTGCACAAAAATGTGTAAAGTTAAAAGTACGAATTGTTACATAATGTGGTACAAGTCGGGTTTTCCCGGGCAGTTAGCTCGGTGCATTGGTCGGTAAAGGGGTCGCCATCGATCGGGGCAGCCCGTCGCATGTTCACCGACTAGATGCACTGGCGCCAGTTCGAAGGCAGTTATATTTTATGATGTCGTACACCCCGACGAATAGCAAACTTTTTTTTTTTTTTTCATCAACCAACATTTTTTCGTTGGCTACCGAATTCTAGTTTTGGTTTCTTCTTAATTTTTTAACGCCGTTCGGATGTTAGGAATTCAGAATATTGGAATTATTTCAACTTTACTTGCGTAATTGAAAGGATAATCTTATATCTTTAAACGAGCAATTCTTATATATATATATATATATATATATATATATATATATATATATATATATATATATATATATATATATATATATATATATATATAATCTGAATCTCGGAAACGGCTCCAACGATTTTCATGAAATTTAGCACCCAGGGGTTTCGGGGGCGATGAATCGATCTAGATTAGTCTTATGTCTGAGAAAACGCGTGTTTTCGAGTTTTCATGCAGTTTTCTTTTGCATTATCCCACACAAAATATGGTCGGTAATTTGCACGCTCTGGTGTAAGCATCGTGGTCAAGTGGCCAAGGTTCAAGATCAACAATCTCCGGTCGCATACCAAGTTTTTTTTTTTTTATATTTATTCAAGTTTTTAGTTAAACAAAAAGATAAATGTACTTTAGGCCAAAAACTCCGAGCGAAGCTCGGTGGCCCAGGTACTATGCCTTAAACTATGACCATATTGAATTGTTTTTAGTAATTTCTTAGTAATTCTCTTTCAAATACATTGATTAATCGTCTTTACAAGTAATAACATAAGAAGTGTGTAATTTATCAAGTTACATTTGTATTCAGTTTTATTTTCCAATCCACGTGTCCAAACCCATTGTAGAAACTAGTGCTAATATAAATTTATGGTTCATTTTATTGGTAACCATGCCATTCTACATCTTATCGAAACCTTTATTAATACTTAGTTACTGAATAAAATTACTAAGTCCTTGTATGTACATGGATACATAAATATTCGATTTGTTTAAGTTAGGTTTAGGCCTACATGTATATTGGAGAAGCGGAACCAATTATTCGTAGAAGGTCAGCCCACTATCCAGATTAATTTAGTGGGAGGTGGGCGCGGTGCTAACGTATAAAATGCGTTTATAGTACATTTATTACTATTTAGATCATTTGAATACACTGTTTTTGTTGTAAGCTTTCAAACCTCTCAGCTTAGTATATAGATGTAATGTAAGAATATAATGATCTATGCACATAACACTAGTATTCGCCTAGTGGTCGAAATTCGACCATAGTATTTTTTTTATTGATAACCCTAATAAAGCTCGTCCGTAGCTAAAATAAACAAAAAAAGTCGGTTGATATTAAGAGGAGAAAAAGGTACTAAACTATTTTGTCTTTGTCTAATCATATACAAAAATATATGTATACAGATTATATAATCGAGAAAATTATTTTTTTAATAAGTTTGTTACATCAAATTGGCGCAGCAAATAATAAAAATTATTTTTACAAAGATACTCGAATTAGATTTAGAACCTGTAGGCTGCTTTTAATTCCGCTAAAGAGTACCCGGAAAAATTGAAAGCCTTTTCATGTTCATTTTTATTTCCCGGGGTGTAAAGCCAGCGTGGCTAAAGAGTCCATATATAAGAACACAAGTGTGTCAATATAATCTAGATGAATAAACCTATAAATAACTATAAGGAATTACCGAATGTGCTTAAATTGTCTAGGTAACAAACGCAATTTCATAAATAAATCATTTTTTTGAAATTTAAACTAAATCACTACATTTATTTACTCACGAATTGAAAACGCCATTTAAATGTAAATGAAGTCTGCATTGCTCAGCTTTGAGACGTATGGAGAGACATGCCTCCTTGACAATTAGATTATGAATAATTCCGAAGCTCCTGAAAGTTTAAAATATCTTAAGACTAAAGATTTTTGAAATTCTATAAAATCTTTTTATTGAAAGATGCTCTCATCTCATTTATATCTTTTTTCACTTGAGAAATGCATTAACGCATACCAGCTGCATACAGACGGTTATGTGGGACTAACCGGCAAAGCCAGTAGTAGTAACCCACTAAAATCCAACAGAACCTTCTCCGTCTTAATGCGGCGTCGCAGGATCTCTTACGCACTCAATCACGACGCTCGACTTCTGAAGCAGACCACAACACCATGGGGTTGTTGGGAGAGACATGAGATCTCCCCTATACTATTATGATATTAATAACGAAAAGAATTTAAAATCATTATTAGGTACATATTTTTGTTACCGAGGAGTAATTAGTAAGAGTAGGTCGGCTTTAGACTTCAAAACCAACGAATAATTTTTATTACTGATTGTCTTTGGCGAAAATATTCTCCGAATTCTTCTTATATATCCAACGTATACCAAAATTTGTAGCGACCGTTTGAACATTGTAGAAGTTGAAAAGCTGTAGCGCCGTCTAGTGACGAGTTATAAAAAAATAATCATACAGAAACTATAGAAGCACTTAGATGTGTCAAAATTTCAATGCTATATCAATCAAGAACTTGCAGAGAATTTTTAGTAATAAAGTAGATATAATAAATTAAATATTTTTAACTTATTCATTAATTTTATAAATTGTAGTGACACTTTGTCTAAGTCCACTAGCCTTATGTTAGGCAAAATGTTACTACAATCATTGAAGAATTGAAATTTTAAAAATTGTATTTGATCGATTATCTCAAACAGACATTTTTTTCTCAGATAGTTAATATAAGTTACGTTTTGTTTTATTTTTTGACCTTTTTTATACAAATGAAAAATTTATAATAAACTTCTATAAAAAAATATTGAAGAGACGTGTCCTAAAAAATATTATTATTATTGTAACGCTATATATACTAGATATGATTAAATTCATATCAAATTTCCTGTTTCCCTTTAGTATAATCAAGTTGAAAAATTACAGAACACAATTACGATTTGGGTCGACTATTTTTATAGTGAACGTTGCGGCATAAAAGATTTTCTCTAACGCTTTATATTCCGTATAATCTTTCTGTTAACCTATATTATTGTACAGATAGACATAGATAGGTTGCAAGGATATCCTGAAGCGCTGAGAGCTTTTTTCGTTTTGCTCGATTTGAGGCTGCTACCGTATTGATTAGACAGGACTGCTAGAGTTACATAACGCGGCGCGACGCGCTCCGTACGCCGACAGACTATGGCTATTACTTGCTTTAACCTAGTTTCAGAACAAACTTCAACCAAATTATGGTACTAGACCAGAATATATATGTAGATATATAATTAAGGATTTCAGGCCTTATATACGCACTAGCAGAACCCTCGGCTTCGCTCGCTCTAAAACTACAAAAAAAAAAAAATACTCAAAAATGGTCAATTACAAACAAACTTTCATCCCGTTATGCGATGAATTTCGAAAAATGATAAAACACCTATTTATTTAATTGTATTGAAAAGTATGAATACCAAGTTTTAAGTTATTCTGATCATAAATATTTTTTTAGTATTATAACGTGTTTTCCCGTGGGAAGGAAATAATATCCTGCGATAAAAAGTAGCCTATGTCACTCTCCACACAAAAATCATGCCAATCCGTCACCCTGTTTTGACGTGAAAGAAGGACAAACAAACAAACACACACACTTTCACGTTTATAATATTAGTATGGATTATGCGTTTCGTTTTTGTTTCTATAGTGAAGGGAAAAATATAAGCGAGTGCCTTTTCGTATTAGCTTAATTGAATCCTAAGCTCCCTGCCTTTCAGCTGCCAATAAATAGATTATGCATTAGGGTAGAATAATACCTATACGTCCTTTATTTTTTTATACGTTTACTGAAAATCTATTTAAAAATGTATGAATAGCTTTGATATAATATTTAAGAGCTTTCAAATTTATTCATATCTATCAAAGTTAGATAAGAAAGCAACGTTGTTATTATGTCAGTGAGGCAGCGCCAAATTAAAGTCTTATTATTAATCTAAGACAGAAAATGGTTGCTTTCTGTTATTAAATTCATCGTTCCTGTCAAAAGCTGGTCTTAAAGCTATTTATGTTCATGGAGCATGAATAAAATATTTGTTGGGTCGATAAAATTGTACGTACGAACTGTGGTTAGATACTTTTAAGAAAAACCAAGTTGTAGACAATTTAATACCTTAAATCAAGCAATATTTTTCAATAATGTGAATAATAATCCATACATCCCTTAAATCTGATTAATGTATGTTGAACTTCGCTATTTTTTATAATAGGCTACATACAGAAGGATTTCCATCAAGGTGAACAAAGGTCAAAAGTTATAACAAAGTCTTTTGATGCTTTAGAGTGTAGATGTTCGCTTTTGTCATAGATGTAACCGTGCGGAACGTTCAATACTTATTTTAGGTAAATAAAATTGATAAAAATAGAAAAAAGAAACAGTAGAAGCTAAAATACGTTACCACTCGAAATTAGCAAAGTTTTCCTCTGGTTTGTAGAATAGTAATGTGGAATTATCTTGTGTAGCTGTTCTAACTAGACTGAATAAGAATGAAATGAAACCTCGAGACCATAGACATAATGAAAAAATAGTGGTAGCTGTAACCCTTGTGACGGTCGCGGGTTTAGTCCTCGTGCTTCTCGAATTTGCATCTAAAGATCGATTCAATAGAAAATTATCTATGCCCATTTTAATGCCAAAAATATTGAACTAATTCTAATTAATAAAAATATTATGTGAAATAACAAGATACAACAAAAGTAATAAAAAAAGTGTAATGTAGATAGATATATTGTAGTGTATAATTGTTATTATTGAACAATAGTAACAGGGTCGCATTTATAACAATTAGGGGCCCCGTGGGATAAAAAGGATTGGAGGCCCCTAATAATAATGGAAAAAACCAAAGAAATTTCTTTGTTTCTCTTTTTTTGTTCAATGGTTTTATATAAAAAACGAATTTAAAACGACTAGTGATTTCTATTGTTAGTGCCTTGTTAATGCGTGGGCAGAACTACAGCCACTTACCTTTAAGAGAGTATAAAAGTTATATATTTTAAAGAAAATATTATTATTAAATATAAGAAAATGTATGTTTAAGTTTGTATAAATTTCTCGACATTTCAATTACGATGTAACAAGAGAATCCTTATAAGGATGCAGTTATTAACACCGTTTCCTTTGAACTCGCTAGTCTTTGAATTTGTGAAATTAGTTTTGTCTAGATACTGCTGCATTGCGCAAGTGTAATGTATTCAATCTGAATCTTCTTTGATATACTGATGCATTCATCGCAGGCGTCATTACGTTCTGTACATTTAGATATGTTGTAGAGTGGAATTATCGCTAATATTTTATTTTGTCATACTAAATATAGATAGATATAAGAAAATAACTTGTTTTGAAAAAATATGAATACACAGATGATGATATTATAGTAAACACAATAGAACTATCTAATAATTAAATTAATAAATACTACATACTAAAATCTTATATGTAACGTAACTGAATTAATAATTTTATTAATGGATCGATGAATTATTAAATTTATAATTACCTTATAAAACTAAAAATGGATGAGCTGCAATGTATGGGACTCTTCAAACGAATCAAATTGATTCGAACTCGAAATTTTACTGAGTTAGTAGCTAAGTACTAAGTAGCCTTTAAAAAGTTCTATTATTAACTATATGATCCTGGCTCCATCATCAGATCAGATCAAACTTTTGGAATTAATTATCGGAATTTCGCTTATAGTTTCAAATCGATAAAACAACAAGTAGGTTAATATCGAGTACGAAAATTTTAATACTAAGTAGCAAGTCAAGATAATAGAAAATGTTAAAATAAATAATTATATAAAATGTGTACATTAATAAAATTGTAATAAAAAAAATCTAATAATATAAATTGAAGCCAATCACAAAATAACGTTCTATTAGGCTTCGCAGTCGGGTAAAAAATAAAAATCAATAAGTATAAAAATATATAAGTACCTATTCATTTCTGGCTAGTTTGCTTCTCTATTCAATAATTCTTGTCTGTGAATATGCAATGCACTCAAATTGTTGTGTATTTTTTTATAATCATAATTAAAAAATCTGAAATAAACACGAGAATGCTCAATTAAAACTCATGAGAGTACTTATGGTGATGACTGGACAAAGTTGGCAGGTTGTAAAATACCAGATATACTGCTTTTAGACATCGTCCAATGCTTTCATCTGTTTAGAAATGCGTTTCAATAATTACGTAGCCAATAAATAATGAACAACAAGAGTATTATAATGTACGCCCTTGCATTTATACATACATATGTATGTACATCCCGATATTACACAAAAGCATTGAAATACATGTATTATAGGCATGATTATCTCGAATAGAAGCAAGATAAGCGATGCTACTGATGCTAGTTATTAATAATACGATGTCCTAGGCGTTTGTTACAATATAGCGTAATCGTTTTATTGTAAGAGTTACATTTTTCCATTTAAATATATAGGTATATTATTGTAAAGAGTTTTCGTTTATACTTTATTAGTTACATGATTTAATCAAAATGAAGGTTAATTCGTTTTCGCAGTCTACGGTTAGCGTTAGGTAATTCGGTGACAGATGATGAAGCTTAACTGTTCTTTTCCTCTGACTCATATCTCTCTTATACTAACTAAATGTAATGACGGCATCTGACGGCCAAAAAATTCACATTTACCAGCGATTTTTATTAGGTACGTGATGTTGTCTATACATATAATAAAATTGTAACTAAGCCGAATCTGTACATTAAATATTTTTTGGAAAATCTTATTGAAATAAACATTATTATCGATGCAGAGGCCGAATCTATAGTTTTTAGAATTTTTGTCTGTCTGTCTGTTACCGCATCACAGGAAAACCACTGGAGGGATTTTGATAAAATTTGGTACGATGATAGCTGGCTACCCGGATCAACACATAGGATACTTTTTACCGCGGGAAAATATCTCATTTCTGAGAAAAAATACAAAAACTGCAATGTAAGAGTATTCTAATATGTAAAAAAAGAATTTGGTTTTTGGTCATCTTAACGCGGGCGGAGCTGCGGGCAATGCTAGTTAATAATATAAATTTCCTGAGTAATTAATTAATATGCTGCCTTGAGAAAAATAGTCATAGATCGAATCTCGAATAATAGATAAAGTAAGAAAACATATAGGTACATAATACATATTATGTAATACCGTACATACAAAACGCTATGTACCTATATGTTTTCTTACTTTTACCCGCTAGAGAAACAATGTATGATACTATACCTAAATATTTTTTGGTTTTTAGCAAAGTACCTTCAAATAATATGATTTTGATATTTCTTTTATCATAAAAAAATACAGTATCGATAATCTGTACAAATATTATAAATGTGAAAGTTTGTGAGTATGTATGGATGTTTGTTACTCTTTCATGCCGGAACGGCTGAACGGATCTGGATGAAATTTGGCACAGGGATAGATTATAGTATTGGAATAACACATAGTCTACTTTTTATTCCGGAAAAATATACCATTCCCGATGGATAGATTTGTTTTGGTTTTTCTATAGGCGAAACCGAACGAAGCGAGGGTGAGCCGCTAGTAAACAATTTACGTACTCTATATAGCACATAGGTAAGCTGATGTATTAAATAGAGTCAATATTATGTCATTTAAGATTGAAACTAAAATATGAACAGCACCTCCAAGTTAATTTCTAAGAAATTAATTAAAATTCTAAGAAATCTATTGTTAACTGACACGCCGCGCCGGCGTGTCCGCGGTCGTGGAGGAATTAATAAACGCTAAGAATTTGCTTATGCCATTTATATTGATAAGTAGTAAAGTAGTAAATGCAATTACTTCTAATTTGTTATGATATAATTTACTGGCGGTTCAATGTCAATTATTTTTTGTCTATTAAGCTTACCAGCTTAGAAATCCCTGCAATGCAATATTACAATGAACTAAGACCTTCAATTAGTTATATTTCTAGATGATATATTATCATCTATACCTACTGTATGTACGTTATGAAATTTAGAAAATTTATAGCTGTACTTAAAAATGTTGTCAAAATCATAATTACATACATAGTTATAAAAAAGATATATTTAAAAAAAGGTTTCAATTTTTCTTTCAGATCCATTTAAACTAAAACTATTCCTCTAAGTATCCCTTCAATTGAGTTTCGAAGCGGAAATCTAATTCGCGAAATTCACGTCTGGTTCAGCTAATAAATAGTATTTTATGTTTTTAGTTACGTAAAAAGATTTTATTATTTTATTGATAAACCTAAGTACTCGCTACTTAAGTGTAATCTATAAAAAATTAAGTTGCAGAAAAGACTAATGGGCTAGTTAATGTGTTGAAAGTTGTAGTAAGTTGGTTAAAACAGTTTCTTAACTTGCCAAGTCGCCAGAAGCTCCTGCCAAATGGCTTGTCGGAATACTTCATCGTTACATAGAATCGTTATAACTCAGATGAAGTCATATAACTGTACTTTAAATTGACACTAAGTCTCATGAATGATATAATTAATATTTTATAGAATCTATTTTGAATTTTTATGTTTCGCTTTTCCCTATTGTTACCTAATTGAACATAAAAAATAAGGCGAAATAATAATTATTTTTAAATTAAAAAAAAAATCATTTAATTTAACTTCCACGCATGTCGCTGTAATCAATTTACGTTATTAAACAATTGAAATATAGAATGTAGGTAATAACATAAATATGTATAGTTAAAACATTAAATTATAAGTATTCTGTGTGTACTTACAGACTCATTTTTACTGTAACCAAAGATGCCTGCGGCTTTACCCGTGTGTAAAGTTGTAAGTACTTCGAAATTACTTAACAGACGTCTATTTGTATGTGTGAATGGAATAGAATCATAGAATTGGATCTGCACTATCTATTGCTATCTATAAATCGACTGCATTTTAGATTTTTTGGCATTTTCGAGTTTCAAATAGACGTCAATCTATTCTGCTTTTAACATTTTGTTACATACGGTTATTGAACTTGATGATTGCGAACGGATGTCGAAGGAGTCCGCTCCAGTTCATGCCACTTATTGTAGATAAATCTGGCTTAGCCTGGTTTCTAAAGGATTATGCTGATTTGGAACCTCCTAATTTTTGCAAGGGCTGTGAGATTAAATTTTATATATTCACAAAGTATCATCATGATGCGTAAGCGTCATTATATCATTCCCACGGGTCTAATGTTTTGTCTGAGAGAGTATATCCTTCATACAATACCTTTGCGACCGGTCGGCAGGCTCATAATTGAATTATGTCGAGCCCGGCAATTCTCGCGTGCACTTAACGCTGGCTGATTCACGGTTGGGTTTACATAACATGAAATACCCTGGACTTTGTTTAGCAGATTTCCGACCTCGTCCCAAATGTCAGAAAATTGTCTATAACTCTCCATATATATGAATTGCGATTGCGAACAGTCTTGATATTTGGCTAGCAATCAACGGTAATTTTAAAAAGGTTGCAAAGTTAAGTGTACTATTTTCTAGGAACCAGGTTCCTATAAAAGTGGAACTGGTTCATGAGACCTAATTATTATACCCAACTAAAATAATAATATTTATACAAACAAAATTTGAAAAATAACACTATTTTTCAAATTTGTTTAATTTTCTTATATTTATAACTTTGTATGGAATATATTGCAGGAACATTAATCAGTAATTCAATATTATGGACTTCTAAAAAATTTCACAATATAAATCGAATAATAAAGTTACTACCTTTCCTACCTACTACATTTTTCATTTTTGTATTGGAATTGCTGAAAGAGAGCTCTATCTCAAATTGTATCTTAGGTATTCTAAGCCTCATTTTAAACGGAACACTTAATGCCAGTTTGTAATTAATTAATGACTTGAAACTTTTCAAGTAAATGGGTATCATACATAGGAGACGTACTGAAATTTCTTATTTAAAGTATTGTAGTTGTTTTCTTTTGAATCGGCCATTGTAAGATGCCAAAAGTGGAATGAATTGATTAAAGAATAACCATTTTAAATGCCAAATTTTAAAATGAATTTAAATGCAGATTTTATTTAAATGGAAACTAAAAAAACGTGCTAATTCAAATTTTCCTTTTCTAGCTAAAATTACTATATTACCCGCTTAATTAAAATAATTATTCCCAGTAAGCGGGTAGATACTTTACTTGAGATTTATATGAAACCAACCCACTAATTGAATAGAATCATTAAAAATTGGTTCAGAATTGTCTAAAAATTCTAAAATATCGCGTAAACACACAAAAAGTCATACTAATGAGTGTTTCCTTGTTTAAAATCAATATTAGTAAAAATCAGTTACCATAGATCTAATTTTTCGCTTATTTTGCTAATACCCTTCAATTCCTAGAATTATAAAGTCGAAGCAAAAATTTAATTCGTCTGTAAATTATGTATTCCCACCATTAGTTGGGAAAGAAATTGTCTCAGTGTAAGGAAGAACTGTTGAAAAAATTTCGAAGCTAACAACTCAACTAGCTAGCCAGAAAGCGAATAACTTATTAAATATTATTTAAAAGAAAACTATGGGCTGAAACAAAAAACATATATCCAAAACATAGTTTACGGTCTATTTGTAAGGCTTCCGAAATAGCAATAAAAACTATAAGTAGACATATGTATAACATTAAGCGGTTTTGTGGTAAACTGTATATTACACAATTGCCGCAAGCGTTATATGGAAATTGTGTTAAATCTATGATTATTGGAGCTTTTTCTCGTGATGTAAAATAATATATTATGTATATCGCGATAAATATGTACATTGTACTTCTTTATCGGTATTATAAGTATAATATGAAGCTATCATATTATGTTAACGCTTTAATTTTACTTAACATTTTAACATTTAGTTACCTAGGTTATCACGCCGTCTCTCTCGCGAGGTACTTTAATCAATTGCAAGAAGAGCGTTCAACTTTAACCCAGTTAATTTCGCACATTGCGGCTGCGCTCTGTTTCAGCGAACATTGTTCATTTGTTCTTTTCTAGAAAAAAAAAGATACATAAGTAGGCTCTTTCAGTCACTATTGTCTGACCATGTTATTTGTGAGTTACATTGCAATATTATTACTATAATTCCTGAAGTTTTTGTTAGAATTAAAGTGTTTTCGCTGCATAGCAGCTACCACGGCTGCCATTTACCACAACACTCAAATATCACTTAGTAGGTTTTATTTACATGTGGTTTTCCACATCACTGAAGATTGATAGGTTTCAGGACGTTATGTAACCACAGCGTCTCTTTATACTACTACTTAATTTTTAGTTTAACTAAGCGTTACCTAATTTTTATCTTTGTACTCAAGACATGTCTGTCTGTTGAATATTTATTAGTAGGTAATAGGTATATTTGCATAGATGTATATTTTCATTTGATTTGTTTTTTTTTTCATTTTGAACATTTAAATGCGCACGTAGTAACGTGTGCAATTTTTAAAGTATTTCAGTGAACTATAAATCTTATTGGCCTGTACATATACTAATAAACTTCCTTTGACTTCACCTTCAACATGTATATAAAAGCGAGTGAATCAACACCATTGGCTTAGCAACGGCCATGACGAGATGTTTATATTCAATCCTATTTGGTTTGCTCTATAATAATTTCACTGATTGAACTCTATAACGAAATGTAATAAATGCTGCTAATTCTAATAATGCTAACAGTGTTTATCTACTTAGATGGGATTTTTTTTCAAACCAGTTTCTGCCAACACATACTTAAAAAAAAAGACTTCTTTAGATATTTATTTACGCACTGCAAAAAATATCATAAAATCAGATATCATGTGTCAAAGGAAGACACATCTCTTTAAGAGGTCTATTCACGCTGCTATACTATAGAGCGTAAAATTTTTTTTACGAATTCCGGAGAAAATATAAAGCGATATTGTTCTTATTATAATCATTATAAAATCTATGCTATAATTATATATTGCAATTTTTTTACTATCAATGGATACGAATCAATATAAAATGGAGTGTAAGTAGATTAAATAAGTAATTCCAATGCCTTTATTAGAATTTATATTGAAATTAGACTCTATTTTGTTTCTTCTAGTCTTACACATCCATGTAAGTACTGATGAAACTACTATCAACACTTACCTTTTTTGTCGTATTTTATACATACATTTATACATTAAAGAAACAACTATACATATAATAAAATTCTAACTGAGTCAAATCTGTACATTAAATATTTTTTGGAAAATCTTATTCATACAGAGGCCGAATTATAGTTTTAGAATTTTTGTGTCTTTCTGTCTGGAAATTTATTACGAGAAAATCACTGGACAGATTTAAATAATTCCGTTAAACTCCCAATTCAGTTACATCCGTAAGATTAAAGTTAATAGTGATATAGAGCTTATTACTATGTACTTAAACTATATTCGTCTGTCAATCACGTTTCAGTAAGCTAATAGTGATTTACTGACGCAATGGGCTAACGCGAGTGCACTCAGATATATTCCTCTTCAAAGCAGTTTAAGCGACTTCTGTCCGCTTTGAAGACATACATACTCGTATCTGGGAAAAGTTAGACACATTTTTACACGCTTAATATTATAGTAAAGGATTTTTTTCATAGGAGAAACTTGTTGAGTATTTTTTTCATGGCCTTAACAATAACGCAATGTCAAATACTGTAAATGAATTAGTATATTTCATTAACTAAAATCATATCTTAATTTAAAACAACTATGAAAAACAGTAGCATATTATGTTTATATGACATTGAAATTACTTCTATGAATAATAAATATTTAGGTAGCTGAATTACCATAAAATTCAAAAATGGCCCTATTGCTAGAAATTATGAACACTGTAAAACAGGCCTACTGATTTGATCATTTATATCTAAATCGTTAAATACAGACATATAGGTTTTTTTTAAATAGCCTAGTAGAGCCGCAGGCATTATTTTTCATAGTAGTGAGACACTACTATGAAAAATGATGTCTGCGATTCTTTTTTCTAAATATTACTAATATTATAAATGCGAAAGTTTGTTAAGATGTATGGATGTATAGATGTTTGTTACTCTTTCACGCAAAAACTACTGAATGGATTTAAATAAAACTTTAATATAGCTCATACATTAGAATAATTATAAACAAGCTACTTTTTATCCCGAAAAATGTACGATTTCTGTGGGATAGATTTGTTTTTGTTTTTGTAGTGTAAACTTAGCCAGATAGATCAATAATTTAGAATAAAATAATAAGTAGATATATTTAATGAAAACTCTCTAGCTCATGATATTACCTATACTGTTTGTTAAATATGAAACATTAAATTATTATCGATGGAAAAAATTTCCAATGGCCACAGCCAAATGTAAAAAGTTTCCCAAACTCGATCTAGTCAAAATGCAAATAGTCGGAATAACATTATGTCTACGACTCCTACTTTCAGATTTACCTACTATTCCATAAAGAAATTTATATCGGTAGGTGTATTAAAGAGTACGTACAATATTATATGTATTTATGAACATTAGGGCTGCTTATGTGACCAAATCGATTTATAACTATAAAGGATAAGGTTTTATCTATTTAATTATTGTGAATAATCCAAGCTGATTTTGGTCGTATTAAAATTTCATAGATGACGATAAGTAAGCTAAATCGATTTTCAACGATAATTAAACCAGCGTTTTCATGTAGCGAATTGTTTTAGTCCTTATCTTATTCCACTTACTTCTTAGAAACTTAATAGTTTCTTGTTAGAATGTTTAATTATACCATATTATTTATTAGTTTTGTTTCTTTAGGCAAAGTAACATTTTATCCAACTCCATAAAGTAAACATTGATTAAACTCTTAATTCGTTTATTTAAAGTATTTTCAACCGACTTCAAAAAGGAGGAGGTTCTCAATTCGACTGTATTTTTTTTTTGTTTTTTTTTTTTATGTTTGTTACCTCAGAACTTCGTCATTTATTAATCAATTTGGACAATTTTTGTTTTGTTTGAAAGGGTATACTTTCAGATTGGTCCTATTTAAATTTCAAAAAAAAAATACCATCCCTAAGGGTGGAAAAACAGCTAATGATGGATTTAACCTACTTCTAATTGTCATATTGACTGGAAACTTTGCAAGTGTTTCTATTTCCGTTGATAGTACAGTGGTTCGGTATTGTTGACCTGATCTGACGGTAAGACCAGATGGTGGATAGGTGGAACTCTTCAACGACTAATAGTAGATATTTTGAGTTTGGGCTTATTTTGTTTAATTCGACAAGTCTAACACGTTAGAATTCTTACTTTGGTACTACTGTCTACACTAAAAAGGGAAAAATAAAAACTTTTTAACAAAAAAATAAAAGCCGACTTCAAACAAAAGCACTAAAAAGTAAAAAATAACTCATTGGTAGTTTTCATTTACTATACATACCTAATCAAATATTTTCGAAGTCGGTGTGCTTTGCTTTGTATGGGCTGGCACCGATTTCGAAAATATTTGATTAGGTATGTATTTAATAGGTAGGCTTTAATTACTTAGCCAAAGCACACCGACTTCGAAAATATTTGATTAGGTATGTATAGTAAATGAAAACTACCAATCAGTTATTTTTTACTTTTTAGTGCTTTTGTTTGAAGTCGGTTTTTATATTTTTGTTAAAAAGTTTTTATTTGAAGACATACTATTGTTTTGCCATTTTTAGAAATGTCAATATATAGGTACTTAAGCCCGTTATATTAAAATAAATTATTATATTTATATAAGATGAAAATTATTTCATATATAACAAATATATTACGAAAACGTCCAGTTCGGTAGGTAGGCTAGACAAACTTCTTCAAGGATATACTTTGCCAATACTTGTACATACGCCCAAGTAACGCGTAAAAGTATCGTAACGTAAACATATAAGCAAAAGAATTTAATATGTCTGATGTTTCTTATATCGTTATTGTTTATAAGGACTATTAATATAATAATGTCGATAGGGCAGTATAGGCGATGAGCTAGGTATATTATATGGCATGGCGGCGCAAGTAAGAGGGCAAACGGCGCGCGCCGGCTCCGTTTATTGATCGTGGAGAATGACGCCCGGGGTGACCCAAATAGAGCCTCCGTGCGCCCCCAGCCTCAAACCACATGCTACAACCCTCTACCCTACGCCCGACACTGCTCCACAGCGAATTTTCATATCAGCCGGTTCTCTATGCCGAAGGAATGGCCTCTTGCTCCAACATTGATACGAATGCCTTACATAATATATTACGGGCGCCTTGTTCAATTATCGTCACTTAAAATCTCCTTGTCCTGTCAACTTTTGACATTTGTTATGGATAGTTAGATAAATATTCCACATAACCTAAGCGTCATGTTTCGCTTTGGCGAATTAATAATTTCACATTTCAAACAAAAGAGCAGGAAAGGTAAACTATCTGACCTTTTCCTGGTAAAAGTACCAGTTGCCAGCCTGAGTTGTGCATGCGTAGTTGATATATTTGTCAATATGTCAGCTATCTATAGTAGATGCGATATTGATTGTCACAATTTAACCTATATATATATATATATATATATATATATATATATATATATATATATATATATTTGCTTTAAGAGTAAACCTATATTATTAGTGGATAAATACTAAATAACATTTTAACATGTTTTATTATATAAATAGGAAAGATTGGTGGATAAGTTCAAGTAAACTAAATTGGTCACGGCAACAATATATTTTTTGTGTATAAGACGCTCTCGCTTTATTTTTAGTTACATTTTAACAAATAACTAATCACTGAATGTTCAAATAACATTTCTAGGCAATGATTAATGCGCATGCAATGTAACCGGGAAATATGGATATTGTTAACATAAAATTATTTCATCTATTTTTCGAATGTTTAAATAATATAATGCTAGAGACAATAGAGACATCGAACGTCAAAAGCCAGTGTATGAGAAAAATCCTTTTGTTTAACATTCTAGGACTGACTTGTTCAGTTGAAAATACATACGAAAGCAGGACATGTTAGACGGCAAAAAATGAGCAAATTTTGAATTTTGTTTTATCTTGTATAGAGGCCATATTGAAATATATGAATTATAACATTTAAACTAATGCTACATGTCTACAAAATTTTAATTAAGGAGCGCTCAAACTTTAAAAGCTTTTTAATAGAGTAATTAATTTATATCGCATCGAAAATCCCCTGTACGTGTCTAAAGGGAACGTTTCACTTTATTGTAAGGGCTGCCAAAATAGAAGGTCAAGTAGAAGCTCGTCCTTAGAATCATGTTGAATCTAAAATCTGATCGCCCTAACCTCGTATTATATAAAATTAAGCTACTCTAGCTATTTTGTTTAAAGAGGAATTGATGTTGCATTAAAACACAATATCATGTTTAAATCTAAAATTCTATCACTTTGTGACTTTTTCTCTATTTATCTATCAAAAGGATGTATCACAAATGCATAGTAGATAAATTGGTATATTTGTATTTAAATAAAATAATAATTAAGAGATTTTGTAGATTTTTTCATCTCATTCAGACGATTGCTGTAATTTTTAAACTTATTATATACTCTATAAGCGCTTATAGGAACCCGCAGTGTAACAGTGTTTTATTAAAAATAAATTTATCTGTTAGGCAGATAACTACGTGCATAAGTGGTGAGGGGCGAGTTGACCGTTGGCTAGCAACTGTACGACCTGGGCACGTCTATATTTGCTGACGTGTAATTGCCCGAGGAACGACGTCAAGTGCCGGAAATTAATATCTGACAGGTGGCGCCCCCTCACATCGAAACAGCCATACTAGTAATTACTGTGATGTTGCTAGATTAATTCGATATTCGACATTTCGTGATACTAAAACGGATTAGGCTGTAACCTAAAATTGTTGCTATATATTATAATCATTTTGATCTACACGCCCAAGCTTTTGCTACAAAATTCACAATCTATTATATTACTAATTAATTTATTAGCACTATTTAACAAAAAATATATCAAAGTAATTATAATTTCGGTCAAGTCATGAAAGTACTTGTAACTTGCAATAAAAATATCTATTTTGTTCCTGACGAGTAGTGACTGTATTTTATGTTCAAATCAACATGATAGCTTAATAGGCATCTAGCTTCCCTTCCTTTAAGTCTGAAAATTTGCGTAAAAAGTACATTAATCCCTCCACGACCGCGGACACGCCGGCATGTCAGTTAACAGTAGATTTCTTAGAATTTTAATTAACTTCTTAGAAATTTACCTGGAGGTGATAATCCAAATATAAAATAGCAAAACTTGAGCGAATAATAAACAATCTTCATCCATTGTAATTAATTTGACAAACAAAAACAAATATATCCCATGGGAATCGTACATTTTTCCGGGATAAAAAGTAGCCTATTTGTTATTTTCATGTATGAACTATATTATTGTAAAGTTGCATTAAAATCCAATCAGTGGTTTTTGTGTACATGTATAGATGAATAGTACGACTCTACCGGCTAGGACTGTGTTAAGGATAATTTTCTGCACTGAGTTTTATATTTTAGTGTATTCTACTAGTACCTTTAATATATGCAAAGGCGTAAAATATGCATAGAAATTTTGATGATATTTATAACTAAATATTTTATTACCAGATGGTTTACTTGTTCCTAAACTTATCATAATTAATAAGTTCTACCTTAACACTTATTACACGAGTATTAGATATTTTCTTAGGTTTACGCTTCAATTTTTCGCACGTTGAGTCAAGAATCTATCTGAAGTGTTATGATTTAAACATGGACGAATTAGAGACTGGACCTGACATAAAATACAAATGTATGAAAACTAGTTCAACCAAGTGACGCATAACGCACACAAAGATTTTATTACATTATTATAAACACTGATACACAATACAATATTTTTAGTGCTTGAACGTAATCGATAAAATACATATATCGATGAACCAATGAATGACATTTTAGACATTTGTAAGCATAGTCATCATATTTTACATCTTTTAATTTAAAATATCTGTATTTATTATAATAAATTAAAAAAAATGAATTAAAGAGGCAATAATAATGAGTCAAATAATAATAATTTTTTAATTTGATTTATATAAATACGATGGCATTGATGGCAACATTCTGTTGGCCTATAATAATGTTAATAAACAAATGAATATCGGGTGTATATTCCATTAATATATAATAAATATTATTTTGTAAAGATTAAAAAAATATTAAGCTAATTTAATTAAATAAAGTGATTTTGTTGATTCTGTTATTGAACTATTTTAATTGGCAATTAATTGTCTCGGGTAGTTATAAAAATGTAACACTGTCCTAATATTGCTCAGTTATTAATAAACATTTGTGAAATTAGGAAAAAGAAAAAGTGATTGCAAATTGTGAAAAAGTGAGTGTTGGATCGTGAAAGTAAAATAAATAGTGCAAGTGGTAAAGTGTTTTATTACAAATCGCCAACCCAGAAGTTTAGTGCTAAAACATTATTGTTTGATTTTGTGTAATTTATGTGTTGAAATAAAATGATCTTTATTATTATTACAATGGAATAATATTCTAAAGTATATAAATGTGGTATAAAATAAAATAAAAAATTAAGTACACATACTAATTATAATTTTTGCATTTATATTTTTATTTGATTTAGAAAATATTTTTACAAATTTATTGTCATCAGATTATAGGATACTGTGATAAAAGTATTTTATGTTATTGTACTGTACAAATAACACAATTCGTTCAGTTATTTCGTCAAATATCGATATATTTTTCGACATTGTCAAGCACTAGTCGATGTCAAATGGACTCACTCGACAGTTTTGTCATTTGTTCTTAATGGTATAATCCAGCCATGTTATGATGGTTGTCAGATGTCAACAATACATAGAAATATCGACTATATTTAACATAGTTGGATAATATGACATTTTATTTTACATTTAATTAAATTTTGTGATAAATAACAATAAATATAATAAAATAATGTATTTACAAGTGAAAAGAAATAGTGCTGCTTCCGCCGTTATAGTTTTTACACCATTTAACAGAACATTTAGTCATTTTTGGGAGATGTTTTGTTGACAAGTAAGTGCTTGAGACTGACACAAAAAACAAACGACCTAGGCTAGGTAGACCCTGGTTACTGACACGACCGGTAAAGGTACGTCCGCTTATATGTCTGGTCCAGTGGTTAATTCGTTCATGGATTTAAACTTTACTATTTCTTATGGAACATTTGCGTCAAATTCATTTTTAGAAACTGTTACTCTATCATTATGCCATGCAATAAAAGTTCCGCAAATGTATGCCTCGTAAAATTATATTGCTATGGAAATATAATCTTAAATAAACCAAAATTACTAGGATATATAGCCCAGCCATCTACTTGCAATTTTATTCATCTATGCACAATGAATTTCTAAAACCTGGAATTCGTCATTTTTTATGAGTATAAACTATAAAAAATTATAGTACCCAAAAGATTAAAGATATCAAATAAATGACAGTATTTTTATATCTCAATTACATAAAAAGATGATGTATAAATTTTTTGAAAAAACTTAATCGACATTATCAGTGGAGGCTGTCATCGTATCGGTTGTGGAAGGTTACGAGCGGGGCGGGCGGCGCTGTGGATGCGCGCGGCGGTGGCGGCGCTGGCGTCGTGACGCAGTGTGACGTCAGTGCGCCGTCGGCTCAATAAGAGCCAGCCCTGTCTTCAGTCGCCGCCCGAAACAGGCCGCCGAAAGTCGCGCCCTACGCGCCTCCTCCACCCGTGCACTTCTCTCATACCGGGTTTTAGTTTTATACCATAATGACATAGCCTCAGTGCCGTGCGACGAAGCAACGTGAAAGCGCACACATTTTAGTTTTTTCGTAGAGGCGAGGAATCCGTAACGGTCTCCGTTGTTGCAGAACTAGCGACGATCTACTCTCATTCCATCGAGGAACGCAGAAGAGAACAGAAGGCGGTCTGCTCTTTAAATCCGCCTTTGCATAAAGACTAGCTAAAATGGGCGAGGTGAGTGCAGTGCGCTTGCAGTAGTGTTTATCTGAGTTTTTTAAATAGTCTCACCTAACGGCGCGATATATTCGTGAAGATGTGAGTGCATGTAGCTAACAGTGAGTGCGGAACATCTCCCAACTACAAATTTCGTGGTCATTAGCAATTTTCGTTGCTTGTGTAAAGTGCTTGCTTCTAGGCATGTCCTCTATTGTCTACGAAAAGGAATTCATTTGCACGTCTTAATTGTCTTTGTTCTTCAATATTTAGAAGTGTTGTCGAGCCTGTGCACTTATTATAATTTATTTTTCGAAAGAAACATTTTTTTTTACCTTTAAGCTTGCGTTAGTTGGTACTTTAATTTTTTTTTTCTCATATTTTTTTTTACCTTTTTTCATATATCTATAATTTTAGTACTTTAGCAGCTAATATACCAATGTTATGTCACGCATTCAAAAAATGTAGAAGGAGCAATGTATCGAAGACACCGGCATTCGCGTTGCGTAACAACTCGTATCGATCTGTGCGGCACGAAAGAGACACTTCGCTTTGTGGTCTCTTTATACGCCGTCCATCAATTATTTGTACAACTCTCAAAATAGTTTTATTTTTTTACTAACTCGTAGCTTTCTTTTATTATTTTTAGTGCAAACTATAAATCATTTTCAATATTCCTTTATATTATATTCAAAGTAATGTGCTTTAGGACTTCATTATAAATTTTTAACATTGAATAATCTATTATTACTATAGTTATTGTTACTGCTAGTAATTCATTACGTAATTTAAAGAATACTACAATAAAATGTAAATATTTTCTAAATTATCCATTGACAAACCAATAACAAAAAATGAGATTTAATAAATTGTCCTATTATTTTATTTGGCATATAAATGTAAAACTCTATTGAAATTATTCTTTTAACTATTAGTATATCTGATAAGGTGTCCTGAAGGAAGTAGATAACAGATTGTCGCGAGAGGCGGCTGCGGTTCGGACACGAGAACTAGATATAAGAGCACCGAAGGTTTATTAGAAAATTGCCTTGTCATTATGTCATTTAAATCGCATAGAGTGCCGTCGTTCTATTGGAGTATTTCCTTTATCCTTTATGACGATAACACGCACCTAGCAATTAGATTCCTAGACTTAATCCTTCAAGTTCACAATTCAGATATTGTTCGTCAAATCAACCCCACGTATATTGACGAAAATTAACATTACAATAAGTTTTTCAAATTTTAGTTCGTGATAACATGTATAAAAATAATCATTATTACGTAACGCACAACGATCCTGATTATAATGTCAATGTTAAATGCTCTGAATATCTGGACAGCGAACACGAGATCAATATACAGTAACATGAGAACATCCCTACTGGATGTCTTTAGTATACAGCTCAATTGAGATGGGACACGATTATTGATTTCTTATGAGTCTCATTCTTTAATATCAAATAATTAATTATTACCAAACAATTATTTTTCGGAATTTTTAAAATAAGTACATGTACCTATATGTTAATACAAATTCTCAGTTCATATGTGATCTTATGTCATTGGAAGATCAAATTTAATTTAATGTCTTTCAAAATTTCTGACATATTTTGAGCACATTAACCTTTATTGTCTTATATCAACAATTTAGAAGAAATTGTTGTTATTTTTCTTTTACTTGAGCCTTTTATCAATGTAATTAACACTAATTAAAATTAAGTTTACATAATTACCCAATTCAAATAAACAAACACTGAATCGCAATCACTATCTCAATTGAGTGCTGAGTTGATTCATTTCTTATCTATTAATAAAATAAAAGTCAAAGTAAATAGGTGAGTAGAAAGATATTTATTCCAATCAGTATTAAACAACCAGTCTGTAAATTATGGACACATATCATAGATTTTCTTTTCTAATTATGGTAATATCTGTCGGTAGCTGACGCACACATTGCAGCAACCATCACAACAACAAAGACACGTGAATCTGTCTACTAATAATGTTTTGGCAACAGTCACGTATTTATAATTGCATGTCGGGATTCACGCGTTGAGCGGCGCGACGCCGCCTTAGTTAAAAATAATTGTCTCATTCACATGTACTGGTACTACTGCGATAGTAACCACAAATTTTCGGTATTAACCAGTTACGTGACCGTGGCAATGAAATTCTGATCGCAGAAGTTCGCTCTCAGTTGCAACTTTTTCATTAATCTTTTGCTGTGTTTCATATTTTATTCTAAGTCTGTAAATATTTTGCAGGTCAATAAAATAAAAACTTATAACAGAAAAGTACATAAATGGGTTTAAAAACACGAAATCTCTTGAATTGTAACGACTTATAGTACGCAACGACTCAGGCAGTCGTATTCAAACGGTCCAATTATATGAAACAAAGAATAAGATAAAATAAAAAGGACCCGGTAGATTTGCAGCCGGTTTTTATTCTCTCCAGTGAAACACAATAAGAATGTTTTATTTAATAAGGAACCGGATTCTATTTTCCTTCTCATATTCCGGTTTAACCTTTACAAAGATTATAGAATGCGGTCGCCGGAGCCAGGGGGTGGCAACCTTGTCTTTTAGCTATTTATGTCGAGGGTAGCGGGGGTTAGGTCGCAGCGCGCAAGCGTCCTGCGTGCCGCTTATGTAATGAGTGGAGCACGCCTTACTTTCAACGTACAATCGTATTTTCACATGATTTTGCCAATATTTTCTCAACTCAGCTCCTTCTAAAATTGCTACTTGGGTTAAGACTCGATTCTAAAATTGCTACTTGGGATAGGGCTTAGTTAGACAAGTAACGATTTTTGCTGCTATCATTATGAGTGTTTTATATTTCATTAGTATTTTGAAAAAATATTCATTAGTAATTTAAAACATACATTTCGCAGTCTACTAAAAGTTGTGTAATGTCCAAGGACTACTATTCCTGTTTAAATTTAACCTTCATGGAAATTCAGGGCGCGGCTTAATGAGGAACGTTATGAAAACGTTCATCAATTATCGACTGCGACGGCCGGGTTGTTTATGGCACCACTGACGCATTTAGCCTCAGTGACATTATGACCAGTTTTGCCACTGCATTATCGTTATTGCTCCTGTAAGCTATACGATTTTCCCGACGGTGCTAAAAGTAGGTCATATATAATTCATACCATGCGAAGCTATTCGCCAATCATATTAAAACTAGTGCCGACGGGTGTTACTATAAAACGATGAATTTAGTTTATGTGAATGAGTGCGCATGTGTAGTGGGGCAGTAGTTCACAGAGATGCGCGGTGCCTTCGTTTCATACAGTCGCTGTCAGGTTCGCACACGCAACTAGTTCAGTTCAATTGAGCGTCATTGAGCCAGTGATCCCTAACAGGACTACATAGCAGCTCGTCAAGGTTACACTTCTCGGACACGCTCACTGTTGCTGTGTGCTCGTCTCTTAACAATACATAGACGGTTCAATAGTAACTTACAATGGTAATTGAAAAAAAAACTTAATCAGTTTAAACACGTTCCATTTTTGTGTGGTTCTTTAGTTGCATTTATGTTTAACTTAAGTCTGCTCAATTTTTAAATAATAGTGATTGTTCAGTTCATTTTAATTTTAATGCTAGATGAAATGTACTTTACCATTTTATATAGACATTAGAGTTAGCCACTTTTCATATTTTTGAAGACCAAGTGATTTTGGATAAATTTTAAACATATTTTTTTTATTTATACAGAATAACTTGGTATTGCTACTCATCCTCACTTCACTTAATTTCAGCCCTAGCATGGCCCTAAGGCCGCCTTGTAGAATGTGTCTAGCCCCTAGTTATGTTTGCAGCAAGGCCGCACCGACTCGTATCGTGTCGCCACCATCGGCCCCATAAAGGATGATAATAGAACTGCTGATGGACAGTATAAGGTTTTTAATTTGCATTATCGCCTCATGAAGACCTTACAAGTGACAACTGACAACTGTTCACACTTAACTGTTGTCAGCTGCCACTGCTAAGCATGTTTTCAATCATTGATTTGATCATAATTTCATATCATTTGATTTTTTTAAGCTTTTACTAACATTTTCTTTATTATTACAATTTAAATTAATATTTGTTTACTACATAAGATAAAATTAAGTAAGTTTATATATAAATAATACTACATAATGCATCTTCTTTATAAAATGTGTTTATAAGATAATAATTTTTGGTGTACATTTTAGACTCGCCGGAAACCCCCCGCGAAGAAGCGGAAACCTGGAGATTTAGATGATCTTAAACAGGAATTAGATATCGATTTCCACAAAGTCACTCCCGAAGAACTTTACCAAAGATTTCAAACACACCCCGAAAACGTAAATATTTCTTCTGTTTTTATATATGTTGCAGGGTGATTTGATTATTCGAATTTTCACAAAATACCTAGGGATATCGTGAAAACACGGATAATAAGACAATGGTGAAAATATTTCTCAGTCTTACTAGAAAAAGATAGGGTTTTTGTAGAAACATGTTCTAACCTAACCAACTTAGAAAAGAAAGAAAGGGTTGTTCTGAGTAAGATGTAGCTCCCGCCTTAGCCTTTTCTTCTTAGCCTTCTTAACCTACGTTATCCAAGTCGGAACTGTCACGTTATCAAAAAATAAAACATACCTAACCATTGTCTAACTATCCGTGCTTTCGGAATGTTTCGCAATGGTTTTCACGAAAATTCTAATTGTCAAATCATCCTACGACATACACATAGATATGTATAGTTTTAAATAATATGAAATATTTTCTACTGTATTTAACAAATAAAATGTTAACAGGGACTTAGTCATGCAAAGGCGAAAGAAAATCTTGAACGAGATGGTCCAAACGCACTCACACCTCCAAAACAAACACCCGAATGGGTGAAGTTTTGTAAAAATCTCTTCGGCGGCTTTGCGTTACTACTGTGGATTGGTGCTATTCTATGCTTTATTGCCTATGGAATTCAGGTAAGATTAAAGCAAATTAATTTAAGTACAGTATTTCCATCAATCATGCACATTTTAGATATCTCCTAATGAAAATATTTGTTACAGGCGAGTACCGTCGAAGAACCAGCGGACGATAACTTGTACCTCGGAATTGTATTAGCGGCTGTGGTTATTGTTACCGGTATTTTCTCATACTATCAGGAAAGCAAGTCGTCTAAGATCATGGAATCCTTCAAGAACATGGTACCTCAGTTCGCTACCGTTATCCGCGAAGGAGAAAAGTTAACGTTGCGTGCTGAGGATCTGGTGCTCGGAGATATTGTTGAGGTAATTTCCTTATCCATTGTGAAAGTATTTTTGTTAGAATATTTAGTACTATTTGTATTTTTTTAAAACATTGGGAAGTTTGAGACTTTGCTCTTGAAGCTATAAATATGGTTTATTAAAATATATTTTATTTTCGGAACAGGTTAAATTCGGTGACAGGATCCCAGCTGACATCCGCATCATTGAATCTCGTGGCTTTAAAGTAGACAACTCAAGTTTGACCGGCGAATCTGAACCACAATCTCGCGGACCTGAATTCACCCATGAGAACCCCTTGGAAACTAAGAACTTGGCTTTCTTCTCTACCAACGCTGTCGAAGGAACTGCTAAAGGTGTAGTCATCTGCTGCGGTGATAATACGGTAAAAATTACTTAAATAATAGGTATAAGGGAAAGTTCTGTCGTTTTTGAACACATGCACTTTTATGCGTTGCCGATCCTTACCAAGAATTCTGATCCGACTGAAATCGGTTTAAATTCTAATCTAAATTTTATCGATTTTAAGTCAGCTTTTTTAAACTTTTAAAACTGTCAATATGAGTGAAGAAAAATTACACTTATGACATTGTATGTTATATGAGTTTCAAAAAGGGAATAATGCGATGACGGCAAAAAAAACCTGGTGTGACGTGTTTGGAGAGGACGCAGTAATAGCTCAAACATGCTAAAGGTAGTTTACGAAATTTTGTTCAGGTGATTTTTCTTTGAAAGATCAACCCAGTTCAGGAAGGCCATCAGATGTCAACGACGAAGTGCTACGCAGTACGATCAAGACAAATCCCACGTTAACTTCCACAAAAGTAGGCTTCAAGCTTGGAATTTATCAGACTACTGCTTTAGATCACATTGAAATGCTTGGTTTCGTGTCTAAACTCTCTGTTTGGGTGCCACACGAATTAAGCGAAAAAATTTAATGGACAGAATTTCGATATGTTCTTCAAATCTCGCTCGTCACAAAATGGGGCCGTTTTTAGATCATTTGGTGGCTGGAGATGAAAACTGAATAGCTTATAAATACGTGGTTAGAAAAAGGGCATATGCTTATAAAGGGGAGACACCACCGTCTACATGCAAAGCTGGCGTGCATCCGAAGAAGGCTATGTTGTGTTGTTGGTGGGACCGCAAGGGTATAGTGCAATATGACTTGCTGAAAGCGAATGAAACGGTTGATGCTGATCGTTACTGTCCGCAACTTGATGTTTTGAATAAAGAAATTCAACGTAAACGTTCATGTTTGGTCAACAGAAAGGGGGTGATTCTTCACCACGACAACGCTAGACCACGCATGGCAAGAAAAACCATACAAAAAATTGCAGAGTTGGGTTGGGAAACTTTACCTCAGCCAGCATATTCTCCAGATATTGGACCATCTGACTATCATCTGTTTAAGTCGCTGTAATACTTTATTGATGGAAATAAATATATAAATTATGATGGTGTCCAAATAGTAGTGAAATAATACTTCGTCTCCAAAAAAGAGGAATTCTTTTCCAGTGGGTCAGATAAGCTGCCAGATCGTTGGCAGACATTTGTAACTAATAAAGGACATTATATTTTGGATGATTTTTTAATAAAAAGTGAAAAAAAATTGTTCTTACTTTTAAGAAAAAAACGACAGAACTTTCCCTGAGACCTAATAATTATGGTCATTATAAATGTACTATGATATCACTTGATATGAAGCTAGATAATAATCTATGATTAACTAACACATTATTCATTTAAGGTCATGGGTCGTATCGCTGGTTTAGCTTCCGGTTTGGACACTGGTGAAACCCCCATTGCGAAGGAAATCCATCATTTTATCCACTTGATCACTGGTGTAGCTGTGTTCCTCGGAGTTACGTTCTTCGTCATTGCCTTTATCCTCGGCTATCACTGGCTGGACGCTGTTATCTTTCTTATTGGTAAGAACGTTAAAATATCGGCTATGTAGATGTTTATTATAAAAATTAAGCTTACATACATGTATTGCTAAATATGTTTTTTGCAGGTATTATTGTAGCTAACGTACCTGAAGGTTTGTTAGCGACTGTAACGGTATGTCTGACTCTCACTGCCAAACGCATGGCCTCCAAGAACTGCTTAGTCAAGAACTTGGAAGCTGTCGAAACCCTCGGATCTACATCCACCATCTGCTCTGACAAAACTGGTACTTTGACCCAGAACAGAATGACAGTTGCGCACATGTGGTTCGATAATCAGATAATTGAAGCTGATACTACTGAAGATCAATCTGGAGTACAATATGGTAAGACGAAACTTTTAAAGAGGATAATTTTCATATAAGTGGTGCTTAAATTCGATTTAACTTAAATTATTCTTTGCAGACCGCACTAGCCCTGGATTCAAGGCACTCGCTAAAATTGCTACTCTTTGCAACCGAGCTGAGTTCAAGGGTGGTCAGGAAGGAGTTCCTATTCTGAAGAAAGAAGTGGCCGGTGATGCGTCTGAAGCAGCTTTACTCAAATGTATGGAACTTGCTCTCGGTGACGTTCTGTCGATTAGGAAAAGGAACAAGAAAGTTTGCGAAATTCCCTTCAACTCAACGAATAAATATCAAGTGTCTATCCATGAAAGCGACGATCCCAGCGACCCTCGCCACTTGCTTGTGATGAAGGGCGCTCCTGAAAGGATCTTGGAACGTTGCAGCACTATTTTCATTGGTGGCAAGGAAAAGGTATTAAGACATATTTTAACCGTTTTAGCATTATCTACTACTATATTTTTATAATCAACATATGTTTATTACCTAAAGTACATTTCTAAAATGTTAATTTTCCTTGTTCAAACAGGTTTTGGATGAAGAGATGAAGGAAGCATTCAACAACGCGTATCTGGAACTCGGCGGTCTCGGTGAGCGTGTACTCGGCTTCTGCGACTTGCAACTTCCCTCAGACAAATACCCCATCGGCTACAAGTTCAACACTGATGACCCCAACTTCCCCCTGGACAACCTTCGCTTTGTCGGTCTCATGAGCATGATTGATCCTCCCCGTGCCGCCGTGCCTGACGCCGTTGCTAAGTGCCGATCCGCCGGTATTAAGGTAAACAAAGACAAGTACTTATAATAATTCAATGATCAAAATTAACAAAATCATATATTATACCTTAAAAAACATCTAGAAAATTCTATACTAATTATTATTCCTAACAGGTAATCATGGTAACCGGTGACCATCCGATCACAGCCAAGGCTATCGCCAAGTCGGTAGGAATCATCTCCGAAGGTAACGAAACCGTTGAAGATATCGCCGCCCGCCTCAACATCCCAGTTTCGGAAGTCAACCCTCGCGAGGCTAAGGCAGCTGTCGTGCACGGCACTGAGCTCAGGGAACTTAATTCGGACCAACTCGATGAAATTCTCAAGTGAGTTATGATAATATGTCAAAACTATTATCTTTTAATAGGAGAATGTATAATCGAACTTGTATGTTGGTCATGATTTAAGTTTTTGTGAATGTCTGTTATGTTTTTGGATACAGTATTGCTTAGTGGTCAAAATACCTCCGCTTTACTGAGATAGTAAATTTCTCTTTGCAATACTTAATCATTCATCTCATATAGTATGAAAATATACATATACTAATATAATAAAATAAGTAATTTTAACATATACTTTCAACCAGGTTCCACACGGAAATAGTGTTCGCACGTACATCACCTCAACAGAAGTTGATCATTGTGGAAGGTTGCCAGCGCCTCGGTGCCATCGTGGCCGTGACCGGCGACGGCGTCAATGACTCCCCCGCTTTGAAGAAAGCTGATATCGGTGTAGCTATGGGCATTGCTGGCTCTGACGTCTCCAAACAGGTAAGCATCTGTAGAATTACTAGGTTTTGCTTGCGGTTCTGCTAGTGTGATGTGTACGTCCTTAAAAATTAGCCTAATTGTTAATACAGATTATATAGAGATATGAACAAAATGTGATTGAAATAAACAGTTATATACTTGAAATCATTTTAACGAACTGATACTAACAAAATTATTACTATCCCAAGGCCGCTGACATGATCCTGCTCGATGACAACTTCGCTTCCATCGTAACTGGTGTAGAGGAAGGCCGCCTGATCTTCGACAACTTAAAGAAATCCATCGCGTATACTCTCACCTCGAACATTCCAGAAATATCGCCTTTCCTCGCCTTCATCCTTTGCGATATCCCTCTACCCCTCGGCACTGTTACTATCCTTTGCATCGATCTCGGAACTGACATGGTAAGTTTCTTTTTTAGCCATAAAAAATACTTATTATTCAATTACTACTATATTTTGCAAGTGAATATAAAGGTCATGGAAATTACATAATTTTTTTTAATAATGTATGAGACATACAAAATTTTCACGATAACATGAATTTATATTTATTTGCAAGATAAAATATTATACTTTTAATTTTTGCATTAATCAAATTGATACGTCGGTTCGATAAGCATCGATATTTGATGGTGTTTTAAGATGTGCTTAGGTAAATTAACGAGATGTTGCACTAGGTGCCCGCCATAGCGCTGGCGTACGAGGCGGCGGAGGCAGACATAATGAAACGCCCGCCTCGCAACCCGTTTTGCGACAAACTTGTCAACGAGAGGTCTCTGTCATGTTACGCTAATGTTGCCTTTAACCCCCTAACCGGTTTCAGCTAACGTCGCTGTTGTCTACGTATCGTGATGAGTGGAATTAATTTCATATTATTGTATGTAATTGTAATGTTGACACGAGACTTGTAGTAAGTAAAAATGTTACCTTTTGTAAATATATAACGCGAATGCTCGTTGTCAATAAGGTACGATTACATACAAATTGATTTCAGGAATGTTATTTTCGAGTGATATTTTTAGCCAACGTCGAGTTCTACTAATAATGAAGTGTCGCTTTAATTAATTGATGGTTGATCTAATAGGTGATATTATTTGGTGATCTGTTCGAGATTTTATTCAGGGTGAAACCTAACCTGATCATCTTTTTAAAGCGATTCCCAATGACCATCAACTAATATGACAACCTATTGTTTTGCAATCATTCCTAGATTTAAGAACTAACAACACACATAGTGTTTGTTCATAATATTAAGATTTACTCGGGTAAGCTTATTATGAAAAAATCTTAAACACTACTACTAGGAATTACATGATATACCTGTTAGTTAAATTTGCACATGAGAACGGACATGACACATCGATTTTACAACAATCACCTCACTGTCATTCTCATCACCATCGTCAGTTTGTCAAATTGTCATCGACACGAGGACACGGCGTCAAATTGATATCATACACGGATCATTCAATTAAATTTTGTTTTACATTTTGATGGTAATCAGAAGCAAACATTTCATGGTCTATTTTTTATATGTTTAACATTTTGTTTTCTATTATAGTGATAAGCATCGCAAGCCATTGTAAGCAAACGTCCGGACGGGTTTTAAATTTAATATTGGCGATAATTTTTAATGGGGAAGGCTTGTAATTAATGTGGATTTTAAGATTTTAAAACTTGAAGAAGTAAGAATTTTTAATGCTTTTTGGTTTCTTGAATTTCGAATATCAAGTTGGGGTCAAGGGTGAGGAAGGGAGGGTTGGATGTGGGAATGGGTTTCTAGTAGAAAGATGTACTTATTAGTTTTGGGCGTGATTCTGGGCGCTTGCTTACAATCTTGTTAAGTGTTGGATGTTGTGGACACGTGAGTGGCGACGCACGCTTGCCGATCGCTCTCATAGCTAGTGTTTGTGTAGGTGCCCGCCATTTCCCTGGCTTACGAGGAGGCTGAATCTGACATTATGAAGCGACAGCCGCGTAATCCTTTCACTGATAAGCTCGTTAACGAGAGGTAAACACCGCCCGTGCGACGATATTAATCTATCCGCTATTTTGCTTGCTACCACGTGTAATTAGTCTTCAATATTTCGGGTTTGGTTGTTGCCTGCAGTGTGACGGTGTCTGTAGGTACACGAGTGTGGATATTGAAGGCGACAATCGCACCGATTCTGCCTTGCGTTGTCTTTGATACTTTATCTCTATTAACAGACCTTCTATTTCCTTTAACGTAGCTCGATGTCGTTATGGAATAATGTGTTTGTCCGTCCATCTAATGCCGATCGAAAACACATTGTTCCATTAATAAGTTGTGGTTTTTATTGATTATATTTATTAATATTTACCGTGATCGCCCTTGAGGTAAGTGGTCGATCTCTGTGTCTGCCATCTGTCTTCCGTGCATGCATTTCTTGAACACACCTTAACGTCTCTTGAGTACTTAATACTTATCGTTTATTACTCTTCTTATTTTTATCTATTATTTTATCTCTCATACCCTTCATGCACACCATGACACACGATGACCTACATCAGTATCGTCACCATTCTGAATTAGGCGTACGGATCATCTCACTGCATTTATCGTATTAATATCGGATAGGCTACATTCACAAATATTTATCTTAGTACATTATACACGTATTTGTAATATGAATAATTCAAGGTTTCGTACATCATCACTAGAGTAGTATTTCAGATATCCCTCCCGTGCTATTTTAAACATCGACGAGCTACTTTTTATATCTAACACGCTATATCTTTCTATTTTATGATAATTTCTAGTTATTTAAAGTGTTGTAATATTAAGTAAACATAGCGATGTATATTTATATATAATGTATATGTTATACCGGAGCTAGTCGTAGAGGTGAAGGAGTAGGTGATAAAGTTTCATAAGTCGTGACGCGGTCGTGTTGTCCTGTGCTGATTGCTTGGTGTTTACGAAGGTACCTGCTATATCATTGGCGTACGAGGCGCCTGAGTCCGATATCATGAAGCGGCAGCCCCGAGACCCTTATCGCGACAACCTCGTCAACAGAAGGTCGGACCCGCCACCAGAGCGTGGCAACGCTTACTAGTTCTCATTTGGGTGTAACACCATATAGCCCCACTATCAAAATTATATACAGGGTGCGATTTATATAAGGAATGGTCACGACTCACATTTGTAGTTGAATAATCATGCAATATTATTTACTTAAATGAAATTGTTTACTCTTCTCACCCGGGGCGAAGGTTGCAAGGTGGCGTAGAAAAGTAAACAATATCACGATTAGATAAAGAAAAAAACTTAAAAAATAACTTATTTACTAAATTATATTATTTTGTGAGTTTTTAACTGCTGTATCGATATATCATTTCATCCATCAAACAAATTGTACCCTGTATTTAAACGATGAAATTGGTTGATATTAAAGATAAATATTTTCATGGTGCGGCTACTTGTGGTCGAACAATTCCATTTGACATGGATGTGGAAGAGTGATAATGAAGACAACCCCCACCCTCAGTCCAGCACTACGCAATCACCTGTGTAGATTCATATCGAGTCCCGTATAACAAACAATATTGTACCCAAAGTATACTCAAATCTCTGTAAAATACACGATCTACTTCTATTTCCTTTAGCTCCTTGAGAATGAATGAAATAGTTTCTCTTTAGAATCCTTTAAGAATAGAATATTTAGCTAATAGTATTTATACCTTTACAATCTTCACTCTTCCATATTTTAAAGTTAGATAAACGGCATTTAGCAGTGAAATGTCGATAATTGCACGTTAGCGAACAAATTAGTGAAATCTAGTGAGCGTACAAACGTAATAGTGATAGTAAATTAACTGTGTGTGATGTGTTTTATTAGTCCGTAGAAAAAATATTTGGTTAATTTTATTTTGAAGGAATGTCTTAGGCGAGGTGGGGCGTACTGTAATAGATATTGTTTTATTTCAAATATTATATATATAGATCTATTATTTTATTACGCGGATATATAGTATATTTATATGGTATAGTTTTAGACGCACGACGCTAGATCAGTCACAATGCTAAGTGCTTCCGTCACCAACACCACACACATTCTTGAAACTTTAAGCTCTCCTCTTGTTTTTTTGTACCACAAGCTAAAGTTCTTGTTTGCTTAAGCTTATCGGTGGTTCTTTACCAATATAATGTTGCATGCTTGGTGTAAATCTGTAAGTACTTATTGTCACTAACAATGGAAGAAAACGTACGGGAAAGTAAGAACCGGAGTTATTGTCGTTTAGTCCAACATTGAAGAATTAACTGAAATTCATTTAACCTTTTAGTTTATTAAAAAGTTTTTACTGAACCGTAATTTATCACAAAATATGGCAAACTCTAAAACACTAATAAATATTTATTATTATATAACAATTTAATGTTTCATAGGGAGAAAACCTTTTTTGTTTTAAAAAAATTATGCAAGTTTGTTGTATTTTGATTTCCAATAACTAACTAAGGCACACTAAGGCACGAAAAATGCTGCTAAAAGCCAAATTATACAAAACAACTAAAACAAGTAAAATGCTAGTAATAATATAATGCATGACTCTTCAGTAATAACTAAAAAAATACCAGAAAAGAAAGCTAAATTGTAAGTATTAGATTTGAGAGACATAAATTTAAACATTTTTAATTTGCATTTAGATCACAAGATGCTTTAAAACATGCAAGTGCTATAGAAAATAACAGGCTCCATGTTATTTTAAAAAAAAATTTTCAATAGTATAATTGGGTGTTCTATCAATATTCATTATTTTTTGCAAATTTTATGATATGAAAAAATAAATAAACAACCTGTATAAGTTTCCTTATAAGTATTAGTACGCCATATATAACATAGAGCCAGTTATATCATATTATCACAAAGCACTCTACGATCCACGATCTATAATAACAATTTACGCACAGGCTGATTTCCATGGCTTATGGCCAAATCGGAATGATTCAAGCCGCCGCCGGATTCTTCGTGTACTTCGTGATCATGGCTGAGAACGGGTTCCTGCCCTTGAAACTGTTCGGTATCAGAAAGCAATGGGACTCGAAGGCTATTAACGACTTGACCGACTCCTATGGACAAGAATGGGTGTGTACTTAACAATCATAACCACTTTTTTTATATTTACTGATTTAATACAAAATTCAAGATTAACTCAGGTTTAAATCTAGTAGACTGTGTACTAGCAAGTGGTATATGTTTAGCATTTTCGATATCATTCCAGACATACCGCGACCGCAAGGCTCTAGAGTACACCTGCCACACAGCTTTCTTCGTGTCCATCGTAGTGGTGCAGTGGGCCGATCTGATCATCTGCAAGACCCGTCGCAACTCCATCGTGCACCAGGGCATGAGGAACTGGGCTTTGAACTTCGGTCTCATCTTCGAGACTGCTCTCGCCGCTTTCCTTTCATACACGCCCGGTATGGACAAGGGTCTGCGGATGTATCCTCTCAAGTGAGTTATTTATTAATGCCCTCCTAATGGTCACGATTATGGTGAAAACTTTCCATACTCATTTACTTTTTTATATTTTTATATGTACATTTAACATTAATTTATAGGTTCGTATGGTGGTTGCCCGCCATTCCCTTCATGCTGTCGATCTTCATCTACGACGAGATCCGACGCTTCTACCTGCGCCGCCACCCCGGCGGCTGGCTCGAGCAGGAAACCTACTACTAAGCGGCCACGTCCAGCTCGCGCCTACTTATGCGTACATCCAGTTCATTTGTGTTCTTATCAGACTGACAGAGGTCGCGGTGCCGTTCCGGTATATGTGTAATCGCTGTCGTGTACGCTTCTCACCGCTTTGCGCCCGCGGGGCTCCGCTAACGGACCTGTACATATGCTGCGAGGGTGCCCGCGCCACCACTCCCCCCGCCATCCCACCATCCTCCACCCCGTCACCACCCACCACCCATAATGCCGGGCCTGCAACAGCGTAGCAGCCTCTCGGGCGCGGACACCTTTACGTTATAGTTTAATGAGTCTCATTAGTTTTGTATTGAATTGATTCTCGGTCGGCCCGCGGGCACCCGCCGCAGCAAGTCGCCCTCAGTCATATAAGATAGATTAATGTAATACTAATGATTGTTTTTCACACACTTATATGATAAGTACCAGATATCGTGTAGCGGTAGATCATTGTGCGTCGAACGCTCGGCGGCCGGCGAGAAGCATTTGTTGTAAAATTAACAGTTAAGGAGCCACGATTATATTGTTTAAGTGATTTAGATTAAGTTGAATCTTTCGAGTGAACGACGTTCAGTCGTCGATTCGAGTGCGTGGTGCGTGGTCGATGTGTGCCTGAGTCTTAGTACTACCGCTTACTGTTAGGTAGGTAGTCGGAATTTTGAGCCGTATTTTCGATCGTAAAGTAGAAACGAAGCATACACAGTCGCGATCGCTTTGGGCCGCGGGCGGGCGCCGGCCCGACACTATGCTTTACTTTTCTAAACTTAACTGGTCGTTAGTGATTTTCGTGAAATTTATAAAATAGGCCGCTCACGGTTATTATATAAGATTTTATTTCTTAATTAAAAGATAATAAACGAAACGTAGAAATGCGTAATTAGAAATTTTTAAAATTATACAGTTATTATAGAGTGACCTTGTGTTGCGGCCGCCCGCCGCCGCCGGCCGCGTCGCATCGCCCGGCGGCGGGAGAGCGGACCCTTTCAACTTTCGTAACGAATACATATAACATAATATAATAATGGTTACAGAAGTAATAATTATATTACATTATAGCGACTATAAATCTAAATTATATGAAATGTTTATAGATTTTAAAATAAAGTTTGTTTATTTAGTGTGAGTGCGTGCGCGCGACGCGCCTCGCCTCGGACAATAGTTGCCGTTGCCGGCGTGTTGAACGATCGGAACTTGTGAGCTATTCGTTTAAGTACACTGTAGAACTAACATTGTTTTGCGTTCGACAGTTCTTTACACCGTTTCATTTTATAGTATTACTCTGTTGGCTAGGAATGCTGTAAAAATGTAAGTGTTAATAAAAAAAACATTTTCAAAATATTATTGCGATGTTTCATTGATATTAGCTAATATTTATTAAATTCTATTTATGCTGAACCTTGGTCTGATTTGCACTTGCAAGAACTACCTTTACCTTCACACACGTTGTTAATACTTAAATTCGAGCAAATTAAAGTGTTTCATGAATAAATAAAACTATCATGTTTTCACTAGCGTATTTCAATGGCAATTGATGTGGTTTATAATTATTTTTTACATACGAAAAAAAGAATTATTTCTTGGTATATTTAAATATTAACCCAAGTATAGAAAAGTAATAAGATTTTTTATTTCATAATTTCATGAAGGAAATAAAGAATAAAATGCTAATATATTTTTTAACTTCAATATTGCAATAGCAAGCAAAGCATACCTTACTTTCTTGTTTGGGTACCACTTTCTTGTTTTCTTGGTGGGGAGATACCTTGCACTGTTGAGTACCTCCACCATATTTTGATAAGTTAAAATACTTGAAACCTTCAGATTAAGGTGTGGTGGTTACATAAACTTTATGGACCATTTTTGTTTCTTCGGCTTGTTTAAATCGGCAGATTAATGAATTACACACTTTTCAGCATGTAATTAGCCCACCACACCTTAATCTGCCGCGCTTGAGTAAATCCCAAAATCCCCTCTTGGGCTCCTATATCTTCATTTATATGCCCATAAAAAAATTAAGTTGTTACGTGAACTATATTATGAATTATTGAAATGTTTATGTTTAGTATATACTCGTATTAGGCCAGGTGACACACCAGTGTGCTAAATATATAATAAATATTAAATATATAATATTGTATTGACCATAATTTACACCTTTCCCACGTTCGTTTTATGAATACTAAACACTACACAAAACAAGCAGTAACAATAATATAATAAATTTACCAAAATTTTGCACTAGAAATAATTATTGAAAGCTAATTCAGCAGTTTTAGGGTTCTAAATTAAAAGGGTTCAGAGGTAATTTGTAATATATTTATTATAAATAAACATCCAAAAAGAAAAAAAAATATATGAAAGAATTGCTAGTTTTTTTATTTAATGCAAAACTAGCCATTTTTATTTAATCTATACATATAATAAAATTCAAACTAAGTCGAATCTGTACATTAAATATTTTTTGGAAAATCTAATTGAAATAGACATTATTATCGATACAGAGTCCGAATCTATAGTTTTTAGAATTTTTGTCTGTCGGTCTGTCTGTCTGTCTGTTACCGCATCACGCGAAAACCACTGGACAGATTTTAATGTAATTTGGTATGATGATAGCTGGTTATCCGGGTCAACATATAGGATACTTTTTACCGCGGGAAAATATCTCATTTCTGAGAAAAAATACAAAAACTGCAATGTAAGAGTATACTAATATGTAAAACTTAAGAATTTAGTTTTTGGTCATCTGAACGCGGGCGGAGCCGCGGGCAATGCTAGTGTAAAATATACCTAGAAAAGTGCCAAACTTAGTTCTATTATAGTATCTACAGATATTAAACTGAACTTATTCAACACGTTCATAAAAACATTCGTTAGCTATTTATTATATTTTACTAGTAAATATGGTAACGGTATGGATATATTTTATTTATATTCCAATAACCAACCGCGTGTGCAAACCCACAGGCTGAAACTACTGATCAAATAAAATATTTACCTTTGTATGTAGTATGTATGTAGCATTCTCTGCCCATAAATATACCCTACATATTAGAAAATCAATAATGAAAACGTCCCATTAGGCCTTAACGTCAACTGGAGTGTGAAATACATTTCTATCCAGTACAGGGGTCGGGTCATAAGAGATCTAAATGAGGTATTGAATCTTGACATTTATTTATATGCCCAACTATAATAAATCCCTAATGGAAAAAAAAATCAATTTCTCTAATATTAAAGTTTAAGTGATTACTTTATGCCCATTGCGTTTCTTTTCACGGACTTGCAAACTAGAAAACTTAAATAACACATCAGTGAACACTGAACTACATAGTACATATCCATCGATTTATTAAACAGTCTATCTTTGCCACTGATGCCTAGATCCGTTTGTGATTTTGCTTCACCTATATTTAGTACTAGCTACGTTACTTACGTACTACGTTTTAACGGTATGTATAGAATAGACTAGGTACATATATGTACAATGTACATATATAGGTATAGAAATGTAGCTAAATATTATAAAAAAATAAAAAATATATATCCATTTCTTGAGAAATGATTGATTCCCCATTCAATCTCCCCCGCCCTCCCTTTCACCCCATAATATATGATACGTTTTCCGGGATGAAAACTATCTTATGTCATTCCCGGGGTCTAAAACTATAGCCACACGGCACACCTTTCATCTAAATCAGTTCAGAGGATTAAGCGTGAAAAGTTGACGTACAGACAGAGTATTTCGCATTTAATATGGGTATTTTTTTTGTGGTCCTAGTGTATCAGCATCGGCTTGGGCTGAGCATTGATAAGTCAGTCAGTGAGTCGTGACATTGCCTTTATTATATAATAAAAATAGTTATTGCGAGTGTAACTTAGGAGATAGACATATACTGTTGCAGACTTTTCTGTAGGCCTTTTCAAGACCTATATTTTTTTAGTAGTTACATTGTTTTGATGGATGTCTTAAGGTTTAGCCAGCTTAAGGTTCCTAAGGACGACTCGATAAAACCAGTTATTGTGTTTTCCCGTGGGAAAGTAAGACTTTCCTGAAGTAAAAGATATCCTAAATATCGACCCGAGTAATAAGTTATCACTTCACCAAATTTCGTTGAATTATCAGTTCATTACTTTTTGCGTGAAACACGCACGCACAAACAGACAAACATTTTAATAACTATTGTCTTGGGATTTGTATTGTGTACATAATACCAAAGATCATATAATACTATACTAGTACATATAATACCTTACAGTCATTGTTTTTAAAAAACATTTCATTGGTAGATATAAGCAGTTTATATTTATATATAAATTTTTTACTGCTTAGTAAAATATTTAATTCATAGATAGATTTCGCTAAGTTACTGCTTTATTATAGTAAGTTTACCTATAGATTTAATCATAAAAGCAATATTGAAATACCTAATTATGGTCTTTTGATAGAGAATAAATGTCTATACATATTTTTGTACAAATTCTTAATAATATAAGTTTATATGTACTTATGAACATTTTATTTTTATAGTACATCTTTTAGTTTCTATCTTAAGTCTTTTTTATTATGTACTAGCGTGTTACCCTAGTTTCGCTTGGGTACCCTCATCCCTTGGTACGTTTTATTTTTTTTTCTGAACCCTAATTCTTTTTCTAAAATAAAAGCAGTCTTAAATTACTCCTTATAACATTAGCTATCTGCCAATGAAAGTCCCATCAAATTCAGCCCAGCCGTTTCGGAGATTAGGAACAAACAAACAGAAAGACAGACAGACAAACATTTTAAAAGCTTTGTTTTTGTTATAGGTAGCTTATATATGTAATTTAATTTCATATGCATTTTATAAAAGCTGTTATTTTGACATTACAAATAGACACTTCAATTTTATTTATCAGTATAGACTAGATCTGTATACATAATCGTTTATAAATACTAAAATTAGTGAATTTAATATTTAATCGGAAATAGTGATTTTGTGGAAAAATACTTAAGGGGTCACCGAGCTTTTTATTTTATGCGTGCGAATTTAGGTGTTTCCTTCGTATTATTAAAACAAATGCATATTTTGAAAATCTAACGTGTATGCGTTATAGAAAACGTATAGTTTTGTTATTATTAAAAATCTCCCTTGAATTATTCACGCCGCACTAAGGGTTCATTTTGCTTTTTATCATCATAATCGTGTTTCTAAAATGTACGATTTATAGAATAAGTCCTTAAATATCCTATATATTAATTGCATCATTAAAGTTTTAGTAATAATAATACAAGCATGCAAGGGATCAAACGAACGCAATTATTTCATAATTGCCTCGGTGCGCGCCTAAGTTAGTAGTTAAGTAGTATGGTATGTGCCTAATCAGAGAATGTAGGAACTGATATTATTACTATCATCTATTTACCAAGAAGCCAAGAAACACTATCTACGAGATTACAGCAAAATATAAAGCAATTCTTTTAGGAATCCAATAAAATATTTAGTTTATAGTCTTTCTGATATTATTTATAGGTATATAAACTTTTTATTGCTTAATAAAAAATCACTCCAAAACCTATTAAAATAAACCATATTGTAAGAAACTATAGAACTAGGGTACGATGTCAGTGAGTCGAAAAAAATATGTGAAAATACGGTAAATTTGATATTTATGAAAATTCAGATTCGCATGAAATAACTATTGCTCCTGACGGCTTGGCAACAGTCCAGTACGTCCTGATTGCTAGTTGCTACGCTTCGTACGTTACGCAATTCACGGCTTTATTTATCTCCGCCACCGACTTATTACCAACCGTAGTGGGCTACATTATAATCGCGCTTTGCAACTCTACGTTTCATTGGTATTTCCCAAAGATAAATATTTACGGACAATAATTCCTCAGATCTTTGAAAACCTAATATAAACCTTTACTTATCCTATTTTCTTGCAGCTTTTTAATGTTTCGTGATAGCTTATTTTTATTATATAACGTGTTTCGATTGAGTGTAAAAAAATGAACCTTATTATTTCGTAACGATTAATATAATTGAGCCCTTTTCATTATCTATAATTACCTACACTTTGAAATCCTTTGTCACTACCGATGCAGGCAACATCAAAGATAGGATAAAATGTTTGAACAGGGGACGTCCTAACGTCCTCCCGAGGTCACTTGCCGGCCTTGCCGACAAGCCCCGTATAGCTATATACACCAGATACCTGTAGGTCCTCCGTCCTATCACCGCGCAGTATTCAACACGCCTCACCGTGCCCCTCGCCCACAGCGCATGTGCGGCTACTGACAGCAACCGTGCCAACGCGTTCCATTTTTTCTCCTATTAAATACTGCGAAAAATAACGTTTTCAACAGGAATTCATTTAGGAAACTTTAGGTGACACATCAGAGTGTGAATGCCGCCCAGGGATGTGTGGGTGAGGCAGCATGGTGGCCAATATCGGTGCAATCACCCCGACTAATGGTAAACAATGTTCACACAATGCGTTATACCACAGTTGTCGAGAAAATACAGTGTTTTATTTTGTGCAGTGGAGGCGACGGCATATATCAGCGCCGTAGCGGCGTTCGCCCTGGTCCTGCTGGTGGTGCTACTGTTCCTCGGCAGGCGCTGGTGCTACTCTGCGGTATTTGGTCGCAAGTGTTGCGATGACATCCTCACTGTAAATGCTGCCATCACTTCTCCCGGACTCCCTCTCGACAATGCTCAATTTGGTCAGTAATCGTAAATTTTCATTATTATTCTATACCTACGTTAGCATTATCTTATTGTCAAAATTATTGTTAATTAGCTTTTAATATTATGTGAGTGTATTTTAATAGCAGATAAAGTTTGGTAAATATCTATTAGAAAACTCATTAGAGTTTACCTATTTGTTATAAAAGCTTCATTTTATATTAATACGCATCCTTAATCATTGGAATTAGGTACTTAGGGAATAGAACCTTAGCTTAATGTTGTTGTAGTTACATCGCCAAGGACGACGAGTGCGTCACGACGGTGTTTGTAATTAAAAGTTTATCGTAATATGAATATTTAATTACTGAAGCACCGTTTTCGTAAAATTTTGTGTAGATATTTTAGTTCGTTAGCAACTAGGTTAGCTTTAGAGTGTTATTATATTGATTGACGTTGTGCGTACGTCTGTGTTGTTTTAGATGCTTTGTCGAAACCGAACCATTACCCTGAACGTATATACACGTTCGAGGCCTCCGACTCTGACGAGGAGCTGCGCTTGCGCATACAGCAGGTAAACTATATTATGAAACAAAATAAACAAATATTTAAGTAAAGCTATGAATTAGTAATTTATAGATAACATAGAGATTTCAATATAATATGTATAATCACTAAATAATTACAAGAATTCAATCTTCATAATAAATAATCAATTGTACGTACTATCTTTCTTCTGTCTCAGGTTTCTTTCCTATAAATAATAGGTATCTTGTAGTTAAACCGAATAAATAATAAATAATATTCATAATAATTTTATCTTGTAAGAACGTTTCCTTTTTGCTTCCCTGTGGCACATGAGAAATCTTTTTCTTTACCAAACAAATATTATAAAATAAAAAACAGTCCGGTAACAATAAGTAGCCTATGTTATGCCTAATCTTCTATATATCCGAATCTTTAATCTGCCAGTGAAAGTCCAGCTTAAGTCGTATTAAATGTTTTCACACGACTGCAGACAAGCCTAAAAGGAGGGTTATGTATTTAACCCTTACGTATGTCAGACTCTATGTTGTACATACACGTAGCAAGACCTCACAGTTCGTAGAAAACTTGTATATTTCTGACTGCCTATTCATAGGATTCTTCATCAACTTGTTCTCATCTTTTTAGTTCGTTTTTTACGCAGTCGTTTTTTTTATAATGTAAATATTTATTCATCTACCTATATAAGCAAAAAATATCTCCTGCACAGATAGGTATCCTTTGATAAAACTTAATTACTTAAAAAATCTAATAAATACGATAAGTAATATTTTTTAAAAACAATGACTGTTGTGTATTGTGTACAGAATACATATATGTGTAGTTATAAACATATTCAGGTCAACGTTTAAGATTTCTTCAACATTCTTAGAAATTTAAATTGCTTTGCTTACGGAAACACGCAACGGATATTGATAAAGCTTTCACTAATGTAAAGAGCGAGGAAGGTTTATATATATAATTTGTAAATACTTTGATATAGCTAAGCCTAGACGGTGTTTTGTCAAAAAAACTGTTTTCGTACGATTTCATGGCTGTTAGCCATGCTGCAAACTGGCTACAACTTTAGAGATATAATATCTAAACAATATACTAGGAAATTATAGGTGTTAAAAAGCCTACAGAAAAGTATGCGATAGCATGTGTCTATCTCCGGTACGCTTACAGTAACTATTTTTATCTATATAAAACTTACCTAGGGACACGCCTGAGCGAAGCTAAGTCGCTATAGACCAGGGCTGAAGTCTTTCAAAGTGGTAAAAAGTGAAAAAAAATAATAGTAGGATGAAACCCATTGGAAAAGGACAATGAAACAAGGCAAAACTACAAGTCCTATGGAGATATATAAGATCTACAACTTTTGTATTTACTTTATTACTTTTTTCACATAATCTCCAAATTTGTGTGAAAAATTCAAATAACTAAGTTTTTGGTTTTTTATTTTTATATTTTGCAAAAAAAATCTTTTCACGAAATTTCGTTAAAACTTACCTTTTTATGTCCCAAACATACGGTATTTTTTTTTATTTAAAATATTTGTTTTTACTTACTTATTTTGACTTAATATCGAAAAAGCACCCTTATTTCACTAGTTTACATGGTTTTTGTTCTTGAAATGAAAAGTATTTTTTCTTAACAATTAAGGTGCACTGAGTTAAAAAAAATTAATTAAATAATCCAACACGTCAAATTTCCAAAATTTATTATTTTTGATAATTTTGCTCAACAAAATTAAAGCCTCTTTGTCTTGGTGAGAGGCAGATATTATAAAATAACAAAAATACGCTTCTTTCAGTTATTCCGTTATGGGATATTCTTTTTTAAATATAATGAGTTCACCACAAACGTAACAAAAACGGTCAGGATTTACTTTACACAACCTTTTTGACATTTTAAAAACTAATATTCATTAAATTAAACACTACTCTGCATCAACATTTTGCAATGAATTTAAAACCAACTTGTGGGTAGCTAGAAAATAAAATTTGATGATAACTTTAGTTTTGACGTGATACAGTTTATGTTCGCGTTTAGTTATTGTTACTGAATAAAATAATATAAAATTCACTGGAAGGGCATAATTTTTTTTTTTATTTTGTAAACTAGTGTTTTCAATCGAAAATTCTCGCGTCAAAATATCTGCTTTTTTAAAAAGTCGGTGGGCTTTTTTGTTCGTTGAAATCTCTACTTTCTGATGGTGTAAAAAAATATACCAACATTGGTAAATTTTCTCAGAAGGATTCATTCTACTATTATTTTTTTGTTTCAAAAATAATCGACACTGGTCTACTAATATAAAATATACTAATAAATATATCAAAAGTTTCACCAAATTATTGTGATCTACCTCGTATTAAATAATAAAAATAATTAAAAAAAAAATAAACCGATTTCAAAAAAAACCTTCCAGGCACTAAAAAGTAAAAAAAATGAATTGAAAGGGGGTTTTCACTTACTATAAATACCTAATAGTATTTTCGAAATCGGTTTATTTATTTTTTTAAATTACTTTTTTATTTTATAATTTTTAGTTTTAAGTAAAAATTGAAATATTTTTTGTAATAAGTAGTCATTACAAAAAACTATTTCAGGTTAATTACACGTTTTAGGCCATATCATAAAAACTAAAGAACCGACTTTGATGAAATCTTCACTATTCCATAAGTGCAAATAAATGTAAGGAAATAAAAAAAATGATCACTATCCGATTACTAGTTTAGAAGAAATGCGTATACAAACATACATACACCTATAAAAAAATTATATTTGTTTGGAAGCCCTAATACATAATCATAATATGTAAATATATTGCAGTTCCAATAATATTACATACATAGGTATGTGTCGAATTTATAACCTCCTTTATTTTAAAGTCGGTTAACAATGCTTAATCTTACCGTTAAATTAAGCAATAATAATAATTAATCAGACCATTTTATATATTTATAAGTATTAATATACATGAAAGCCCAATGATTATACATTCACTGAGGGGGTTTTGCGTTATGCGTACACAAACGAACAATTTTTTTCACATTGTATTGCTTATTTTTTTTCTAAATACAATTGATACCTTACACATAACCAACTATTATCATTCCAAATTTCATCATAATCTGTACAGTGGTTTTCTCGTGATGCGTTCACAGACAGACAGACTGACAGACGTATGTAAATTCTAAAAACTGTAAATTTGGCCTCTGTATCGAAAATAATGACCATATCAATAAGATTTTCCAAAAAATATTTAATCTACAGATTCGATTCAGAATCTTATTATATTTATAGGTACTTAGATAATTATAGATATCGCAATCGGCACCTGTATAGCGAGCGCACTTCGTCTAATCATTAATGGCTCTATTGATCTTACCTTCTAGTGTTCCAAGTAGCCATTAGTTATGTTACAGTGATAGCTTTCGTAGAATTTATAGTGTAATCAATCGTTTACTTGTACTAGATAAAAATCCGGTTCGACGTTCATTTTAAATTGGTTTTCAAACGTATTAAAAGTTCACCAAAAAATAATTAAATGTAATATTGTCGGATATGATGTCTCATGTTACCAATATAATCTATACATATTAATATAATAAAGAGGTAAAGTTTGTGAATCGTGAGTTTGTGAGTTTGTGACGTTGTAGTTGGTAATCTCTGGATCTACTGAACCGATTTAGATGAAATTTGGTAAGTAGATAGTTTGAGACCCTGGGAAGGACAAAAAAATCTTTGTATCCCGGAAATCATCCCTTAAATGAGCGAAAATGGGGATGAAAGTTTGTATTGGTAAGCATAAGCATAGCAAGTTAGGGACGAACCCGAGTGAAGCGAGAGTGAATCGCTAGTTTTAAATAAAAAAGGCGATATATCTATAACTTACCGCAAGTTAACATTCAGTAACGTACTTTCTTCAATCGTACTTAACTAATACATTATATAATCAACGACCGCATGAAATGGTAGTACAAGCGGCTTAAAATGTGAAAATAAGGTAGGAATGTGATCCATACTGTTACCTTGACGCTAATATGGATATTTAACATTGCTCTGTTATTTGATAAAACCTTTTTTTACAGAATAAGGAGGAGGTAGAATGTAGATACGAGGAGAAAAATGAAAACCAAAACCACAACCAGGCAAAAGTCGAAGTAGAGGTGATAGAGAAGGCTCTTCGCGAGACCAGTCTCCGGGAAACGAAGATAGATGAGGTGGTGCCACAACGAGCAGAGTATATACACACGTTGGAGGCTCAGAGCAGTGTGGAGAGTGATGTCATCGCACATAATGTAAGGACTCTACATATTTATGCTTCAACTTATACATACAAAATCCAAAAAGTTATGTATATTTAATAAAATTGTAACAGATCGTGGACCGTACATGGAAAATATTTGAGAAAAACTCTTTTATTAACGCAATAGAATCCAAAATGATTTTTAGAATTTTAGTCTGTTTGTCTGTGCGTTTGTGCGCGCTAATCTCAGAAACGGCTTAAAGGATTTGGGTGCGGTTTTCACTAATAGTAAGCTTTACTTAAAATTTAATATTTGTTTTATTTCAATCGATTCATTAAAAAAAAGGGTAAGTTGCTAGTATAAAAATATAGGGTTGCAAGTAGATTATATGTCTAAGATTTATTTTGAAATTATCCAAATTTTTCCTTCTGATTCAAATGTTCAGTAGTCATTAAAGTCACTTAGGTATATTTTGAGATACGTTTGATATATAACCTGTACCACATAACCGTATATAAACCGAACATTAAATAATAATTTTAAAAATAAAATCCCTAACAAAAAATAACAAGTTTTAACCAAAAACAAATAAATTTCAACAGGACACGTCCTTGCTCTGCGGTGAAAGTGGTAGTTCCCAGGAGCGTGGTTCCGTTGAACTGACTCTATTGTATGACGCGCCTGTACGAAGTATGACGGTTCATGTCCTCCAAGGGCGTTCCTTACCTCAGAAAGCTCAAGGGCAGGTTCTACAAAGTCAGGTATAATCGAAATAATTTATATTAGTTACCTTCCTTCATAATTTTCCTCCTTTTATAAAAATTTCTGAGAATAATTTATACAATTATTTTTTTAAGGTGCGAATCGTTTTGTTGCCGCTAAAGAAACAAAAGTATAAGTCGAAGATTCGAAATGGAGAGAACCCACAATATATGGAGAGCTTTGTCTTACACAAAATAAATCCAGGTAACGTTGTGTTTGTAAGCATTTATCAATAAACCAATTGTAGAAAAATCTTGAGGCACTAATACTTTTTTCTAAAATTTTGTTTTTAGAGGATGTACACGGCTTAGGGCTTCGCATCCGGATATATGGTTGCGAACGCATGCGAAGACAGAGGTTGCTCGGCGAGGCTAATGTCAGCTTTGCATCACTTAACTTGGAGCTGGAAAATAATTTATGTCTCCAACTGACCCCCCGACAACATCACCAACCTAGCTTACAGGTTTGAATGTTTAGTAACAACAGACAAAATTAAATTAGACCTAACTTTAGAAACTTTATGCTAATTTTCGATTACCTATTAAGAGTAATTTCTAATGCATTTGCTATTAATTCAATGTAAATATGAAATTAAAAAAAACGTATCTGCTATATAAAATATTAATTTACTAAAATTTTTTGACGAGTTCCGTGACACCATATCTTCTGATTCGGCCTTTGACCTCAAAAGTCGCCGGTCAGCTTAACCCTACTCTGGTAAAAAAATTTTAATTGGCAATATTGAACAAAATAATGATATAATATGCCTAATATTATTTCTGTTTACCCGTACCAGGTATAGTGTATTTATTATTTAATTATTTCTTTTTACACACACACAACACAAAGGTTTCTTATTACCCAAAGGCAATTAAAACTATAACAAAACTCTTCAGCTCCCAAAATTGGATCTCAATCACTCTATCACGGGAGTTCTGGCGAGTCCATCCTCAATAACCACGGTGACGACGCCGGGCGCGGCGGGCGGAGAGGCTTGCAGCCTCGCGCGGTCCGATTCCGCCTCGTCCTGCTGTAGCACGAGATCTGCTCCTGAACTGCTCCTTGGCTTGCAATATAACCCTACCACTGGTCATTTGTCCGTTGAGGTAAATGCGAATTCGTTTGTTTTTGGGCGATGAGTTGGCCCATGAGTATTGAATTGACCATACGATCGGGATCGGTTGCGGGGAACATCCTATTGCACTGCGGCGTTAAGGTTCCGCTGTGGGTTTTAGTGTCTCTCTAGTAGTTTAGTGTAACAGCCACCTGGCTGTTGACGGACGGCAATGAGATTACCCAGAAACACCAAAAAAATGGGATGAATGAATTTTACGAACTGCTACCATACAAAAGATAAAAATAGTACAGTTTGAACCTAATTATATATTTTATTCTAAGCTTATGCTAGATATGAAGGAGAACGCTTGATATATTATTTATCTAAATAGAGTATGTGATTCCACATATAAATACTTAACGTTTAACCGAAATAAATTTGAATGCAAAGGAAATCATAAGATTACCCTCTAGTAATCTTATAATTTTCTACTAATAAGCCGGCTAAATCTCTGCTTAAGCACGCTTCGATAGGGTGCATCGGAGGCGCCTAAAAGGTTATTACTAAATAGCGTATTAAATAATAGGCCTATTACAAAAGCCTATATATTACCCCAGGTCATTGTCTATCGGTGTAGGTACTAAGTTTCACCCTTTGTCCAGCCGTTTCAACGTGAAGGAGTAACAAACATGCAAACATTCTCAATTTTTATAATTGTAAAAATATATTACTCCCATTTCATTAAACAACTCCAATCTCTTTTTTCAGATCATAAAAGGCACACACTTTCGTAAGCTATCTCCGAACAAAGCCCCGGACACGTATGTGAAAATATGCCTCATAAGCTCGCTTGGAATGGAAATGGGTCGCTGTAAGTCTACGACACGACGCGCTCAGTCCAACCCGCTGTACAAGGAGCTCTTTATATTTCAGGTAATTTTGTATTTTATATACAAATGAAAATATTATCCCCAAATATGAAACGAAGTTGAGTAAACACATAATTTGATTATTAGTTTTTACTTTTTGATCTCAAACCGCCAAGGTTTTTGGATGAAATATTAATTAATTTACAAAATTGCACATTGATACACCAGCATTAAAATTCTTTAATTGAAACTATTAGAACCTGATATTTATAAGTTCAAGTTGTGAAAACTTTTATTAAATATTAATAGAAAATAATACAGGGCTCGGAAACGTTACTTAAAATATAGTTTTTTAAATGTTCCTAACAGTTTTTTGAACTATTATGTACATCTTTTTGTTCGGAACGAAAACGAAACGAGAACGTTTTCAAAAACCGGTTTAATCCGCAGGACGCGACCGCGCTCAACGTGCAACAACTAAACTAAGCCATGCTCACCTAGTGAATGAAACTATTCGTAAGTTTGTACTGGATATCCCAGAAAAATAAGAAAAAATAACGGTTAAAAACGTTTTATTAACCGAAAACGATTTAAATTTTGTTCCTGCTCAAAAACGTTTTATATAGCGTTCTGTTCAAACGAAACCAATACAAATCGTTTTTTAGGTATTTAAGACGAAACCGTTTCGAAAAATATACCGGTATCCGAGCCCTGAAATAATATCTTATCAACTTCAGTCATCAGTGTCTGAGTAATTTTCAAACTTAAGTTTTATTTGTAAGTTTATTTGAACCGTTTTCCAAAAAGGAGAAGGTTCTCAATTTGTCGGAATGTTTTTTTTATATATATGTTCATCGATTACTCGAAGACGCCTGAACCGATTTGGAAATTATTTTTTTATTTCGAAGGGTATACTTCATAACGATGGGTATACTTTGCTGGCACCGACTTTGGAAATATCTGATTAGGTATCTATTCTAAATAAAAACCCCCGTTTAGTTATTTTTTACATTTTAGTGCCTTAGAAGTCGTTTTCTTTAAGTCTTTATAATATTATTCGTTTTAATAGATTAAACTATAATCAGCAGGCCTGCCACCTACCTATTAAACCTATTTTTCATTTACTATTTTATATTTACAGGTGGCGTTGTTCCAACTGAGCGACGTGACTCTCATGGTGTCCGTGTGGTGGCGACGCAGCGTGAAGCGCAACGAAATGGTCGGGTGGTTCTCACTTGGACATAGCTCGTCGGGCCGCGAGGAGGAGCGGCACTGGCGAGAGTTGTGCGAGCGACAGGGTCAGCAGGTACTGCTTAAACGCTTAGACTAAAATATAAGCTGAACTGCCCCTGATGGTAACAAAATGGTACCCTATTTGGTATTTGCTAAGAGCACGGTCACGGTGCACTTATTACACGGTGTTTTGTTCTGAGGAAATATTTAAGATCCTTTTCTTAACGTTGGGAAATGCATTTACGATTTATGGAATTCCCTGCTGAATAGGTGGTTATGTGGGGTCTGACCGGTTACAATAACCAGTGCTATTCAAACGAATAGACACCTTCCCAGTTTCGTTGCTGCTAATCATTCGACTCTTAGAGAAGGAGCACCAGGACCAGCCCGCGTACTCATGCAGGTTGCTCAACCTTCAAACAACAACCTTCGGCCTAACGAGATGTGATGTGTGTGAGGTGGGGTCTTGGTTCATGCCTGTATTGAGCTACGCTACTGAGCCTCTCACCATGAAACATTCGAGAGAGAGAGATATTTTATTTCCTTAATTAACATATGAAACGCTACTTTTTATGTACCTACCACCGCGAGCAAAAAGTAGCAATATATCTATATACCGTATAAAACAAAGTCGGGCTTGTTACAGCACTTATAACTCGAGAACTGCTGGACCGATTTTTATGATTTTTGTTTTATTGGATTTGTCTTAACCCCGAATAGCAGAATAACTATTAAAACACCGTGAGTCGCTAGTTATAAATAAACTATTTTTGTCATTAGGTACAACGTTGGCACGTGTTGCTGGATTCTTGACGGTCACTGACATAGCGCGCGGCGGACTCCACCGTCTGAACATACGTTTTGCCTTGCGGCATCGCTCGCACTGGCCGCACCGTGACGGTGCTTGTGCCGGGACCCCCGCGCCCGCCAGTACGGGCCGCCAGCCCGACGTACAGCCCCCCGGCTCGTCCTTCTGGCCCTTAAAGGTTACGTGTCAGTTGTTGTCCTCGTGGTGTTGCCATACATGTAGCTACAATTGCTTTAGTATTTTTTGAATTCTTTGATCTTATTTAATTTTTTTATCATTATACATTCAAAGAGTTATTTAAAAAAAAAACAATTTTTTTTTTAGATATACTTGATATTAATATGTAATTTATAATAAAGAATAATATTATTTATCTTGGTAGTTACCGATTTTAATATTTTATATGCAATATAATGATAATAATTACTGCAAATTTGGCTACGTATATGGTTTTTTCAATGGCATTCGCCGACTATCGCTTTGTTCGTCGACATTTTGGTCTACCATTCGATTAGGTGTTTTTTAATTAAATAATAACTTTTGGAGTGCTTCATATTTACATGTACAAGCGCGCACGTTTTCGACTGATCGAGTTTTGATGTTACTGTGTATTTGCAATGAAAAAGTATTTATAAGTAAAAAAAAAAAATATTCGTATGAAATACGCGCAAAATTTAAAGGAGTTTTAGAATAAATTAGAATTATCTTACAAAGATGTAAATGAAATGTTGAAAATATTTATTTCAATTTGATACTTGAGAATTTTGTAGTAAATATTTATAATCGATGATGAAGACTTGGAGCGCACAAAACTTGTGAGATAGGCTAACGTAGTGAAAGAGTATATATTGGTATTTCATATATTATACAATAACTGATATTTCTGTCTACTTTTATTAGTGTTATACGATTTTTAATATACCTACTATTATAGTCAAAGATCACGTTTAATACTTACACGAATCGATAATACGAAAAACATGCACAAACACATTGAAAGTTTTATTTCTCAACGTTCATCCAATGGTTTGAAATTGTTGTATATAATCATATGTATGTAAAGTAACTTACTAAGCTTTGTCCTATTTCTTACAGACACTACATCGACAGTGTAATTATTTACTTTTATATTTTGCGAACATTTCACAAACCGTAGTTTTTTTAAATTATAATTAAATTTAAGGAACAAATATAAAAATATGATATTTTAAACATACATATTATGTATTATGTTAGTACGACTTTGTAATTATTAAATAAATATGATATTCAGCGATGAAGATATTTGAAATACGATATTATTTAATAGTTAAAGATGTAGAAATAATACGTTTATTTTAAAGATAATAATTATTTACTCATAATTTTATCTTTACCAACATTAAATTTTTATTCTATCTAAATATTTTTATATTATATAAATTTTCTTATAGAGTTTTATGATATTGAGATTCCTTGGTAGATATATTTTGTAGATTTAAATTTTCATTAGGTGGCACTAAAAAATTGGACTACTGTATATTATGTATAGGTTCCGTCACGTAAAAAGAAGGCTGACCGTTTACGTGCGCACTGAGCGATTTATCGATAAAATTGGTGGTATAAAGTGGGCGCGACGGGGGAGTACCTATTATTATTGTACAATAAAACAATTACACTAAACACTTATATTATAAAACAATAGCCTAGTAAGTACTTTGTGACGCAACTATAACCGTGCGCAGACACATTCCCTCCACTGTCGCTCAGTGTTCTTCTTAATTCGAAACGTATATATTGTTTTAGTATTAAGATACTTAATTTATTAAGAACCTACTTATTCATTATTTGTATTAATATTTATCAATATTTCATTGAGAACGTTTATGTTAATTTAAACCATGCCTCACAATATTGTTCTTCCTGCCTTTTTTTATATTGTAAAATATTCAGTATTTACAAAAAATCGTTAGCATTTGTTAATTATATATAGATCAAATGAAAAGTGATTAAAAAGAAATAATTCATATTGTAATAGATAGGTATTAGGTACCTATAGTACATAAAGCTTGCTTACAACCGACCAATGTTTTATATTGTAAAAATACCTAGAATAAGAAACTTATACTTAATTAAATAAACATTTATCTTAATGTGAGTATTTCCACAATTTATATCTGTACTAGTAACAAAACTACACACGAATGTAGTTTTATAGCTAAAAAATTCTTTATTTTACAATGTAAAATACCTACATATATTAAGTATGTAGTGACAAGGGTTTTTTATTGCAAATAATTATTAATTTTCTTAAACAAAGTTATATAAGTCTATTTCTAATAGGATAATGCGGGTGTTTTTTTAACAATCCATTATATAAATTGCTTTTTTTTATTTTATGTATGTTTTTAAATTAATATACGTATATGTCCACTTGGGAGTTTCGGGGCAGCACCACCTATTGTCTATTCAGCCTGAACAAAATAGCCCTAATATGGCCGTTGAATTTCTTTACTATACTATTATCACCCGTACACTAAAGGTAAAGATACTTAATTCGTATATAATAAATGCCTATATATACTGTTTTTTGCAAAACAACTCGACGACGACTAATATAGTACATGTTTATTCTAATCATTACTAGGTAACTTTCTCGAATAGTCAAGTTATAATACCTAAGTGTCATCCGCGCCATAATATTTAATGATGACATCTAAATAGGTAGTACTCATAATAGCTTTGTATGCTAAAATCTGCTTATTAACATTGTTGTCGGTTGTATGTTGAAAATTGTCTATAAAATACAATTAGTTAAAAGGTGAATGATAATAATTCAGCTCTATTAACGTCCTTTTTTTGAACGTTGGGAAATGCATTTGCGCACTAGGTGTGGGGCTCACCGGCAAAGCCAGTACTACCCACTAAAACCCAACAAAGCCTTCCCCCGTCTTAATGGGGCGTCGCAGATACGCTTACGCATTCAACTACGACGCCCCGACGGCAGGTTTGCCGAAGCAGACCACAACAACCACGGGGTTGCTCCAAGGTCCACTCTGCTATCAAAGAAGTACCAGGAGCAACCCGCATAGTTCACCGCCCTCCGAAGAGGGCCGCCTTCCACCACCCACCGAAGCGGGCCACCTCCCTGTGCGTTTCTTGGCTTCGCGCCCGGCTGTATTGCCGGGCACTACTGAGCCCCCCCACCACGACAAGCTGAACGCACGTTGGAGGGGGGAGCTCTATTAACGTCCTGCTTCCAGGCACGGGAGAAAGTGAAGTCCTTTTTGTGAGGAGGGCTAGGTTGTAGGCCACTCAGGTAACTAAAATACAGATTTTGAAATCCAGTTAAGTTCTCTAAAACATGCAGTTTCCTAGGAAACTAGGAAACCACATGTTCCCTATCATTATATTTACGACAATCATATTGAAAATGATAATAATCGTACCTACTTAAAAATCTCAGATGTGCGAGTCGCGAGACACGGGATTTGATACCACATTAGTTTATTTCGTAAGCGGGGGTAATACCGATAGGCAATACTGTTACACAAAAGTACCGAACTAGAACAAAAGAGATGTTCTAAACTATGTGTAATGTGTAACCTCGGGAGGAAAAAAAATTTTGTTAGTCTTGTGATGTTTTAGATGAAGAATCTCAATATATAATATTTATATTTTACAATGAAGCAGTGGATTTATTTTTTAAAGTACGCTTTCAATTGATATAATAATTAATAATGTATACATTAAATATCTTTTAGTTGGCTTCATTAGACAAAGTGCAGTCTTCTAATATGAACTTGTTCTCCATTTCCACTCTTTTTAAAATAAGAGCAGATCTTTATACTATAATATTTATTCCATAAAACAATTATAATGTTAACTACAGTGTTTTAATAATATAATTACTATAGACTATAGGACTACAACTTGTTGTGTCAAATGTAAAGACTCGTTTACTTACCAATTGTAAAACTACATATTTTATCAGAACATAGTACCTACTATTAACTTTTCCTATCATATTTAACGATGTTATCTCTCATATTACTTTCTCTTTTTGAATTTCTTAATTAAAATGAAATTAGTTATATAAGTCAAATACATTATTAACATGTTGTTCTACCCTATAACTTCAATTGAAGACTTTGTAGACGTAGGTCTAGCCATGTCTTGATATTCCTCTCCTAAGTTGTTTAACATTTATAAATGTATTATTTTTCACTAATAACACTACCCTATTGTGTAGCACATCACACATTGTTAGCAACATTATTGTAAAAAAAACGTTTTCAATAAATCACTTTATACAGTTTCCTAAAAGTTGTTTGTTATTTTATTTGTAACCTGTTTTTTTTTTGTAATTTGTATTTATAACCTGTTTGCTGATTCTTTAATAATTAATCAGAATAATTAAGCGATCGCATTATTTCAATTTCATTCACTTATAAGAGAACTTTTAAAAACCATAGTATACCTTTTTGGGATTTATTTATTTATCTTGTGTTAATTTTAATATCAAATCTATATATGTAATGCCATCTATTGACATGTGTTTGAACTAATTTTTCTTTGTACGTGATGAGATTCTATGATTGTAAGTTGTAATTCGCCCTCAGCGCCTCCGAGTGCAAGTCTTTGAAAATGAAATGCTGCTTGCGGTATAGAAGTAAGAAATCTATCGGATATGATGTGAAAATAACACCATACATTTTGATTTCCACTAATATGATTAAGAATTATTACATACCAGCATTGCCCGCGGCTCCGCCCGCGTTCAGATGACCAAAAACCAAATTCTTAGGTTTTACACATTAGTAGGGGAGAGTGGGGTAATTACGAACACCTAAGGGAAAAGTGGAATAATACAAAACTGAATACATTTACAAAAGCTATTTATTGTTTAGTTTATACTACAACTAATCAATCTTTTATTCTCATAGTCAACAAAGAAAAATTTTAGAATAAAATTATATTTTTATAAAAAACCAAAATTATTAGTTTCCGGGATTACCCCACAGCATATGGGGTAATTGTGGATGGTAAGTGGGGTAATCACGAACACACTCTAATTAATACAAAAATCACTCAAGAAGCCCTTTGAAGTACTTCCCCCACGTGTGCACTTCTTGTGGGCCCATAATTTGCATTGATAACATGAAATCCAATACTCGGTGATCGTTTATTTTTCATCGCAAATCAATCAATAATAACCTTGGTTATCCTTCGAAGCACTTTTATGAGATTCTTTTTCTTGTTCTTTCTAATTCCTTTTTTTTCTAATTTTTGTTTTTCTAATTCTTTTTCTTGTTCTTCAGAAAATTTAGCTTTTCTTCCTGCTTTTGGAGTTTTAATTGCGTCTTTCTTGAGATAGTCATATATTGTGCTTTTTGGGACGGAATAAATAGTAGCTGTTTTTTCCAGTGTCAGTGTTTTACTATTGACAGCTTGAATAGCTCGCTCCAAATCTTCTAATTTATACTTGGTCTCGGTTTTTCTTTGGTACTTTCTTGGTATCTGAAAAAATCATTCATAATTATTTCAAAGTTTATTAACTCACATTTTCATGCGCTTTTTTGTAATAATAGACACCTCGATTAATTTTTGTATTGTAATAATTATAAAATAAAAAGTAATTGCAAAATAAAAACCTAGCATCCAATAAATTTATTGTTTAGGGGTAATTACGGACGTTCATGTTTAGCCCACTCAAATCGTTCGTCATTACCCGACTCACAAAAAAGTGCAAAATAAATCTTTTTTTTAAGGTTAGAATCACGTAACGCACTTTGCGGGTTTTTGAAAACATTGTTTAATTAGATGTTATTTCTCATAAAAATTTACAGATTTTTACATTTATTTTTTAATTATTAAACACACATATAATTATAAGCAAAAAATAACATGAAATTGTTGGAAAATCATCAAGTGAACTTACCTTGCACAGTGAGTGCGCTTTCACGTCAACTCTCACAGTTTGGCACTAGTGGTGGACCCGACTCACTATCACGTCATTCAAAATATTTCGTTTCTCTTTCTAACATAGCTTAACTGGCATGTCCGCCATTACCCGCCGTACGTGATTACCCCACTCTCCCCTATACTCTTACATTTTCCCGCGGTAAAAAGTATCCTATATGTTGTCCCAGATAACCAGCTATCACCATACCAAATTTCATCAAAATCCCTCCAGTAGTTTTTCCGTGATGCGGTAACAGACAGACAGACAAAAATTCTAAAAACTATAGATTTGACCTCTGTATCGATAATAATGGCTATTTCAATAATTTTTTGCAAAAAATATTTAATGTACAGATTCGATTTAGTTACAATTTTATTATATGTATAGAAGAAGTCATTAATTTAGCGTTATATTCATAACAAAAAAATAAACAAACGTCCAAAAAAAAACTTTTCTTTACGCCAGAAACCTTCGCAGGCATATATAGTTATAGAGCAACTCACCAGAGTGTTATCACAATCGGATCAATTGCTTAGGAACGCATAGAGGACAAACTTACGAACTTCTTCTTCTCCCTGCCCATTTCCCAATCAATTGGGGTCGGCGCAGTACATCTTTTGTACTGCTGATAGGGTTTGGCAAAAGCTTGACGACCGGCCGCCTGCCTGACGTCAACCCTCCTTGGGAATGCTTTTGTCTCTCTTTGTCTGGATTCACGGAAGTCTTATAGTATGCACTTTCGATTTCGAGGACAAACTTACGAACATTCATTTTTATTTATATAGATAAACTATGAACGTGTGGGTTATTTTGAACATAATAAATATCATATTTACATATGTCTTTAATTCTGGATAAAAGCTATTGAACGTGTATACCGAATATGTTTTGTTAGCGTGACAAATGGGGGTATATTATTATTAATTACCATTATAGACAATAATTAGACTTGCGCTTAGCAGGTGTTCTCAAGGGTAAATAATTTATATAAAAATTTAAAAATATATAAACTACGTAGGTATCTATTTTATGTTTAAAAATATTCCTTTGTCTATTTGTTTGTAATCAATTAAACTCACATATATTATAACTAGCGACTTACCCTCGCTTCGCTCTTATTCGTCCCTAGGCATGTTTTAACGGTTAGTATGGAATAGATAGACTATATACTATATGATATCTAGCCTATAGCCTGCCTCAATAAACGGGCTCTCTAATGCAAAAAGAATTTTTCAAATCGGATTGGTAGTTCGAGCCTAGCGCGTTCAAACAAACAAACTATGCCTCTTTATAATATTAATATAGATATTAGCTGTCTCTTAAGAAAAAATAATAATACAAATAAATTACAATAGACGGCATTATGTACATATAATATATATATATATATATATATATATATATATATATATATATATATACACACCTATTATATTATGTACCTATATATCGATTTATTATCGCTATTTATTAGAAAATAATAAAATATAATGTAGAAAATAAGTACAAAATATTATATTCCCATTTTAAAATCACAACTTAACAAGTTTTTAGTGCTTATGCACTTTCGGAGTTTAATTTTTCATTTTCCAATACTTCACCATGGGCCAAACGAAAATTAATTGTTCTTAGAATGGTAATCCTAAAATATTTCTTTATGTTAAGCTTTTAAGAGAAATGAGAAAAAACTTTCCTAGCAAGTCAACCCGTAGGCAGATACGAGTTTTACGTGAAACTGTATGACGCACATGTATTCTGTGAATTTATAGTACATAAATAATTATGAATTAATTATTAAATGTATTCAAATTTCAATATTAATTATGAAAATAAATGACAGATTAACCTGATATCAGAGCTGATTTTATTCGGATATTACTTTTAATTTTTAAACAGACGCCTTCAACCATGGATAACACCAAGAACGACAACAACTCGCTTTTGCGGAAATTTTGTCTTGAAAGCAGCATTTTGGGTCTTAAATATTTTTATATATATCCTGACACTATATCACGGTTGGTATTTTATTTTAAAAATACTTTAGTAAATTCTTTTCTTTCTTTCTCTCCCATTCTGTCTCTAATTTAATCATGTATCAAGCACATATAAGTAAAATGTAGATATCTCGCTGGTGCACGCTTCTACCATAGAGGTCGTATGTTCGATTCCCACACGGCCTAAATGCATAGCATTGGCGATATCATAATATCACACAACGTACAATATAGGCTATTAATACTGATTGAATGAAAAAAAGTTTTGAAGAATCTCCTGTCTACCTCACAAAAAAGGTAGGAAAAAATCCTACATATAATTTTCTGAACTATATTTATATAATATTTACCATTATTATTTAGATGTTTTTGGGCGGTAGCGCTGGTTTTGGTACTGTTGAGCGCATGCCTACTTACTTGGATGTTACACAGCCGTTTCCTGGAGATGCCCACTCGCATTACTATTGAGAATCAATATGAGGTTATGAAAAATCTTTCCTTCCCTGCTGTGACGATATGCTCGCCCAATCAAGTAACTATCAGCGCTATGACACATTTTAACCGAACTCTTGTGTAAGTGTTTGAATATTCATCAAAAACTTCATCAATAATTTAATTATATAACTATTACAGCTTTTCGGTACTTGATAGTTGATACATAGGTTCTAGTTATCTGTTACATATTGGACATCTAAATTTCCCTTTCAAACTTACCTTATCTTTGTTTGTTGCTCTTTACTTACCTTCATCTTCATAACATTTACCCATAGGTTTATAACAAAAAAACATAATAGTCGAGGAAAGTAATTTTAGATATTATGTTATTATTGTTAAATTCGCACTAAAAATAAATTTAAGAGAGAAATATTTATTAAGAGAAAGGAAAGACTAATTATTTGTAGTTACCTAATTTTTCAGAGATGGCAATAGAACATTAAATTTGGAAAGAATTCTTCCACAACTGCTTGGCTACTATGAAATTATTGGTGACATTAGCAAAGAAAATCTAGAGTATTTCCAAAATTTAATAACGCTTAATCGATATAATGTGAGTAGTTTTTCTCATTAGGTACCTACATTTAAAATTATAATGATTTTTTTTTAAATTAATAAATTAAACTTATAAATTGTGATCTTATAAAGTGTGATGTTAAGTTATTTTATATTTTAGTCCCTAGAGGTAATAGCTATGATGCCACAAAGCTGTGAATCCTTCCTTAAGCTGTGCTACTTTCAAAAAAAAAAATATCCTTGCACGGAATTATTCAATCCGATATTGACGAAACATGGTATGTGTTGTGTATTCAACAGTATATACCATTATAAAAATAATAAAAGGTAAGTTAATAATAATATATAACTTACCGATTATTTGGTAGGTATATTTCGCCGATATTTTACTAATGATATGGAAATAGTGATGGGAAGAACGGAGAAATTGCACAACTCAGGAAAATATGGTCTATATTCTCATGGGTTGTCACATTTTTCTCCGTAGGTAGATATTTGTGGGAACCTGTAGAATAATAAGCAAAGTTACCAAGTTATACGAAATAGAGCTAACTATAATTTAGGAACGTACCTACAGTACAGGGTAGCAAGTTGAGGAAGGAACAGTATTATACAGTCGGAGACATACATACAGGTCAAACACATTCCTCTTTTGGGCTTCACCACAGTCAGATAAAAAGGCTAATGTAATGTGTTTCTTTTTATTTGAGTAAGTCTAAAACCCACAGACATACATACGTCCGTGCCTTTTTTTGAGCATTTTTATATTTTGTAGTTATCTTTATTTTATTTGAGATGGATTTGTGCGTGTATAATTTTAGAATCAAAAGATTTTGCGAACAAAAAAAAGGAAAGCTACAAAAAAAAGGAAAGATATAATAAAAAAAAAATAAGTTAACAAATGTAGATATTTATATCCCTGTGGTAACGTGTTCGGTTTGAAAACGCAGTAAAACCGATTCAAACCCGGAATATATCGGGACCCCTCTGATATTCTCATGTAAGAATTATTTTCTACATGATTATAAAACCCTGCATGTCTGAGAAAACCCTACTTATTTTCGCAATTAGCATGTGTGGTGGCCTACCAGTGGTACCAGTGGTGGTGGAGCCAGGGCCTGATCCCCTCGCTTGCAAGGGAGATCTGTGACGTGTTAAAAGGGCTGAAGTCGAGGGCGGCGGCAGTTATTTCCAGAAGGGGGCATCTACTTCTTCATATTAAACTACTAAATAATCTTTAAGTGGTTAACTCTACTAACTAATTTTTATATAAATTTCATATCTTATTCGTCGTCCCTTCTTTGAAGATATCTAAATTTATACGTGGATTTAACTCATATAATTTTATTTCTTTAACTTTTTCTATATATTTTCCTTCATGGCAGGTGGGTGCAAATGCACCCCCATTCACCCTTGCATCCCCTCCCGGCGCCCATAGCCGAAGTATTTATAATTATATTATTGCTTTGTATAATGTTGATTTATTACAGAAATGAAAAAAACTACAATTTCAAACCTTTCAAGACATCTAACACCGGCGTACTCACGTCATTGATAGTAGTCGCCGATTACAATCCTGATGATGCTCTCCACGGGACTATTCTCACCGCTGGAGCTATTCGGGTAGACTTAGTTTTTACAGTGATATTACTGGAAACGTTCGTTTTATTTATTATATGCAAAAAAATTTTTAAAACCTGCCAAATTTACCTCCACTAAATGTCTTAATTCGAGAGGAAAATGGTCAATGCCCTACCTGCTTATTGCTTCATTTAGCAGAATTCAATAACCGTATTTTTTTAACTTTAATAGCTATTTACATATAAAATAAAATATTAAGAAATTATCATTTTTGTTATAGGTCATGTTCACGGATTGGACTGAATTTCCAGCAGACGACCAAACAAGTCTTGTCCGACCATACACAGAGTCTTTTCATATCATTCATCCGACTTACACTTATTGTTCAGAAGAAGTTACTACGATGCCTTCTTGGAGGTCAGCTTACATGCATACTATCGAACATGTCAATTTTATATATATTGTTGTACGTTATTTATATTCATTTACTATAAAGGAAATTACAAATTATTTAATATAAATCTACACATATAATAAAATTGTAACGAAGCTGAATCCGTACATTCAATATTTTTTGAAAAATCTTATTGAAATAGATATTATTATCGATACAGAGGCCGAATCTATAGTTTTGAAAATTTTTGTCTGTCTGTCTGTTACCGCATCACGGAAAAGCCACTGGAGGGATTTTGATGAAATTTGGTATGGTAATAGCTGGTTATCCGGGTCAACATATAGGATACTTTTTACCCCGGGAAAGTGTCTCATTTCTGAGAAAAAATACAAAAACTGCAATGTAAGAGTATACTAATATGTAAAACCTAAGAATTTGATTTTTGGTCATCTGAACGTTGTTGCGTTGTCTTATCTGATAATGTTATATTATGTTGTGTATGTACGTAATTTATACAATACATTCAAACTATTTATAGATACTATGCCTACTGTCAAATATCTAGATACTAAGATACTTACAGGTCATTAAAACATATTTATTTCTAATTTAACTAAATAATCAACTCAGTAATTAGAAAAGCCCAAAAGTAATTAGTACATTGTTCAAAAACAATGTCAAAGCTAATAGTTTCTTATATTTACGCGAATATTTGACATTTTAAATAAAACTATCTTTTCGGATTATATAATATAAGAGAAATAATCCAAAAAGATAGTTTTATTTAAAATGTCAACACTAATTTGTTTCTACAGTCGTAAGTGTTACTTCGAAGACGAATATTCGCAGCCGCACTTTGGGCACTACCACAACTCCGACTGCGATTTACTCTGTGAAGTGCACGAGCTGGAACGTCTCTGCCAATGCACTATGGTATATATACCGTATGTGAAAATGAGTCACGCCTGTAATGTTTCAAGCATTAATTGTATTGTGGATGCGAAAAGTAAGTTGAAACAGAATTGAAAGCAAACCTTTTGTCTATCGTAGTGAGTGAACATGAAGATGCCGTTAATGATAGAAGAAGCGAGTTTCCCCCCACAAAGCAAATACTGTTATAGAATAATAATAATGTCCTCCCGAACGCTTTCGGCTATGGTGGCCAATCTGCCACTACTGCACTAGCCATCGCCCATCTGCAGGAGATATTATATTGCACAAGTGTACGCGAGTACACAAATGGACTCTCTATTCCTGTCAATCTCATACTCCGGTGGGACGACTGCTCGACACGACGTACATACGTACGTAGAAGGCGAAGGACCGACGGCTTAACGTGCTCTCCGAGTCACGGGGGTGAAACACCGCCAACTTCCCAATTCCGGGCTGTTTCTGAGGCTTACTAAACACAAAGAATCAATAACTTGGCCTGACCCAGACTCGAACCCAGGGCCTCCGGATGTGCAGCCGTACATGCTAGCCACTACACTAGAGAGGCAGTTGATATAAAATACAGAGTTACTATTTCAACACCTTTGTTATCTAGCCTTTATTGTCTAGATATTATCTATGACGAACAATATTTCTATAGACAGTTAAGTGTCGACTAGTTAGTTGAGCCTGTTGTAATTAATATGTATTTAAATAAATAATTTGGTTTTAATTAATAAAGAATGTAAATAATTTATTGTACCTCTTCACAATGACAGTGCAAATGAACAAATGGTACAGAACAGAGCAATGCGACTGCCCACGCGACTGCGTCTCGTTCCAATATCAAGTCGAAATGAGTGTCGGCAACCTTGACGCGTTACCATACATGATACACAATCCATAGTAAGATCACTTATTTACTATATGTTATTATACCTATATGTTTAAATAAATTCCAGACTCTTATAATAATGATATACGCTACGTAATCACGCTTAATCCGCTTACAGATTTCAATGAAATTTGGCAAGGACATAACTGTATCACTGGAACTTTAGGCAATTTTTATTTTTTAGTCAGAAGCAAAAATATAGGCTACTTCACTAAAATACCACATACATATTATATTTGTTTCATATGCAGTAAAAACATCGAGTTTAACAAGACCACCTCAATCATGCACTTTTTCATACCGAGCTCCGTATACACGAAGAGAAAGCAAGAGACTATAATGTCCCTCATAAGCTTATCATGTAAGTATCTAATGCCTACTCGCGAGACCAAGATTCAGGAGGATCCAAGTTCCTCCATAGCCGTGTCTCGGAAAGTGCCTACGTAAGCGCTTGTTTGTTGCCCGGACTTGTGACCGTAATATGTCACTTTGACGACACGTTTGGCTCAGTTTGTATGATCCTACTTGCTGTGCCAGCGGTCGCGGGTTCGAGTCTCGTTGGGGACATTCATTTATGTGATGAGCACGAATGTTTGTACTTCAGTTATGGGTGTTTATAATATGTGTGTATTTAAAGTTATATATATGTAGTGTATCAACTTATATCTGGTAACCATAACACAAGCCTCGTAGCTTACCATGGAACTAGATGGTATGTTAACGTCCCAACATATTTATTATTACTATTTACTTTATAGCACGACATTCATCTTTTTCCTTAAGAAAAAGTCATATTATCAGAAATATAAATGTATAGGAACATTTTGTATAACGTAGCTAATAATTATTACTTTAAAACTTCTTTTATGTACCTATGTATATATTAGACTGTAAATACATAACTTGTTATTTACTTACATACATTCTTTAATATATGATGTACTAGCGGCTCGCCCTCGCTTTGCTCGGGTTCGCCTCTAGAAAAACAAAAGCAAATCTATCCCTCGGTAACAGTATATTTTTCCGGGATAAAAAGTAGCCTATGTGTTATTCCAGACTATAATCTATCTCTGTGCCAAATTTCATACAGATCCGTTCAGCCGTTCTGACGTGAAAGAGTAACAAACATACATCCATACATCGGTACTTACAAACTTTCACATTTATAATATTAGTATATATTTATAATATTAGTGTAGATAAAATATTTTTTATTTCTTTTACAATTTAAATTGTTATTATTATTTTCTTATGTAGGGTATTCAAAATTTTACAGCAAATTTGGGTGGAGTGTTCGGACTATGCCTGGGGTGCAGCGTGATCAGCGTTGTGGAAATATTCTTCTTTCTATACTTAGCAATCAAGCATAAAATACGAGAGAATATTAATAAAATTTGGAATAACAGAGTTAATTATATGCGTTAGTAATACTTAATGTTATCTAATAAGGATACAATTAGCAATTACATATAATCAAATATATATATATATATATATATATATATATATATATATATATATATATATATATATATATATATATATATATATATATGTATATCACCTTAATATGGAATTACGCCTATGCCTACTGTATGAATAGGTATATTGTGTAACATTGTATTATATTGTAAAGAATGAATTGTTTCGATTCGATTACTTTTACTGTTTCACTTTATCTCACAACTGCAATTTGTAAGCAAAATAAACAGTTTTCTGGTTTATGTAACTTTTTATTAATTCTTGACGACCGACGCAACCGTTATGACTTGTACAGTACTTGGGCAGCGCCTGCCCAAGGGTAGAGCGAGAGCAGCGGTCTCTATAGGCGCCAGGTAGCAAGGAGCGCCAAAAATCAAATGTGAAAAACAATTTTCAGCAACAAATAAAATTTTGATGGCGCCTTTACAAACACGCGGAGCAGCGTTGCTAGGTCAGTTTTCTGAAAATCCGCAAGGACAGATTTTATTATTGAATGACTAATTGAAATTAACCTAAAATCGCAAAAATAACGTAGCAGTAGAAACTTTCTCAATGTTAAAGAAGCAGGGATATAATAACTAGAGCTATTTAATTTAAATCCAATAATTCATTTATTGAATGCTTTAATGAGGGTGATTGATATACGTATACCAACGAGGCTGCTAACATATGGACATAGCGTAAACTTTATTAAGATTTTTAAAGTAAAATTATTGTATTGAAACTTTGAACAGGAGAGGAATAAAAAAAATAAAACAAAATTTCAGTGGTGTACGTAAACAAATTTATATATTCATATATATTATATATAATTTACTACATCTGGCGGTAATAATAATAATTTTATCAAATATATTGCTTTGCTATTTTTTTATGAAAAAATACAAAAGTATTCGTCAATTGCGTTAAGAAAAATCTTCTAGAAAAATTTTTATCTCTCCTATAATTATACCTAAATGTTCATATTATGCTTAAAGACTGTTTGAAATTGATTAATAAATAAATTTTATATAAAGATATATACAATATGTAATATTCGCATTAAATGATGTTTCAAATAAAATAATTGATCAAATAAATACTCCGCATTCCTCAGCGTCTAACCAATAATACTTTTTCGGAAAGGGCGGTTTATCCTAAACCTAAATTAACAAAATAAAAACAATATTTGGCTTAGATTTTAATTAAAACTACAATAAAGCACATAAAGTAATAATTTGGTCTAAGTTATGCATATTACAGTTAAATGTTAAGTGCCCTTAGCCTAATTATTGCCTTATCCTAAACATTGTTTTATTCCAGCGGTCACCATCGGTACAAACGTCTACGAGCTCTGTGACCCATGCCACTAAAACGTAACCAATTTCGATATTCAACCAAAAGACATGATTCTTATTAAATCTGTTAAATAATTATTACTAAAAATTAATAAAAAATGCATTTAGAACCAACATTGATGCACCAATGTGACGACATTTGCAGATGGCAAGTTGAAATTTTGAAATTTTTGGGCTAAAATAACTGGAAGTAATTCGATTTTCATAAGTCAACTAATTTAGAAATTTTTATATAAAAAAAAACTACACAACACTACTTATATGTAATTAATTGACTTTACCCAATCCAAGCGATGTCAACCCGCCACCCGCATTCGGACATGAGTATAAATAATACACAATACAAAACGATCGTCTCCCCTCGGAGCGCACATCACTGGACGTATCACAATTTCTTAATAATAATTTTACACTACCAGTACCTAAGCCAATGGAACGGTATGATTACATCGATATTGAGCTAACTTAAATTCAATATATTAATCATTAAGTAATATTGCAGTTAGTCTATGGTTAACTAAATACTTCGTACACGTTGTATTCATTAGACGGCGAATGGCACAAAGTTATTATGACGAGATGACAATGACGGGTCGCCGCAGGTGTTCGACCGTCGGGACGGTCCGTCACAACGATTCAGACCGTCGGGACGGTCCGTCACAACGCTTCAACACAAATAGTCTAGCCTCGCTAGATCCGGCACATCGGGACGAATCCCTCAAATGCTTCAAATAAAACTCTGTTTTATTTTAACATCACGATTATTATTTACGTCGTAATACAATCTAGGTATAAAAATATTATCCTTTAGAACACTAAAACAGCTCATCAATTGACTTTCGATCCGGCGTCGCTCGCCGGTGCAGCTACAGACTACATTACGAAATATAAATACAAAGCACAAAGTGAGCAAGTATGTTACGAGGGCCCCAAATAAATAGAGTAGATAGCCGGCGGGGCCCTCGGACAGCGGGGGACTCAGGGATGAGAGACAGCGAGTAGTCTTTGTGGTGCGAACTATGTTCGGCGCCGGCCACGTCTCACGGGGCGACGCTGCAGAGCCACCGTTTCATTCATACAAAAGTATGATTTAAACATTCTGAATATACATCATATTAGAAAAATATTATATTTAATATATCGACACGCTTTGTGCTGTCATGTTGTAGGGGTAGCTCTGCGCAATTGTTGCCGCGCTACTGCTCGTCGAGGTCGAGATCGAGGTCGAGATCAACGCCGAGGTCGAGATCGAACTCGAAGAGGCGGCAGGCGGCGTGGAGGTCTCAGAGGCTGACGAGGCTGCTGTGGGCGTCAGGTGAGGCGAGGTCGGGTGCGGCGCGCTGCTGCTGCGCGCAGTGCGCGTGCGAGTGAGGGTGAGGGTGCGCGTGAGGGTGCGGGTGAGGGTGCACGGGGGTGAGCCCAGTGCCGCCCTCCATGAGGCTGTCGAAGTTAAACGGAATGCCGTTGCTGGGCGTGCTGATTTCTATGCCGGCGATCTTGTTGTTGTTGCCTAACGCTTTGTTGTTGTGTATCTGGAATAAATGTAAAATTTAAGTTTAAGGTAAATTGAACTGAGCAAAACTATAAGCATGAATAAAACTATCTTTTCGGATTATTTCGCGGATTTATTATGATTTTTGGTTCCCGACGTTTCGAATGCTTTACAGCATCCATGGTCACGGGAGAGACTGAGGTGTTACATGTCTTGAATGTATAGTTGTTACAGACAGCCTACCCACAATTAACAAAATGAAAGTTGCACCAATTACATTACAATATTTTTTAACTTTAAACATTTTTATAATTTTATAATTTTAATTATAATTGAATATGGAAAATTATTTATTTAATTTTTGCTATTATTTTTATAATTATTACAATTTTAAAAATATTAATTAGTAATCTATATTTAGTGTTGCCATTATTATATTTATAACCATAAAGAAAAATATAAAATATAGTATTAATTATTTAAGCCATATAATTTAAAAAGTTAAAATTAATTAAGGATAATAATTTTAATTTAGTTTGCTATTATTTAAAAAAACAAACTACTAAGCAACACTATTAATATATACTTTTACAAATGAAAAATGAAAAATATTAATCAGATAAGCTGTCATTTTGATCTACACCGTATGAACTTACTACATCTGCCTGTCTGTTATGTTTATATTTATTATTTGATTTTATTATATTAATAACAGGATCCCATGACGATGGTAGTACCCAGCCATCTTCCCTATTGAAATTTGGATGTTTTTTAATTTCAATGGCTTCTCGAATCATTCTAGGGCGATATCGGTTTTCTTTCGCCAGGATTTGAGGTCTATCGAAACGAATATAATGGCTTGGGCGGTCCTGGCTATGTTTGCAGACAGCAGATGTTGTATCTGCTGTCTGCAAACATAGCCGAAAGAAAACCGATATCGCCCTAGAATGATTCGAGAAGCCATTGAAATTAAAAAACATCCAAATTTCAATAGGGAAGATGGCTGGGTACTACCATCGTCATGGGATCCTGTTATTAATATAATAAAATCAAATAATAAATATAAACATAACAGACAGGCAGATGTAGTAAGTTCATACTGTGTAGATCAAAATGACAGCTTATCTGATTAATATTTTTCATTTTTCATTTGTAAAAGTATATATTAATAGTGTTGCTTAGTAATTTGTTTTTTAAATAATAGCAAACTAAATTAAAATTATTATCCTTAATTAATTTTAACTTTTTAAATTATATGGCTTAAATAATTAATACTATATTTTATATTTTTCTTTATGGTTATAAATATAATAATGGCAACACTAAATATAGATTACTAATTAATATTTTTAAAATTGTAATAATTATAAAAATAATAGCAAAAATTAAATAAATAATTTTCCATATTCAATTATAATTAAAATTATAAAATTATAAAAATGTTTAAAGTTAAAAAATATTGTAATGTAATTGGTGCAACTTTCATTTTGTTAATTGTGGGTAGGCTGTCTGTAACAACTATACATTCAAGACATGTAACACCTCAGTCTCTCCCGTGACCATGGATGCTGTAAAGCATTCGAAACGTCGGGAACCAAAAATCATAATAAATCCGCGAAATAATCCGAAAAGATAGTTTTATTTAATAATGTCAAACATTCGCGTAAATCTAAGAAAATATTATATAAGCATGAAATTAGGAAAAAATATATTCAAATTAAAAATATATGACTGGTTAAGGCAATGGTAGCCCAGTGACCATGATTGCCGTAAAGCATTCGAAACGCCGGGAACCAAAAGTCTAAAGAAATTCGCGAAAAAATCCGTAACGATAGTTTTATCTACACTAATATAAAAAAGTAAAGTTTGTAAGTTTGTGACGTTGTAGGTAGGGGGTAATTTCTGGATCTACTGACCCCATTTAGATAAAATTTGGTAAGAAAATATTTTGAGACCCTGGGATGGACATAAGAATACTTTTAATTCCGGAAATCAACCCTTAAGGTGGTGAAAATGGGGATGAAAGTTTGTATGGGGAATCAAGCTAGGGACGAGTCGCTAGTCTACGTATAAAGTAATCAAAGATATGTATCTACCTGCGCGGGCGTGAGCGTCTGCGGCACTTGCAGGAAGGTGGGGCGCGGGGGGCGCACGGGCGGCGTGTCCAGCGACGCGGCCGTCACCACCGCCGGGTTGGCCGCCGACAGCATTATCCTGCAACAACCATGTTTGTTAGTTAACACTTCGTATTTTTTAATTTAATCTTATAATACTAAATGATCAAATCTTGTATACGTAATATGTATATATAAATTTATTTCGTTTATCTCGGAAACGGTCTAACGATTTGGATCAAATTTTGTATTATATTTTAGGTGGTGGAAGATATTTGCTTTTTAAATACTATATAGGCGTCTTTTCTGAAAAAACGCATTTCTATATCTTTTCCGAAAAAACAAAATTAATATAAATTAAAAAAGGTTGATAAAATTATAAACTCAATAAAAAAAAATTTGATTGCATTAGGTCCATAAAAATGCATAAAGTGTAAGTTTTGTTGCAATTTATTTACGTGGCATATTCCAATACTCCTATTTAAAACTTGGGACATACATTTGGACAAAAAGTTGATAACTTTTTTTACGAAAATATAAATATTTTAGAAATCCATATATTTTCTTAAAATAAAATTCTACACTACCAATAGGTAATTAAAATGTACTTTTCCCTTTTTGTATTTTATTGTATTCCAAACAAATATTTTAACGTACTAACAGCCACTACAAAATTTTAAAAATTTACTCTTTCCAATTACAATTTTTTTATTTTAATATATTTATAGAAGACATAAAATGAGCATGAAGCGAGATTATAAGTTGTGTAACCTTGAAAACCATTCTGCGAACCTCCTAATTTTTTTTCACACATAAAGTTATTAATTATATGAATACTTGATATATATATATATATATATATATATATATATATATATATATATATATATATATATATATATACACATATATATACATATACACATGAATCAAAAACTTCTCAATATTATATATAATTAGCGATGGGTCGTCGACGTATTTAGCGTGAACGAAACTAGACCGTTCATTTTATTTCATCGACTAGTCGATCAACTAGTTCAAATAGTAGACTATGGTTCACAATCCGCTTCCGACTTTAAGGTAGTTGTAGATGCTAGACAGTCTATCCCAGCGGTCAGCAAGTAGTTTTAGGTGGAATCCGGATACTGTGGGAAAATTTTAAGGAGGTCCAGAAAAAAACAACCGATAATAATTAAGTGCTATGTATTATTTTGGTTTCAAATCAAATTCTGAATTATAAAACACAAGACCTAAAATTAATGTGAGAAACTACACCGTAGTTCGTGTGCGTAACAAAGATTTAAAAATATTTAAATCACGTCAGTTATAACTAATTCGCACAAACATACACACACAGGCTAGATAGGTAACTAATCCGATTAACAAATGATGACAAATGCATGCATGACTAATGACGATTCAAAATAACTTGTATATACTTTATATTTGAATAAAGAATATTTCGATTGATTGAATCAAACCATATCAGTTGTAGGTACTTGTTAAACAGGTTAACTAGGAAACTTAAAATAGAATAAGTACTAAGTTAAATTCTGTGGCTTAAAAATATTGTTTTAATTAATAAAGGTATAGTATAACTTATCCACGTTTTAATTCATACATGGTATACAAAACAATACAATATTTGGCGGTCCAAGGTTCGACCTTTCGCGGTCCGCAAACGGACCGCGGTCCGCCTGTTGCTGACCGTTGGTCTATCCTATCTTTACTAGTTTATGTTGTCAGACGGAACGATTGGTGAGTGGTTAGATTAGACTTTGTTAATTCGTAATGATGACATTTTATACTGAATAAATTATTAATCTTAAAATTTACGCGCACATCAAAATATTATCACTTGCAAAAAATTGCAACTATAATTATGGTTTTTCTTTTCTACATTGACCATGAACAATAATAGGCCTATGTCACTCTAAAGCTCGCATTCAAATATCAAACCACTGTAGTAAACATTAGAGTTGAAATTAGTTTACATTCTGTTTTAAACGGACGACAAACGAACTCCTTGTTTACGTCTGTCTCAGTCTATGAAATGTACTAGTCCATTCGAAAAACGTGAACCGTCGACGCACCGTCGACCGGTTGATTGAACTAGTCCGTTCATTCAACGCCCATCACTATATATAATACATGAATCAAAAACTTCTCAATATTTTGTGCACATAAAATAATATACTTTTTAAGGTGTAAAATTCAAGGAAATGTCATACAAAAATGTATCAATATATTAAAACTTGTTGTTTAGAATTTCCCCATGACGCAATTTAAGTGCACAATGTATATGACATTTTATTAAACACAATACTGTTTAGTCATGATGACTTACCTTTTGTCTGGCGTCGGCGAGGCGTAGATATCACTGTCCATCCCTAGGACGGGGTCTACCGTGGGGTCCATCACCTCCACCTTAACCCTGACACCGTCTTCCGGCATCTCAGGGTAATCGTAAGGGTCTTGAAAAGGTTTAACGTCGGGTGGGCTCGTTGACCTTTTATTGAGCCGGCAGATGGGCATATGGTTATGTAGGATCGTCTGCAACTGTTCTCTATCGGCTGTGAGTTTGCGTATTTCATCTTGTAGGGCTTGCTTTTTCTCTTCGAGCTTGTCTGTTTCTTCTTGGAGTTCGTTGGTGTGGTCCAGCCTCCTCTTGCGACAGCGTGCGGCAGCCATTTTGTTTCGTTCCCTGCGAATCTTTCTTCTTTCCTCCTCCTCTGGCGTGATGTCCTGTGGGGCTTTGGTTGGTCGTCTGCCTCCCATGTTCCTTCGTTTGGGCGCCGGGAGACCGGGGCTACTGCTGCTGTCGCCGCTGGCGGAAAGTGGGCCCGGCGACACATGCAGCGTCGTCGGGCCCGAATCACAATAACCCCCAGGATTCAGGATGCCTGCAAAGTTATTTAATTACATCTCAATATTATTCATAAATATACAAATATTCTTCAATAAATGAAATAAAATTGATTAGTAAGGTGTTAAAGATAAGTACATACAACTGAGTTAGCAATAATTATTGTTTTAAACGTAGACGTGGGCCGTGAGTTCGATTTTTGCATAAAGTTCATGTTCATATATATCATACTAATATTATAAAAGTTAATATTTGTGTTCCTTCCAGTGTTTGTGACCTTTAAAGTTTATAGTTAAACTTTCATATCACTCACGTATCATCCATGCGGGCTAGTTCCCAATCCTAAGTAGTTCAGTACAGACAGACTTGATTTTTGAAGAAAAATATCATCTCCAATAATCTAATCCAAAGGAAATTTCGCGAGGTCAAACTCACCGTAAGTGTTGGCCTGTGTGACGGATGGAGGTACGAATCCCGCGTGGTTGCTCTGTTCACTGCGGCAGTTGCTCAACTCGATGTAAGTCTGTTCGAAGTTGCGCAACTGCGTAGGCGTGATGGTCGCCGTGGTGCGGGTTGGGACCCCCGATTGGAGGCCCTCTAAATTCGCCAACTGGAAACAGAGGAAAAACAACGTTAGTCTCAAAGTGTAAGTAGTTAAATGTAGTTTTCTAACAGTAAATCCCAAAAACTTATATGTGGTTCTGTTAACTGGAGAGAGAAGCTTTTGTCACATATGGAACTCTAATAAGGAAAACCAGGAATAGATAGGTTATTGTAATCCTACATAAGTGTTCTTACGTTTAACATAATATTAACTGCTAGGTGGACATAGTTTTTTTCATTTATTTAGAATAAAAACTTACACAATATTTCGATATTACTAATATTTATGCAATAGTTATTTACGATATTGTAAAATTCATGTTGATTCCACATTCCGATCGCTTTTTATCAGCAAAACATTTGTGCAGCACAAATGAAACAATAACAATAAAAGATAAAACATTAAACAATGCTACAGACAAGAAATATCTGATATTTTATACTAAGTGGGTAATATGTGTGCACTTTGTTCAATAAGTATTTTTGGTATCATTAATATACACACTCTTCAAATGAAAATATCAATTGAGTTGGTAGAAAGGTTGTTAATACCTTAGTACTGCTAATAACGTCTATATATCATCACAAATCATATTTCAACTCCTAATGCAATAATATTATTCTTGAAAACGAGTGTTGAAAAACAAACTATAAATCTTTCTGTAACACCAGTTAGAAATAAGTAAAATAAACATGCAGTGCTACATTTATTATTAACACGTTTTTCAAATTAACATAACTAATAGTATTTTCTTTGATTGGGTATAAATTAATGAATGAATTGTGTTTTTAAGAAATTTATTTGCATATTTTTTTTTTTTAACGTCCGACGGAAGAACTTTACGACTTTAAATCATGCAATTTGTCGCCTGTTTAAAAGTTTGCGTAAATTATACATACTAAAATGTTGGAAACGGTATCTAAGAATCGGTATTATTTTTAGAAACTCTTTCAGTGCTTTGCGATTTCTAGTTCATACTATGTAAATAAATAGCATTATTTTTTATGTAAATGGCGAGCGAGTAGTGTGACGGACGAATGTAACTAAATTCATAAATGTCTATTGTAGATTGTCCTTCGCCAGTTAAGACTATGAACTGTGCACTGAAGCAATAATATGATAGGCAAGTCTTCTCTGATTCATTGCATCCTACTTTAAATTGCGAGAAATAAGCGACTATCGTACTTCAAGTGCCAGACAGCATGGTTTTGGCACAGCGTTGTTTAGATTGAACGTCTAGAATAAGCCACTCTTTCAACGATTGATATGTACCGGAATTCACCTGCGGTAGTAATTGTATCATTGTATGTGCATCTACCTGTTGGCACCACAGCTCGGTGGCCAGCATGTTGGCGAACTCCAGTGGATCAATGTTCTGCATCTCGGCGCTAACAACCACGTTTATAATTAGACGCTTACTCTATTGTGTTGCGCTTTTTGCGACGCGACACCTTCGTGCGGTTCGAGTTTGTTAGTCGATTTCTTCGTTATAATCCGCCCTCGCAAAGAAATATTAATTGAGATGAATTTTGATCAATGCACTTGAAAGCTATCGGACGCGGCAAAGGGTTTCTATATATTGTTTAGTTAGTAGAAGGGGCGGCTCGATATCGTTGATCGCGACAATTCACTTTGCTAATTCTTCGCTTCGTGTGCGCGGGAGTGCGGGTCGTTCGTTCGTTGCGCGCGCGTACAGCGTACGGCGGCCGGCCGCGGCGGGTCGCGCGCTACTGCCGCGCCCGCCCTCGCTCGCCCGAAATGTTCGCCCACGAGCGACGTTGAAATCACGTATTTATAGAACACTCCTCTAACTCCGGAAATATTTCGCATCATTTCGCATCGCGGCGGCTGAAAGTTATCTTAGGCAATAGGCGCTACATACCTGATAGTAAAGCGCCACATAAGGCAACAAAATTACATCGAGAGATATACACACTGTCTCATAAGTAATCCTTAATAAAGTTTTAAATAATTTTTACTTTCAGTTGTCTTATTTGTAGACTTTATAAAATATTTATAGTTTTTGCCTTATTTTTATTTCTTTTTAAGAACATCAATAAACTTATAACTATACGAACTGGGCAAGTGGGCGGAATACTTGGCAAACTTTGTAGGACCTTGCAGCAAGGACGTGCTACGCGCCCGTAGGCGAGACGTTTCGGCGAATAAAACCTTATATGGTGCCAACTATGATTATAATTAACTTTATGAAAACCTGTTTTAAATCATACTAAAAATAATATAAAATAACATTTTATTTCTGGTAGTTCAAAGAATGTCTATATTAGGTGGTAAATCGTCTATGTCAAATAAAAAACGTGCAAAATACATGATAAAGAAATACGCAAATATGGTTTTAGATTAACATAAGTAATTTTGACAATCTAATGAACGCCATTGCGCCGGGACGCGACGGTGCGGGCGAGCTCTCCGGAAGGCGCACACTCTGCTCAATTACCGCAATTGCCTAAATGAAATTCGTCTCAAATGCTCCAGTACATACTGAACGCTAATTGGTCACGGTGCTTACCTATCTATCAGTCACCTAAAAATCTTGCATTCTTGTGCATTATGTTAAACGATTATTAACACTATTTGGACACGTTCCAAGACATCTTATTGTATTTTAAAATATATTAACGTACTAAAAAACATCTCTTTTTTTTATTATTCTCGAGAAGGTACATTAATATTTAATATAGATTTGTTTTAGGGAATTTATATTTAAAAATCTTTCTTCAATATTCATGATTTGCTGTTTAAATGTGCAAGTGTACGCGTGAAGCATAGCATTCGAAATGCAAGAGAATTTTGTGGGACAGATAAGTGGTCGAGTTCATGAAGAAGCAATGTTGTTATCGCGGTCATGAGATCACCACTATATCTAGTTGTGACGTAGGGTAGTGAGGTAGGCGAAACTTCAACACCAGCTATAATAAGAGTAAACCAACTTATTTATTTAATTGCCACTACAAATTCGTCATAAATCCATAAGCTAAAGTACCATTTAGCTTGGTTTAAATTTTAAACTAATAAAATGTATACCACGAATAAGAATATAGGTAATCTATAATAATACTTAATAACCTCAATAGATTCTCAATGATACGCTTTGAAAGTATTTTAATATATGTACATATTGTATATGAATAGGTAGGTACCTAATATCATAACAACAAGTACGTAACAGGCGTAGATAATACAAACCCGTTATCCGCACGTGTGCTCGCCCACTCCATATCCGTGCGACTTATCTATTAATTCAATATCTACGCTGGTACATAATAAATCGTTAAAAGGATTTTATGCGCAAGGAAATAATATAATTGTTGAAATAGAAAGCAATGATAGAGAATTATTTTAGCTTTCTATTATACTAGCGAGTCACCATCGGTTCGTTCCTAGACAAAAACGAATCTATCTCACGGAAACCGTACATTGAAATAAATAACTTATGTGCTATTCCAGACTATAATCTATCTCTATGCCAAATTTCATCCAGATCCATTCTAGCATAAAGGAGACACAAACATCCATCCATCCATACGCACAAACTTTCACATTTATAATATTAGTACGGATAAGGAAACTATATTTTAAAACACAGCAGTTCATGAAATATTTATAATATCATTTACGTAAAAATCATATTTCTCTACTTAATGTCAAAATTCTAGTCTCTCATATTAATATCATCTTCATCTCCCTGCCCATGTCCCAATCAGTTGGGGTCGACGCAGTACATCTTCCGTATTGCTGATAGGATTTGGCAAAAGTTTTACGACCGGCCACTTGCCTGACATAAACCCTTCTTGGGAATATATACATATTACATACATATTGATATGTATGTAATAAACATAAATGTTTATGAAGTCATAATAGTAGTCAAATTACCTATAATAATTTATAAGGCTATGTTAAGCAAAAACTTTGGTCGCATATATTATAATGACTTAATAACTGCAGGCAAATGATTGCAACTTCAGTCACTATCACACGGGCTATTTTTAACGAGCTAAAAGCTAAATATAGCATCTGGTACCCTTCACCACGGATCGTTTATGTCAATATAAAGAAAACGAAAAACAAAATAATTTTGCGAGTCGCGGTCGCGCTTCTATAAATAACACATAATAACAATAATATCATTTTAATTATAATTATTCCTAATACGTACAAATAATATGGATAAATAACTATAACTTCCTTATTTTCAACAAACACTGATTTTATGTTGTTACAAATAAAATAATGCGACAAAATGACATAGTTTAATTTAGCTCTGTATCTCGACGGGGATTTTCGAGAAAGATTCCATAAATTGCGATCGTTCGACTTTATGTTATCAAAATTTATTATGTAGTTATACATATATTCCTAGAAAAACTCACAATAATATTACGCATGTTTACTTGGATAAGTGAATAGATAATAATAGATAGAATTACCTGTAACTCTTTATCGTGAAAGGTATATATATATATATATATATATATATATATATATATATATATATATATATATATATATATATATATATATATATGATAACATTATTTCACTTTAATTTTATTTCAATTTTTATTAAACTTATTATATTTATTTTTAAAAAAAACTTCAGCCTTATTTTACACTAAAGGTCTACGTACTCTTCTGCGATCAATATCAATAAGGATTTACGACCTAAAACCAAACTATGGTGACGTGATAAAAATATAATGATTCTATTCAAACATGACCATAATAATATATTAATAGATGATTTAATTATCATCTATTAATGACAACTAATTAAAATTACAATTTGTCTAAAGACATTTAAAATTAAAAACATTTCCAAATTCATAATTACTTAAGAGTTACTTCAGAGAAAAGCTGCCTAGGATTTAGATTTTTCTACGCAGCGTTTTGTCATCATAGCCAGTGTCGTTTTTGTTCCCACTTGTGCGTACTATAAATTTATATAAACACGTGGAGACCGCATGATTACCACGCCCACTGATAGTGTGCGTTAAATAAGTTAAATATTATGGTGTTTTTATATATCCTGCAATTAGTAAGTTTCCACTAATTGGCTAAATCGTTACATTGCTCGTATTTTAAAACTTCTAAATTTCATTGAATTACATTCTGAGATGTCTAAGTAATTAATTGCCTTTCTAAGACGTGCTTGAAATACTATTATATTCATGTACAAGAGCACTAGCAGGTGCTTTCAATAATGAAAATTTGATAACTTACGCTTCAAAATCTCTTTTAAAACTCAAACTAAAATGCAATAAACACTCAAAGGCTATTAAGATATCAAATCAGAGAGGTTATTCCTTTGTGCAGACACGCTCTACGCTTAGCCATTTCATATCTGGACGGTTGTCTTGAAACTCATTAACGGAACGCTAATTGCTCCGACTAATAGCGTTGCTCGAGTTGTCGACTTAGTAGATTCCTTGAACCGATTTTAAACAAAGATTTGTCTTATAGTGTATTTTATCTAGTACTTTTATGTTTCCAGGTAGATGGAGTTGTTTTTATCTACTATCTATTTAATAATAATGTGTCGGTATTTATAATAAAAGGATAAAACTTCAAAGCATTTCCGTATCTATATGGTTTGGTATTTGGATGAGTGATATAAGGAATTCTTATAAAGGTTCTCGTTTTTTTCTTTTCTATGAGAAATACTTAATAAATAAATATTTACAGTAAAATAGTTGCCAGAGACAAATAATTAAAATGACAGATGTTAAATATTGACATCCCCGAATTATTGTTAAATACATTTTACATGTATGTTTTACTAACTTTTATAAATTTAATTAAACAACAAAAAGCCAAATACTCAGTTCAGTTTCTTAACCATACAAAGGCACAGTAGGTAAAATATAAATAAACAAGTAACAAGAATATATCCTAAGATAAGATCAGTTTTAATATTCACAACAACCGTATACTAATCTATTAAAATGTACAGGGTAAGTATTAAACAAACAACACATGCAAGCACTGTGCGGCGCCGTCGACTTACTGTCGCGACATTGACCGCCACTGAACGAATAATAAAATAAATCGACGCCTGGCACTACGCCAACAGCCCTTCCCTTCACCTTTATGGCACGAAGAAAACGCATACACTGCAACTATTGCCTCCACTGCTGTGGGCAATTCAAGTGGTTACTGAAGTCAAAATGCAATGAATATTTAACTTTTCTATACAACTCTATCTAAAACTGTTGAATCGATATGTAAACCCTCTACGTATCATATCTCGGATAAATTAAGTTAATGTTACAATTTGGTAAAAACATTTAAAACTTTTATAAGGTAAAGATGTGGCAGTGCTATATTGTTGTTTATGTGCAATCCGATCGACCTTCGTTTTCATGAAAACTGCTCCGTTCTGTTTCTCGGAAAACCCGCATGAGTCATCGTCACTCGCTCTCTATCACAGGTCACTACGACTTGCGTATTTCATTTGTCGGCTCGATTCAAAAACTCGATTACGTTGAATGATTCATGTGAGGTATGAATCAGCACGCGACAGAAAATTTCACCAAGAAAAACTGAAAATATAAGCATTGGACCACCTTCATTATACCAAATAATTTATTTTACCAACACATGCATGCAATTCACTATAGACACCTATTAAATACGTAAGGTGAAGTGAAGGTCAAAAACGAGGAAGTCCAATGGAAACGGGTAAAACCGGAAAATGGCGGAAACAAAGAACTTGTGAACTCTTAGTAGTAGTGCAATGAAAAATTGCCTTTATCAAATGAAAGATAGCAATATAATATGTACGAATCACTTAGATAAGCCTATCATAATCAGCGTAGCGCGGCGCCAGTCGGAGGACCGGATATCGTCCGGAAATGGCGCGCATTCCGCACGACGCCGCTTGCCAAGCCGCAGACTTTACCGAAAAAAAAAAAAATAATCCTACGCTTTTTATGTTCACGCCGAGTAACAAAACATGTTTTTTGCCTTTTAACTCATCGTTACATATTCAGCACAACTTAAATGGCTATCACGTCTGTTAGGCTAGTTATTTTGCGGTTTTCTTGATAGCTTACTAGAGAATGAGTCAGATTCTTATTTTAAGTGAACCTTTTGCTAGTTTACGTACTGTTATTATAAAATAAGTTAAGTAAGTCGAACTATAGATTACGACATATTATTATAATTTCAATAAATAATTGTCTGTCAATTAAGATATATTACATACTTTGTAGGGCGTAAGTAATCTAGAATTATTTTTACTCCGCATTTATTGTTTAATGACGATAAGAGCCAAAGTAACAGCTGCACGCTTGCGGCAGAACAAAGAATATAGTCCGAACGCGTTAAATGGCTATGCAAATTATATTGTAACTCTAATAGTGTTTGTGCTTCCTCACATGGCTCTATTACACGCGGCTAACATATTATGTGCATTATCTCGAACTGATCGGACTCGAAGTTGTGTCGCAGTTTTAATGCTACTATTGACCTAAAGTTGGGTTAAGCACGTACTTAGTTTATTTATTGGCGATTAGACCTGATCAATTCATTATTGTTGTTGAAGGTAAATTTAGTAAGTACAATAAAAAACAATTTCGTATCAATAATACACATATCTTATTTAAGGACTGAAGTTTCAAGGCAAAATATGTATAATGAATATATCAAATACTAGCAGAACCCGCGGCTTCGCTCGCCCTAAAACTACAAAATACAACTCTAAAATGGTAGGTTTCTTACAAATTTTAGTCCGCTATTTTAACCCCCATATGAGGTGTATTTCGAAAAATGCTAAAACACGAATTTAATTAATCGTATTGAAGAGCATTTATACCAAGTTTAAAGTAATTCTGAACATAAATATTTTTTTGGATTGTATTTTCCCGTGGGAAAGAAATAATCTCCCACGATAAAAAGTAGCCTATTTTCACTCTCCAGTCCTCCAACTATCTCCACACAAAAAATCACACCAATCCGTTAAGCGGTTTCGACGTGAAAGAAAGACAAACAAACAAACACATTTTCACATTCATAATATTAGTATGGAAGTATGGATTACAAATGTATAATCGCAAAATCGTAGAAAAATCTGCAAAATCTTTAAGTTATAATCTATATCAGATAAGGTTAGTGATGTTACATGCGCGAATGGAAATAAAGATTTTAGTGAAACGAGCGTGGAAGTTCAAAGCAGATCACTTGGCTTAGGTACAACGACTTGTGCCCACGCATGTGGTGCTTGTTTTATTTAATTTTTTAATTGCATCGCCCACGTAGGAGACGAGTGGATGCGATCCCTACCAATTAATATAAAATAAATATTACATTAACTAATCTTGTCGATTAAAAGTGATCAGAGAACTACTTGAGTAGAAAAAGATAAGTTTTGTATAATTATTATATATGTATACAACATAAGTCAAATAGGGAAGAAAAACTGGAAAAAAACCCAGCGAAGACTCATTTATAAAGGTAAGACAATAAACGCTCATTTAAGATTGCGAATAAAAAATTACATGAGATTAACGACACAGGCAGCGTTATAAAAATCACAATATTCATATATGACCACTGTCCTTTGACGTTAACTACCTATTTGAAATTACGCAGTAACTTAAATGTAACAATATAGGTACAAAAGGAATACGAAACAGTTACCTACAAATGACGAGCAGACGTTTAGACAGACAAAGCCATTGTCTCAGTCGCCGCTGCGTTTGGCGGCACTTATGCTAATTTCTTTTGAACAACGCTACAACCTTCCTTTACGGGGTAACAAGCACTTTATTACCTGCAATATTTTATTAAGAAATCACACCAGCCTTGATTGGCACAACTTAATAAAAGAAATAGTAATAGTTTTATGAACAAAGCTAATGTAAGAGTACACTGTAGACTATTTATTAGAAATCTGCATACGTTACATGGATATAATTACATTGTATTTAATAATTTTGTAATCGATTTGTAAGTAAAGGTTTGGTTGACATGCGTGAGCGCAAGGGAAAGCGCTTCACATTATCAGCGGAAAGGCCGTAACTGACGACCCTGGTACCGCCGTCCACCATTGGAGATAATTCTACGCCCTATAGCTGACGTCATTTCTCGAAATTGGGTTACAATGAAGGATAAACTAACAAGGATAACGGTTTTCCTCTAAGTTAAAAACCACCTACAACGTTCACATACGTGAAAATATATTAATATAATATTGAATTATTATACCACATTTAAAAAAATGTAATATATATATACTTCTTTTAAAAAAAATTAAAACAGTACCTTCTGTCACAAATTGGTCCTTAATTTTATCATCTGATTTACTATTATTATGTATTCCAAATGCATACGATTATATTTACTTTAATATGTATATATATGTAAGTTATATGTAAAATATGTAAGTTATTGTATATTTATCATTATATGTGTTTTTTTTATCTTATTTAATTGTATAATTATTTATAATTTTATCTTAAATCAATTGCACACTTTTAGTCCCGTCATATAACACTATTTCTCACTTCCATAGGTTGACTGGAAGAGATCTCTTCTAGAGATAAGTCCACCTTAGCCCACATTGTTCTCTGTATTATCTGTGTTACTCTGTTAATATGCAATAAAGAATATATATAAGAACATGATATCTGTTCGCTACTCTAAAAACTGTATAGTGTATACCATGCTGTACTCAGTAAATAGATAAAAATGACTTTATTTTGGGCCATAATGTAACAAAGTGCAAAACTGAGGATTAGGCTAGTGTAAAGCAAGCCAGGACATGGGTCCCTTATCGCAGATAGGTACGTCCGATACGTCTGCCAACATTGGCTTATCGCCGTTCCACGAAATCATCCACAAACACTTGCACTTATCGCAAATTTCACAATCGCTTAGTGGAGGAAATTGTCACTAATATTAATATATGTTGTTCAGGCTGATATTACGAATTTATGAATTGTTTTTCACTTTTTAAAAATAAATAAAAATAATTATTACGTTATCAAGATCTCTTTCTATTTCATTTTATTTTTATTCTTTTAGGTGCAATAAAGAACATATTAATTAATATTAATATACAGTAATGTTTATACTTGTAATATAAACAAATGATATAGTGATTACGATGAACATATGAAATGATTAAGGAAAACCTGTTGCATTTCCCGATCGTAATTACAAAACATAAATTTTTATTTCTCACAACAATTTCAATATCACCATTTAATGTCCATATGAAAATGTAATAATACTCTGTGCATTTTGCTATTGCGTATTTATAATAATGCGTTGAAAGATATGTGTACAACTAACGACAATTTGGCATGAAGCCCAAGAGACCAAGGATAACGTGCATGGGGGGTACCTATATATCATATGTCTTTACGTGACAGTAACTAACAAAATTTTTAAAGCAGACATTATATCGCATATTTAAATCATCATCGCGCCTACATGACAGCCTATAAAAATTTAAATATTCTCTTTATAGCATCGTCAATGTAAGACATTAACAATACAAAACTTGAAACTTGTTAAAGTGAATGAACAATGCGCCCGTATACAGTTTATATTTCATATAAAAAATTAATAAAGGCACTTTAACAGTTAATGATTCGGCGGTAAAAAACAATTTAGGCAAATATTTTATATATATATATATATATATATAAGGTAGCCTAACGACGGTGTGTTGATTTTATATTGGCAAAGTACGGACACCGCTATAGCCTAATCAGGAACATGTTTTTCAGACGTATTGATTTAAATCACTGTACAGACAGAGCAACAGATAACAGCAAGAAAACAAATATATTGCAGTTGTTACTTGTTACCATTGCAGAGTTACAACCCGGAATTTTAAAGTCCTTGTCGTTATCATTCTGTACATACCGATAGAACACTCGAAGTCCATTGTTTATTAAACAGAGCCAACCTATATTTAATCTTATCATGATGATTATCAATGTATACTGTGAATGGGAATTCACTTCGTAATATGAGTATTCTTGACTATAATTTTTATAGAAGAACTTGTTTTATGGAAATTATAAGCAAAGAATCTAATACCTTCATCATCGTAGTAAATGTACTCGCACTAAATAATTTTGTATACATTGTAATAATCGTGATTGTAAAATATTTTGTTAACTGTGGTACAATGGTGTAATAGTACTGAATTAGATAATTATAATTTATAATTCATATTTAAAAAAATTAAAAAAAAAAACTGATACAGTTCTTTTGTTAATTAACTGAGACAGGTAATGAAAATAACTATTAACAGGTAAAAGTTACAACATTTTGCAAAGTTATAGTAAACCAAAAGACTGATAATAAAAATAGGCGTCCATAAATTTCTATCAAACTCAGTAAGTCACATTTTTAATAAACGGTAGGCACCCATATTAATATAATATTGTAGCACTCTCTATCTGGCAAGAAAGATAAAAGAGGCTTACAGGCCTCTGTGGGCACAATGGTGATGCAAATAATCGCGATTATGGCAAGGTTGACGTCGGCTGAGGGTTCGTTCAACTGACCGCGAACGATGACACGGGGCGCGCGCGCAGCGTCGCGGCGTCACATGCGCACCGACACTTAGAGCTCACCACTCACATTTCCTCAAAACATTATTAAAATTAAATTACATGATAGTATAAATCTAAATTACTCAAATTCAACAAATTCATTCATAATGTCAATCCATTGCTTTACTAACAATGTTGCAAAGCATAGACCGACCGTACCTAAGTGATGCAACGTGCTGTAACGAGGAAAATGTGATAGAAAATAATAACAAGTCGAAAATAAACGCTAAGTTTACTGACACTACCCATATAAATTAAGAATTGCAATAAAAAAAGAACTCACCAAACTCTTACAACTGCCAGTGCAATCCAAAAACACAACACAAAAACTGTATCATATACCAATTTTACCAAAAACTTGTCGTAACTTGATACAACAGGCGCGATACGCGTGCGCGCAACGAAAACAATCGACTGACAGATGTCGGTTCGCGTCGGAAAACCCCTCAGAAGCCGCGCAGTATAGGACCAGAGTGTAAATATTATGCTTCGGCTGGACAAAGGTTTTTGTTATCTAAAACCAGTGGCAGTGAGCGTGCACAACACGAGACGCGCGGTCAGCGGTAGAGCGTGGAGTGAGGCTCGCGCGCCGGCCCCGCCGCCGTCTGATAAGCCTGGCGCGACGCCTCCCGGCGACGCCTACGCCCCACTCGGCGCCGGTGCATCGTAAACACCACCGGCCGCCCCTCTGCTCCCGGCGACACCGCCACCGACACCGCCAGACAGGCCCCCGCGCAACATGCACCGCACCTACGCAATTTCACAACTGCATCATATCGCGGCGCCTTGCTGCAAAATCGACAACTTTCGACTCCTTAAAAAGACGAGGAAACACGCGACGCTTGCGAAACTACGTTGGCAGCCCAGATACCAATGAGAACAATGAGGCGCAAACAAATACAGAACCTTTTTAGTGTCCTCCTAATTGGGCTGAAGTGCGTCGGGCGAACAGAAATTCAATATGCAACGCGATCTGTTCACTACATAAACGGAATAATTAAATTAGTGCAGACATGTAGAGCACAAGCGCCCGTTAATACTGGCCACCTATGAAGCAAGTTTTGCAATTCATTCAATGTTTACATAAACACCAAGTCCAGTGATTATTACTAAGTACCTAATCGTATAATATTGATTTAATGCTAAGGTTGTAGGAAATATCAAAAAAATTAAGAATCTCGTAAAACTTCACAAATTTCGATATGTGTGTACAGTGTACACCACAGCTCAATATAAGAATGCTAGGATATGTAGAGAAATCACAGCAAAATTTAAAAAAAAAACAATTTAATATTATCATGGGGTTTCATCAGAAAGAAAAAACTAGCTAGTATAATCAGACTAAACAAAGCAGCCCTAGAGTAGGAAAAGGGTTTGGGCGGTATATTTTTTCTATAAATTATTCGGGCTAATATCATAAATGCATTCGGTGTTAGATCTTACTTTATTGAAGTGATTTGTTGCATAGAGATTTTTTATTAAATAATAATATTTTTTCCATAGTAACTGCAATGTATGGCGTTACTCATAGAGCAGTTGCAAAAGTTTTGTAGCTCTGCAAGAAGCAAGCGTATTGGTGACTATTTCGTATACTTATACTAGGTACTTACAAAAAAGAGCTCTCCTATACGTATCTATATTATAATAATCTATGTCACGCTACATCTTCAGCTTGTTTATTAAGATGTACCTACGAGCATACTACATACAATCAATTACTTAAAACATATCACGCTATATACAATTACAATTATTAAGATTATTCTTAATGTAACATGTTATTTAGTTATGAAAATCTTAAATTCAATTATTGTTAGTTGGTAAGCGCAAATATTTCTGCCATTTTCCTTTGTAATACTGCTTGTAATAGCAGTAATACGGGGTCTTGTGTCTATTTATGTCAAAATAACAAAGCCGATATTATTGGACATGAATAATGAACCCTAAAGACACAGGGTACATTTAAAAAATAAAACAATCGATACTTTAAGGGAAGAAATGTGAAAGTGGAATTTCTTTAAAAAAATCTATTGCGAATTTTATTGTGATAAAATTGTTTTCCTTTCAAAAAATGAAATGCAATTACCGATTAAGCGAGGCGAGTACGAGTCGCTTATTTTACATAAAGTTAATTAAATGTATAATTATTTTGAACAAAATCGTGCCATTTTAAAAAACAAACTGAAAATATATTAGGAATATTTAAAAAAATAATAACTCAAATCTTAGATGTTCTGTGTTATGAATTAAAAGCAAGAGACTTCTTGAAATGTCTTGAATCCTAAAACAATAAATTCGCTAAGATAACCAATGAAAATAAATTCACATTAAATTTAATACAACCCGTGTCATATAATCGTTTGTAAATTTGTATAAATTTTATATGTGTAGGAGTTGCTAAATACAAAATTGGTTTCGAAGAATTACGGCAAATTACTATACCCTGCATCTGTACTACGACACTAAATCGCCTATGATTATTGCCTACGTTCGAACGCTAGAAGAGTATCTGGTTATTACTATTAAATAAAATTATGACTCTTGCATTATAATATAGTTCAAACTTAAAAAAACTTTGACCACGCTCGGATCACATCGACCTTGACAGTGACCAAACAATTCACGCCAAATCTTTTAAGTAATTTACAAAAATAAATCATTTTAATAGCGATAAAATAACAATGGTCTCATTAGATCCGATGGAATGCTATAAAGTTAAATTATTGTATATCAATAAAATCAGCGATGCAAACTCTTTAGAACGAGGAGGGAGAATCTTAAAAAAATGATTTAAATAACATTGACGTTGAAAATGCAGCCACAGCCGTAAACCTTTACGAGTGCATTACTCTCAAACTGGCACATCCGCGCAAATTATGCGGACCAGACAATTTGTTGTACATGTACATACCTTTGAAATTTAATGGAAAGATTGATTGAGGTAAAAGTTAAAACTACCGCTCCACGCACAATAACCCAATCAACAATATCACAATATTTAAAACGTAATACCAAACAGATTATTGGGAGTGGACAAAAAATTATAATAAGGTTTCTTTTGTGATTTAGGAGACCAATGTCATATAGCTTCGTCCGTCAGCCGAGAAATCTGGCGAGACGCATTAGGCCCACATAAATTACGAGATTAATCTTTTCAAATAATTTGACCTTTTCATCTGACGAGGGTTCATTAAATAATGGCGTCGGTATTGGAAGTGCGCTTATTGTGCCGTCTATCACAATTTTTGTTGTGGGCGGGAGCGAACTTTATTCCATACAAATCCCAATGGAATTAGATTTGTGATTGATAATGAAATAGATCCTATCACAGATGACATCCGTTGTTACTTCTTATTAATAATATTATTTTATAACTTGTGTATATAAAAAAATAAAGTTTGTAGTTTGTAAATAAAACTTATATATTACGAAAATTAAAAACAGCACATTGTTATTACTCTGTTCTGTGTTGGTATTATACACCTTATTTTTGAACTAAAGTCTACATATTTAAGAATTAATGATAATGATTATTATTCTTTATTCTATACCATTAATTTATATGTTACCCATTTACACATTATTAGCTATTATATCTATAACTTTTTTGAATATTCCTATTTTAATTATTTTTAACTATTACACAATTCTACGATATTTTGGAAATATGTGTGAAGTAAAACCTTAACGTCTTATCATTGATATTCAAAAAAGGATTAAGAAGGATAATGTCAAAGAGCTTTTTTAGTTTTTTGTTCTAATTTAACTTGAAGTATATGATAATTATATATACAAAAAATGCAATATTGTATGTAGTATTAAGCAAAAAAAAGGAGTAAATGATCCCAGCAGACGAATGGCAAGAATGCGTAATGACATTTTTGTATTTCTTGAACATTGCAATATTCCATTGTGTACCTTAAGAGTTCTACGCAGAATTCTATGAAACCAAATACTAATAAAGGACATAGGACTTTATAATAATAATGATACACACGTGCGCTCGCAGTAAGTATGACATCCTTTAATAAGGCACTCAAGACGGAAACGTGGAAAATGTCAGTAATCTACGGAGCTGTAAGCACGATTCATGCCCATAATCGGAACAAGGACTTAGCAGCTGTTGTAAATATCAGTTCCATGCTTATTATTGTGACGTAATTGCTATTGGTTTGTGCAACAAAGAAAATTAAGTCCCAAGCCGTTACAACAATTCCTTTGTTTTTAGAAATATATATAAGTACTTACTAATATAATTAAAAAGAAGCAAGCATCTTTACTACGATATGTATCTATCCAAATAATGAAATAGTAGTCAAAGGCATATTTTGTATGTCCGGCAAATGCCGTGCATGCCAGTTTTATGACTCATTCGACACCCAATTCGTCCGCTTCACTTACAACCTAAAACCACCAGTATAACGGGCCCTTAAAAATGCCTTTCAAACGCAATTTATTATATAGAATGCCGTTGTCTTGGCAACTTTACAAGTTTGCGGTATTCCCTGACAATTTCATTTGAATCAACAAAGGAATAACAGAATAACTTTGCTTCGGTAAGCTAATACTTGAAGTAAACAATAGTTATAGATAAACATTTATAACAACTACTTAAAAGAATTCATAGAATCATACACGCCGTAAGTCACTTATGAGGGATGTATTGTGAGGCTGTTTTAAAATTCTAATTGCGTTTGTTTGACCGCTGAGAGGCGGCCGTGACTAAAATGCACGACCCGGGAGCATCAATCAAAGGCAAATTGACCTTCTAAATGTACAATGATTTTACCACTCTGAATCGAAATATGGATTCCCCAAAATATGATATTCAATTAACATTACAGCGTTTTAACAAAAGAACATTTACCTAAATTGAGGTAGCTGTGTCAAAGAACTGTACAATATTATTTTCCGAAGTATTTCTTAAACGAGGTCAGTATAAGAATGTTTTAAACTTAGTAAATATTATGCAATATGAGTTCAAAACTAATAGCTTCTCACAATAATATATTTGTTATGTTATTTGTAGCATGGATCTTAAAGCTTTTTGTGATAAAAATTGACTAATGACACTGACGTATGGTCACGTTGAATGATTTGAATTTTTAACTATGATTAAGTTTTATAATAATGTACATTTAAATGTAAGGATATGTCAGACGAAAGACGACGTGGGTGGTGTGGTGTTATAGTAGCGGAGCGCGCGAGACACGGTGCGTCGGTGACATAGTGCTATGCCTCCGTTGGCAGGTAACAAAGCTTGACTTGGCGTGAGAGCTAAGTTATGGTTTGACATAATTTACTTTTCCGAGAACAATATTTCAATTTTACTTTTGTCATGTGTGAATTAAAAAAGTACGTCGTTCTGTTTTTTTATAATATGATGTCGCTTCAATATATTATAGAATAAAACCATTTAAATACATAATTTTAATAAAAATTATATATTTAGAAAAATTAGTAAATATTAAAAGAAAAATAGAAACTGTAAACTTTTATTTTTACGCATAACTTTGTAAAAGCTTATGAAAGTGGTTTGTCTACTAACAAAGAGCTTTTAGTGGTTTACAAAATCACTTAAGATTTGTAAGGGCTATTCGGGTTGTAACTTCTAAAGAAAGTATGGAAATTTGTGCGGGAGACAATGGACTAACACTTTGTGTAATGGACCAAAATGGATAACATTGGTCAACTTATCTGCGGCGGAGGTAATAAAGAAGTCAATCCTGATCATTACTGTTACGATTTGTACAACAACGTAAACGACAACTAAGTTTACGATGCTTCCAAGTCTACCACTTTTGAGCTCTTACATACATCTTTACATTGTATAAACTGAACTCGCTTCCGCTGTCTGTACGCTTAGATCTTTTAAACTACTTAACGAATTTTAATGCAGTTTGCAGCAATAGATAAAGTGATGATAAAGTGATTCAAGAGGAAGGTTTATATGTATAATACATGTATATTATAATACAGAAAAACTGAGAAATTCAAAGATTTGTATTTCATACTAACCGATAAAACGTACCTAGGGATGAACCTGAGCGAAGCGATTGTCGTTAGTATGAAATATATTTCAAAGGAGTTGCAAAGTTTAAGATAGGCATAATAATTAAGATATAAGATAGATATAACAACGAGAGCATAATTTACCTACACTAGCGTGGGATTTACTAAATATGTATGTCTATTAGGTAAATATTATATTTATCATTCTAAGGAAAATGGTAAATAGCTACTTGCCGTCTTCTAGCTTTTGTTTAACAATGAAAATGTAATAGTATCATTACTTAATAAATTACTTAGTATATGACTAGGTTATCCATTTCCGACCTGGCGATGATGATGACTCAAACATAATTCTAAGAACTCATGTACAATAAAGACATTAAATTATTATATTATAACTAATAATAAAAATCGTATACATGGCCAACTTATTTTTCATTTTTACATGTATCTAGCAATGTTATTGCATGATTAACACAAACGTCACAATTTTATCTTGTAATTATGATTGTTAAGAAGAATGTCATTTTTAATTTTTGAAATCATTTTTGTGAAATAGTGGGCAGGCGCTGTCTGTAACAAGTATATAACACCTTTGAGACACCTATAACCTTCGTCCCTCCCGTGGCCATGACTGCTGTAAAGCATTCGAAACGTCGGGAACCAAAAATCAAAATAAATCCGCGAAATAATCCAAAGAGATAGTTTTATTTAAATAATAATGTATTACTATATACCATTTCCCTATGGCCAATTGTAAGTCATCTACAATTAAAATAAATTGTCCACATCCGGCGTTTATTGGCTGCAGTCGTTTAATAGGTGTCGGTCAACCGAACCCATCTGCTCGATTTAACTAGTTCGTCCAATGATATTGTAATCAGGTTAATAATTAATTAAGGACTAAGCCAATATAACGCTACCTAGATTCAGATAAATCTAATGCACTATAATCTTAACACAATATGTTTCACTGTTAGGTAAAAATCGAAAAATAAAATCGATAAATTTTACTTAAATTTGTTTTATAGTACAGTTTGCACGTGAGCATAGCGCAGTGGGATTTCCAGGCGGACGTGCGTTCTTGGAAGCAATACAGTGCAGGAGAAATTTCACAAGAGCGATGTAGGTCGAGTCAGCCGGACTTGAAGTTTTCGCCTCGCAAAGGTTACCGTCGCTACCGCGCGCTTGCCGACCGACAAGTCCGGTTGGGCTTGCGCAATTGATAGACTCGTTTATCAGATCTTGAAAGATCAGTTGTTTCTAGAATAAATGCATTAGGTATCTATCTAACATTTTATAATCAGTTCATTATAAAATATTATTTAATATAATACATTATTATCGTATTTTGTTGTTTAGTATGCTAAATTCTACGGTGCACCACATTGGGTAAACCCAAGGATTTCATTCATGCTCAGTAAACGTATCAACGGAACGTGTTTGGAAAGTAAATAAGCTTGCGGTTAGTGACGCTTCCTAATACATTAGATAATTGCATATTAATTTTTCTAACCTAAATGATGACTAATTCAATGTCTTAATTTTTTGGTCTTTCATGTTACATAAAACTTTATTACATATTAAATTTTATTTGAACTATTTTAATCTTACTTATAATATTTTCCATGGTTTTTAACTTTTCTCAAGAACAGACTAAAATTATATTTTTACTTAATTTTACCTCCCAGTCCCATGGTACAATATTGGATTTGAAATTTATACTAAAATGTGATAAACAACCACCGTGCTTACTTATGTTTCATGTAATCTGGGTGTACGGCAGTGTCCCCGCCAAGTCGAGCAAAAAAGGGCACAGCCGTAACATCCTTTTCTCGAAGCCATTCAAAACCCCCCTGTAAATTTATTGTTAAAGTTCTTTAATTTAGTCACTCACCAATCATCAAAATTCGAAGGTACTTCTAGCAGTCACACAAGCTTCAAATTTTGAATACAATAGTGTTTAACCTATAAAGCATAAAAAAACTAAAACATCCCGGAATTCCGGTCCCGTTTTCTAGGTATACAACAAGCTCCATAAGTAACTTTGTAATCTATCTACATATTTAAGTTAAAGATTTGTCGTAGATACATTATTCATTTCATATTACTATTAGGTACAATATATCTTTACAATTTAGGTATTAACTAGAGACTTGTTATCTATACATATAATAAAATTGTAACTAAGCCGCATCTGTACGTTAAATATTTTTTGGAAAATCTTATTGAAATAGACATTATTATCGATACAGAGGCCGAATATATAGTTTTTAGAATTATTGTTTGTCTGTTACCGCATCACAGAAAAATCACTGGAGATTGTGATGAAATTTGGTATGGTGATAGCTGGTTAGCCGGGTCAACATATAGGATACTTTTTACTGCGGCAAAATATCTCATCTCTGAGAAATCTATACTAAAAGTCAAAACGTAAGTAGGAACGAACCCGAGCGGAGCGACTTTTACCACGACTTTTACCGCGGGAAAATATATCATTTCTGAGAAAAAATACAAAAACTGCAATGTTAGAGTATACTAATATGTAAAACTTAAGAGTTTGGTTTTTGGTCATCAGAACGCGGGCGGAGCCGCGGGCAATGCTAGTCCTATATAAATAGATACGCGATATGTGCGATTACAAAGTTATTTTTGCAGTTCATACCTATAATTTAAACTACCCAAATAGATAGGTAGGTAAATAGTGGATATATAGTAAGTCACAGACGATGTCTCCCATAATAATATACCTATACTCCCGTAATAATATACTTATAAGTCGGCGCAGACAGGGAGATTGAGATTTTGACGATCATATAGCACACAAAATTGAGTTAACTATACACACAAGAAATGATACCAGAAAAGAAAAAAAGGAGAACTATTTACAAAAAGAAATGAGATCCCATGGGATACGTATATTCCTAAACCATTTTATAACTAAAGCTGAATATAACACGAAGTATAGTAGGTAGCCAATTTTTAAACCGGTAATTGTATCTAGATAAGGAAAATGACATTTACTGGCTACGTGATAAATGTCACATTACCTAATAATAATTCTTGAAACGTAGAAGGAAAGTCTGCAACGCAATTCTTTAAAAGTTGACGTAAAATATCCAGCAGCAAAAACAAAAAAAAAACCTGTCAAAGGATTGCTATAAATTAATTTAAGTAGCGCGGTCGCCAGACTTCCAAGAAACTCAATCGGCGATGATAGGTGGGGATATGACGTCATCGTATGACGTCATTTTCTAGTACAAAATAAAGTTGCTATATTTTTTTAAATATATGTACTGTGCTTCTTTTGAGTTGCATTCTTACTGATTTTTTTTTATTTTTACATTTCTGAAGCCTAATAACTTGATTCCGATGTCGCAACCGGTTTGTATGCAGTTTTAACCTAGTTTAAATATGTATAATATATTATGTACTTAGCATGCTAACGGAGTATTCTGAAAATTAAAATGGGACTTGTTAAATAAATCTGACGAAACTTTATGAAAAAAATACTGGAATGATAACATTTCGTCACACACAACTACTTTTAACTTTATGTACCTTGTAACGCCATCTATCAGAAATTCAATGAATCGAAACACTCTTATCAAATATATAAGTGCCTTATTTTGTATAAGTAATAATGAGTAATATTATGATTGATAATATCAATAAAAACTAATAAGAAATGGAAATTAAAATATTAGTTTCAAGTTAAATATGTAGTGGAACAATGCAATAAACTGTTAACACAAATAAATTTTTACTTGACTTGCAAATATTATATCATAATAAAACTAGTTCTAAAGAAACACATTTAACGGTATATATTTCATTTACATTTACACTTTTGCGATTACAAAAGAAAATAGAACTATTAATTTAGTTGCATCTAGAAAAATTCCTACATATTTGGAAAGTTGTTTACTAGTTGTGTCACGAAAGTGTATCGGCACAAAATTCAAAAACAATGCTGACGTATAACGACAAACACTCACCTTTGCCTTATTATAATCCTCAATCTGGTAGTCGAACATCGTGGCGAACATAAGACTGTCGTCCTGTTCGCTGTTGAGGAGTTGGTACGGCACCAGCTGAGACATTAAGATAGCTTTCACAACGATCTCTCAAAACAACTACCCTCAAAGGGTTAAATAGTAAAACGAATGTCAGTTATTTCAGGCGCGGCGCTTCAATTCACTACTAGATAAGAGTATGACTCATACGTAGGTTTCTATCGAATACGTTCGCGTAGCTAGAATGTTTAATATCACACTGAGTCAGTTCGCGCGGTCGCAGCTGGTTTTGTACGATCAGTTGTGACCGCACCGCGCACGCGCAGTCCAGTTTTCGGTGTCCAAATGTCTTATGCGACAAATATTCCAAGTATTCCTTTACCGAGCCAAAAACTTTTTGCCACTTTAGTCGTAGTTCAACTCAATGATTCAATAAATACTTTCTTCATGACACGCACGTGGCATAAGCATTAAGATTTTAAAAATTGGTTACATTCAGAGATAGATATATAGCATCGCGGTGTGCCAAATGAAATTGACAGAATAATATTTGGTAAAACGGAAATCCCAAGTAATTTAAGAATTCCTTTGCTTCATGAAAAGTTTAATACAGATAGTAGACTCCTTGTGAAAAAATAATAACACTTTCAGGTAAATTTCTAAGAAATTAATTAAATTTCTAAGAAATCTATCTATAGTTAACGCCGGCATGTCCGCGGTCGTGGAGGGATTAAGGAAGATATTACTAGTATGTATCCCTAGAATCATATAAATATTAATTATTTAATTTTATAAGTATTACAGAAGTGATTGAAATGTAATTACATCATTTTCATCTTTTATTGAAATAGGAAATATTTTTATTGCGCAATAATAATCTCCTATAAAATACGAATAGTAAAAGTCAGCACCATGCTGTCTGATAGTTAATCGACAGACCGTACCACGTTAACTAGATATATATAATATATATAATACGTGATGTCACGCACGAATAATATTCATTTCGCACTAAACATGAAAAAAAAGATATAGGTACCTATCAACAATGATAAGAAATGTCTAGAATAATTGAATTCCCTCGTTTATCATTTAGTTCCGAAAACACTGTTCAACTTTCAGGAATCAAATTGGAACAGGTAAATAAACAAAAATATTCCTCGACAATTTACTGTAACTAGAGCGTCATTACGTAAGTACACACACATAACGACAATATAAGGTCGACAACAAAAAATGTAAAATTAAAAATTAATAGTGTGATGTTTAAATCGATAATCAAATAATTATGTTGTTTTATATTTTAAAGCATAGATACTCTACGTCTTATAGGATTCTAGTTATCGGCCTTGGCTTTGCTCATCTCAACTTTGTCGAAGTAATGCTACATAATAATTATATTCATCCAGCGTATAAGCTTTTTTATTTTAAATTTCACTCCATTTATTAAACGGTTACAACGTTAAGAAGTAATAAACGTAAACATTCACTTGCAAGCTTGCGCATTTACTTATGATATAAAGTGCGATTTTCTCACCGAAGGATGCACGGACACTTTTCCGATGTCCTAATAAAAATATTAAAGAAAATAAAATCCAGAGTTCAAGGTCAGATCACTAGCGATCACGCGATCTAGCTCACCCCGTTTCTTCGAATTCACCATGAACTCATAGGTAATAATAAGCGTGTTCACACACAAACGGTAACCATGGTAGCAATGTTTACATATTATGAAAAATGAATATTCATAAAAACACATGGCGTGGATATTCTTTAACGTCGTAGAATGTATTATTTCCTTACGTTCCGATAAGTACAGACAGGTGTAGTTATGAGTTGAAGTAATTCATTTAATTTTTGACCAACTCCAAAAAAGTGGATATACTCTATTCGGCTGTATTATTTTTTTTTGGATGTACATATCAAGCAATATACGCCTTTTAACAGATTTACTTAATTCTTTTCTTTTAATAAATAGGTAATCTCCAATTTTAATACGGGTGTACTTTTTAGTCATTGAGGTCGAAAAAACCAAAGGATACATCCCTTTTCTTATCATGATCACGATAAATTACAATCAACGAGAAGAGAAGAAGAAGAATCTCTTCTTCCTCGAAGATTCGAATAGGAAACTACAGGAAATGTAAGACAATCTTGTCTAGTGACTTGATCAATTCGCATATTTTCAAAATCTAGCATTCTATCAAATGAACAAGACCTAATACAAATTGCAATTAGAATGGACTTTAAGCATCATAATACATATAAAAGCTAAATTAGCATACAAGAACTCAACGTTTGACATTTCTCATAAATATATACATATAAACTAATAAGGAAGTCTAAAAGGATTTAAAAATATCACAGAATAAAACACATTGATAACGTTAAACTGAGCATAAATAAATATGTGTAACTGATAATACGAAAAAAGAACATCACGAGACAGTTTGGACAATAGTGTCCAAACACTACTGGCCATAGGGCCAGACTATTTGGACTTGTAACATTTTAAGATTTATTACGATTTTGTTTAATCAAGAATTCGTTAAATGCAAATGGGACAGAAATCAAGGAATCCGACAATTTCGTTAAACTTTTTTTTTCGCGGTAATCTACTAATATTATTTGTTAAGTGGTTTTTTTTTATTAAAAATAGGCTCACTCTTGACCTTCATCTTAGCTTGAAGGCATAAATAAGGTCTCTATAATGTAGCGAGCTTGCCCAGGAGAAGCTTGTTGACACGCACCTTAAAAAGTTTCAGGTTGTACACTCTCGGAAAAACAGACGCAGGCAGGGCATTCCATTTCTTGGCTGTGCGCATTATAAAAGATGAAGAATAGCGCTTAGTGCGAGTGGTCGGAATGTCAACCAAGAAAGGATGGTATCCTGCAGTACGTCTGGTGTTCCGATAGAAGAATGGCGATGGCGGTATGAGACTGTGGAGCTCGTGGGCACACTCCCCGAAGTACAGTCTGCAGAAAACCGACAGACAAGCAACTTGGCGACGGTATGCTAAGCTGTGAAGCTTAGTTTTCACAAGCTTTTCGTCGCCGATTAGCTTTTTAGCTCTGCGTTCCACCGAGTCAAGAGCGGCAAGTTGGTATTTTGCAGAGCCATCCCAAAGTTGACTGCAATACTCCATGCATGATCGGACATTAGCTTTGTATAAAGTGAGAAGCTGTCCAGGCGTGAAGTATCTCTTAACCTTGTTTAGGATACCCAGTTTTTTGGCCGCAGTCTGTGCCTTCGACTCGATGTCATCCCCAAAGTTAAGGATTGCTTTCAACCTTATACCGAGAAGCTCTAGACTGTCGGATACTTCTACATATGCACCACGGAAAGTAGGAGTCAGGCTGAATGGACTCCTTTTTGATATCGAGTGAGACTGCTAGAGCTTGACCACGGTTTTCGATGGCCTCACCCCCGCAGTGCGTGACATATACAAGAAGGTCCCCAGTAGACCGTCCCCGGCGGAAGCCATATTGATGGTCACTAAGGAGATCATTAGCTTCGAGATATGACAGCAGCTTACTGTTAAGTACTCTTTCCATAACTTTATAGAGTATGGAGGTAATGGCGATTGGTCGATAGTTGCAGGGATCAGCACGACTACCCTTCTTAGGTACTGGCTGAACATTTGCAAGCTTCCAAAAATTGGGCACTGTACTAGTTTGGAGAGAGAGGCGATACAGGCGAGTCAGTATAGGAGACAGCTCAGGCGCACAATTCCTTAGAACCCTTGAAAGTATACCGTCAGTTCCACTGGCCTTATTCACGTCAAGATTCTGTAGTATTTTACGGACCTCTTTCTTGTGTATTGTGATCTTCGGCATCGAAGAATCACAGTGAGGCAAAGTTGGCGGATATTTAGAGTCAGCGTCTAGACGTGAATTGCTTGCGAACAGAGTTGCAAGTAAATTTGCTTTCTCTACCGCGGAGTGAGCCAGTGATCCATCTGGTTTTCGCAAGGGAGGCAAAGAGGGACGGCAGAAATAGGACTCAAAGGCTTTGGACAGGGACCAGAATTGCTTACTACCAGGAGGGTAGGAAGCAAGTCTGGCTCCTATACGACTGACATGATCAAATCGTGCCCTACGGAGAACCTTATTGCAAAACTTGGTAGCAGAATTAAAAGCTCTTTTCTTCGCGCGAACCCTCCGAGCTCTGACTTTGCGATCGCGAGCCAAAACCCATGACTGGTAGGCGGCCTCTTTTCGCGCCTCCGCACGAGCACAGTCCGCATTATACCAGGGTTTGGCTTTGTGGCCGGGCAGGACGTCGGAGAACGGAATGAAGTATTCCATTCCCTGCCGTATCACATCCGCAACCACATCAGCACAGCATGAGGGGTCGATCGAAGAAAAGCAGACTTGCCGCCACGGGTAAGATGCAAAAAAGTGTCGCATCTCATGCCAGTCCGCTGACACGTATCGCCATACTCTCCTCGTACCCACTGGGCATTCAGCCGGAGGAGAGAAGATCGATACGGACTTCACCAAATGATGATCGGACGATCCCAGCGAGGACGTTACCGATATCGAGTGCCTGTCCGGGTCTGTTGTCAGCAGAAAGTCTAAGCAATTGCGTGTATGTCCGTCCACATCTGGTTCCCGCGTCGCAACATGGACCAGCTGAGTGAGATCTAGCGATAACGCAAATTTGCGCGCTTCTCTCCCAGCATGGTCAGTGATTTTGTAGGGGAACAACCACTCTTTGTGGTGGGCATTAAAGTCCCCAAGGAAAACCAGCTGTGCCGCCGGGTACTGTTGTTGGGCTTTATGAGCCATCTCTGACAGATGTTAAAAGAGCCTGGTCATCTCCTGGTCTTCGCTGTGCGATCGATAGACACAGGCGTAGAGGGTAGACTCTACACCGGTATCCAACAAAACCCACACAGTCGAGAATCCTAATACCTCAAAGAAACGGAGACGCCGACAGCAGATATCATCACGCACGTACACACAGACCCCAGCATGCGGTTTAAAATTGTGTTCCAGCGTGTAGCCTGGGTAGTTGAGGTACGCCACGTCTGACGGTGTTGCTATCTGCGTCTCCGTTAAGAAGAAAAGGTGCGGCTTCTCGGTCTCGAGGTGGTGGTGGACCGGGTCGAGATTGGAGTGCAATCCTCTGATGTTTATGAGGTGCACTTTCAGTGGGAGGAAGTGCCGCCGTTGATATAACTTTTTCTTCTTATTAACTTTGGTCATTGTGGTTTTGGGTGTTGGTGGGGAAACAGTAGGAAATCGAGGCGCCGCTCAGTAAACCTACAGGACTCCAGAGCTTAGCCAACTATAATAAAGTATATATTAATAGTGTTGCTTAGTAAATTGTTTTTAAATAATAGCAAACTAAATTAAAATTATTATCCTTAATTAATTTTAACTTTTTAAATTACACATAGAACAATTATATGGCTTAAATAATTAATACTATATTTTATATTTTTCTTTATGGTTATAAATATAATAATGGCAACACTAAATATATATTACTAATTAATATTTTAAAATTGTAATAATTATAAAAATAATAGCAAAAATTAAATAAATAATTTTCCATATTCAATTACAATTAAAATTATAAAAATGTTTAAAGTTAAAAAACATTGTAATGTAATTGGTGCAATTTTCATTTTGTTAATTGTGGGTAGGCTGTCTGTAACAACTATACCTTCAAGACATGTAACACCTCAGCCTCTCCCGTGACCATGGATGCTGTAAAGCATTCGAAACGTCGGGAACCAAAAATCAAAATAAATCCGCGAAATAATCCGAAAAGATAAGTAGTTTTATTTAATAATAAATACAATATTTAGTGAAAAGTCCATTATTTAATCAGTTAACTCTACATTTCCAAAATAAAGAAAAGAAAATATGTAAACATAAGTATATTTTGTTGCGCAATTATTTATTACTCACATTTTCAGTATTTAGGCCACATATTGAGGCGTTTTACCTATCACCAATACTTGCAATAGGTACAGAAGTGTTTATATAATAGCTACAATTTATTTCTGGAATACCAATTTCTTTAAAAATAAAAATTTCAAGGTATCTAACGCCAGCTATAAAATAGTTAATCTGTCTCTTTTTATTTTATTCTTACAAATCTGCACTAGGAAATCAAAACAAGTTATAGTTATATAATAAATTTACTATTGTATTTGTAAATAATATATGATCAAAGCGCGCCAAGCCACAAATCTGTAGTAATATACCTATATTTTTTTTAATTAGAATGGGGCTCGAGCTCGAGTCATTTTATATTTTCTCAATCTTTCACTTCTAGCCTTGAAAGTAGCATTGGTCAAAAGCAAGGTCACTGAAAAATACGCCAGTAGGTTTATAGAATTGCAATTTTATAAATTATATCCAGTTCACGGTTTTTATAAAATATTAGGGTTTTACTTTTTAAATAAGATTAAAATGATCTTTATTTTAATACAATAGCTCACCCTTGCTTTTCTCGGGTTCGTCTCTAGAAAAACAAAGACAAGTCTATCCTACGAAAACCTTACATTTTACTGGGATAAAAAGTAGCCTATGTGCTGTTCGAGACTATAATCTATTTGTGTGCTAAATATGTCTAGATGAACCAAATCCGTTCAGCCTTCGAGCGTGATTGAGTAACAAATATCAATCCAAACATCTAAACTTTCACATTTATAATATTAAAGTAAGATATGTATAACACTTGAACTATAATTAAAATCTTCAAAGACATCATCTTAATTCATTTTGGGATTATTAGGTAGGTACAGTGAGGCGCGCATGCGCTTCATTAACCGACTTCCAAAAAGGAGAAGGTTATCAATTCGTTGTTCACCGATTACTCAAAGACGCCTGACCGATTTGGAATTATTTTTTTGTTTCAAAAGGTATAATTCGCAGGTGGTCCCATATAAATTTTTATCGAAATCGGTCGAGCGATTTTCAAAAAATCAACAATAAACTATTTTTTTAAATAAATTGTTTAATCGAATATGTTTTTAAAAAACTTTCTTCTTACAAACTACCTGCTTATTACGTCTACACTAAAAATGGAAAAATAAAAACTTAAAAAAAATAACCGACTTCTAGGCACTAATATGTAAAAAATTACTAAACGGAGGTTTTCATTTAGAATAGATACCTAATTAGATATTTTCGAAGTCGGTGCTAGCCGACAATATTTTAAGATATGAATATCTAATAGGTAAATATGTATTTTACGTATCGAAATATATTAGATTTGCTTTGCATCGGCTGTCACCGACTTTGAAAATATCTGATTAGGTATCTATTCTAAATGAAAACCCCCGTTTATTTACATTTTACTGCCTGGAAGTCGGTTTTTATTTTTTGAAAATAGTTTTTTTTATACTTGAGTTATTAATCCCTCCGCGTCCGCGGACACGGCGGCGTGTCAGTTAACAATAGATTTCTTAGAATTTTAATTAATTTCTTAGTAATTTACCTGGAGGTGATAAAAATTTTTACCCCATCTAAGTGATATGATAATAAAGAACAATTATACGCACAAATATATTTGTTTTGAACGAGTATAATGTGTAGAATATTGTACTTAATGATATACTAGGCACAAGTGTTTAATCGCGTGGGCAAGTTGAATTTTCCACGAAACCCTGACGTCAGTTGCGGTCGGTCATCGCCTTCCTCAGTTAGCGTTTTCCTGCTATCAATGGCAACTATGACATTTAGAGTTCATTATTTTCACTATTAAAAAAATCCGGACAAGTGCGAGTCGTACTTGCCCACCAAGGGTTCCGTACAAATTTGTAGGAAATCTGTTTAACTGTAATTTTCAACTTTTTTATTTTTTGGAATTTTTCCTTTATTTGTGCTGTGAGATCTTGCTTCTTGCCAAATTTCGTGATTTTAGGTCAACGGGAACTACCATATAGGTTTCCGACCCAAAACCTATAGGGTACTTCCTGTTGACCTAGAAAAACGAAATTTGGCAAGAAACAAGATCTCAACTTGCTAGGTCCACCGTTCCTGAGAGAATCGGTGGTGACACACGGACAGACAGACGAACAAGAGAGTGATCTTACAAGGGTTCCTATTTTACCTTTTGAGGTACAGAACCCTGAAAATAAATACTTGTTTTAGAAATAAATAGAATATCGTTTTCTAAGCATATCCAGTGTAGACTGTAGATATCAAAATATTTATTAAAGAACTTTTTCCTTGTTTCTGATTATCTTTTATCTTTCCAATCTGACGATTACGAGATTAGTAATTTTGTAAACAATTTTTTGCTGGCAAGTTTATGAAGTTTATATTATGAAATGCATGATACTTGTACCTTGAAAATAACATTATTGATTATTGAATAATCTATAATCTTATAAAAAGAAGCTATAGTACATAATCCTTATAAATATACACTTTAAATCTGAAAATGTATACATATTTGTTCTTCTTTCTAATAGTTACTGAAAAATATATCAACATTGTTTATATTTCATTTAACCTGATACATCCAGAAGTTTGCAGTATAGTTGGTATATCTATAAATTTCTATGTACAATAAAGGTAAATAACTTTAAATTACAGTTTTAACTTTTAAGGTCTAACAACACTATTTAAATTGTAATACATATTATAAAACTACTATTAAAATATTTATATTATAAACAATACAAATCAGGACAAATATGTTTATATTAAACATTATATTTATTTTACTAGTACATATGTACATACATACTTCCTGATTATAGCATTTAATAGTAATTGGTATAACCCTTGTTTTAAAGTCAAGTACCGCATTAATATTTCATTTAGAATAATGTTATTATAAGGGAAACAATTCAATTGAAATAACATAGGTTATTATAACAATATACTGTTATCAATATCAGTGTTTGCATACATAGTATAATAATATACACGTGTTTCCTTTAATATAAACACTTCCATTTGGTAATATTAAATAATTTTATCTGGGTATATAGTTTTTGTAATAGCTTTAAATTAAAATATTTTATACTAGCGGCTCACCCTCGCTTCACTCGCTTCACCTCTAGGAAACCAAAGACAAGCCTATCACACTGAAACCGTACATTTTTCCAGGATAAAAAGCTGTCATTCCAAACGATAACCAATGTCTGTGACAAATTTTATCCAGATCCGTTTAGCCCAACGGTCAGCAACAGGCGGACCGCGGTCCGTTTGCGGACCGCGAAAGGTCGAACCTCGGACCGCCAAATATTGTATTGTTTTGTATACCATGTATGAATTAAAACGTGGATAAGTTATACTATACCTTTATTAATTAAAACAATATTTTTAAGCCACAGAATTTAACTTAGTACTTATTCTATTTTAAGTTTCCTAGTTAACCTGTTTAACAAGTACCTACAACTGATATGGTTTGATTCAATCAATCGAAATATTCTTTATTCAAATATAAAGTATATACAAGTTATTTTGAATCGTCATTAGTCATGCATGCATTTGTCATCATTAGTTAATCGGATTAGTTACCTATCTAGCCTGTGTGCGTATGTTTGTGCGAATTAGTTATAACTGACGTGATTTAAATATTTTTAAATCTTTGTTACGCACACGAAACACGGTGTAGTTTCTCACATTAATTTTAGGTCTTGTGTTTTATAATTCAGAATTTGATTTGAAACCAAAATAATACATAGCACTTAATTATTATCGGTTGTTTTTTTCTGGACCTCCTTAAAATTTTCCCACAGTATCCGGATTCCACCTAAAACTACTTGCTACCGCTGGTTTAGCCGTTCTGGTGTGAAAGAGTAACATACATCCATACTCTCAAACTTTCACATTTATAATATTTACACAAATCCATCCATAATTCTTGAAATATATATATGGAAGCATTCAGCTCTTAAAAAAGGTAGACTACTATTCTTAATAAAATCTTTTTTTGTTTTTTAGGAAATGTAATAATAAGATAAAAATGAAAGCACATGAAAATATATACCTAACATGTAAAAATTATAAAGGATCAACTACAGTTTTTCTGTCAGACAGACACGAAAATTAGATATATAACAATGTAAATAAAGTTTTCAAACATTTAAACAGGTGATATAGATAAAATTAAAAGAATAATGATGATAATTTTTTTGTATTTTGACTATACTAAGTATATTATATTTATTTTCCAAAGTAATATTGCTTAATTGAAATGTAACTTTATTCAATTAGGCTTTTACGAGCATTTAAACTATATAATAAATTATTATTTATTTAATTTACCTATGTATATAACAATAATAATTTATTTCAGTTTAAGCATGTAAATTAATTTATTAAAAATCAATCAAACAATATGATGAAATATATGTTAGTCTATAAAAAGACAAATAAATAAATTGAGGGCAAGTAGATTGCATGTTTAATTATCAAAATTAAATAAGGTACTCATAAATAAAAGCAATATTTTCCAAAGTTATGGGGATAAGAAACATGAAAATAGTTTTTTAGTTAATACTATGCTTAGCAATGACAGAATTACTATTTTCAGCCAGTGATCTAAGTGCGATAGTGGCCATATCTGGTGATATTTGATAAGAGATATCAATACAAAAGGCTTACATCATAATTTCTAAAGATTAATAAAATAATGTCTTGTTTTTACTTCCTGATATGAATAAGTTAACCATGTTGTCTTTTTTATAATATAAGATATACTTAATAATTACTTTTACTTGCAACTGTGACAATAAAGTTAGATTACTCATAAATAAAAAGGTAACAGAGTAATAAAATAAATATGGACATATGTTACCTCTTAAAGTAAAAGTATACTGTTTACAACTTTGTAAACAAGCAATGAGATAAGGCATTATGAAACAATCGATTGGTATTTCTAATACTTAAAATACTCACTGCGAGAAGGTTTCTGGTCGCAGGTACTGAAGAAATAAAGTCATTTGTAGAGGAACCCTGTGAAGACTGGCTATCACAAGAGAAATCAGAGTGATTGGAATGACTATCGCTCACTTCAAGCTTCATCGTCATGAGTTCTGAACAAAATTTATAACAAAAAACATAAACACCGTTTACGTAAGTGTTCCTAGAACGCACTAGATATTTATCACAACGTAGCTAGCTACCACATTCAACGTTCTATTTGACAGTTCATTGATGTCTCATGTCAGATATTTTATGAAAATAATAAAGTAATCGCGAAGAAATTATACGCGAACAAGAACACAACAATGATGACTCATCATTGCAGTTTGCAAGGTGACGTCGTCGTCTCTTTGGGGATGCCCTTCTCCTGAGAATTTCTAAGCTTGTAATTGCGAAAAGTCTTATCCGCCTACTTTTATCTTCGACAAATATACTTTTTTGTTATGTCATACAACTTTAGCCTTAACAATTTAAAGGGTGATCTCATCGCCTATAATTGGTGTCATGACGTGATATTCAACCAATGGTAGCTTGTTACGATGACGTCATATTTTTTGTAGAGCATAAGTTACACCGAGAAAATTTCGAGAAAAGTTAATTTTAAAACATTTATAAATTTTGATCTGATGGCACTTATTAAGCATACTTAAATTTTTTTAAATACAATTTAGTAATTCTAACAATGCCTGAAATTATATTGTGTAAACTCAGACCAATAAAGAAGTACTTTTTTATTGGTCTGAGTGTGTAAATTATAAAAAATAAAATTATTCATTAAATAAATTACTATGGGAAAATGAAATAAAAGTCATATTACATAAATAATTATTAGTATTTAGAATGAGACAAATAGTTTAACTATGATAATGTTTTTAAATTAGGTATTATTATTTGAATTATGTACTTTAAATTTGATTGTAAATACGTCATTTTAAATTAATACATAGTTACAATACAATAATTTTTTTACTAACAATTTATGTTCAAAAAGTGTTTATTGGTTTTTTAACTTTTTTGTAAAATAAAGCATTGCATTGTTATGTAACAGCAGTCCATGGTAACAGCCTAACAAGGAAGGATTTTGCCTTTTTCTCCCGCCAGATGCTGCGATCACTATGGCCCTCAGTATATTGTAAAGCTCTATAACGTAGATGGATCTTTTATCATTTTATTTAAAATTTAATTAAAATGACAAATTGTGCAGCGCTAGAATGCAAAAAAATAGATATCAATTGTTTCCAAAAGACAAAAACTGAAGAAATTTTGTTTTGAAGATACAAAACTACCAAAATGGGCGAAATTACAATCTTTATATTTAAGGCTGGCTATGTACGTGGACATCATTTTAAAGAAAGTAATTTTAAAACTCTTAAATTGTCTACAGGTGATTTTTTTGCACCTTTTTATATATTAATTACAGAGTTTCATACAAACTTTTAAAATGAGGGATCCATTTTACCCTCATAAGGGCAAATGTCGAAAAATATTAAATAATAATTGTACTAAAGACTTGGTATTAATGCTCTTTTCAAATAATTCTGATCATCAATAATTCTTTGCCCGTATAAACTTTATTACCCCCTTTTACCCCTTTAAGGGATGAATTTCGAAAATAAATTCTAAAAATATATTTCTATATTCTTAATTTAAAGCTAAATACCATTTTCTGAGTATTTTACATTAAGAATGTTACAGTTTCATACAATCTTTAATCCTCTATATTAGCTACTTAGGGGATGAATTTCGAAAAATCCTTTCTTATCAGATGCATACATCATGTAAGGTTAATACGTCATCCAAATTTCGGGTTACGACTACGTTACTTACGTTCGGTCTACGACCAGCGGTTTAAGGTCGATCCATTGTCAGTCAGGAGTCAAGACTCAGGACCACCGCAGGATGCACCTCTCCTTCTCAATTCTTCCTTCAGCTGGTCTAACTTCCAGGTACAATACATTGCACAGGTAAAATGCGAACACAATAGAAGCAAAAAAATAGATATCACAATAAATTGCTTAACCTCAGACTGAATGAAAATAAGCCATGTGGCACCCTCTTTTCGAGAAATCTCCTTATAAAGATATCTTTTAGTCTCAACTAGTATGTCTTATATTATTTGGGTAGGTAAGAAAATATCTGGCTAACAGGTATCTGTTTGAAATAATATTTGTTTTTGAAAACGCAGCTATTTAAAATTGATGATGTTTTTTTATCATAAACTTTCTTCAGTGTAAGTTAACTTTTTCTGTAGATAAACAGCTCAAAAGGAGGAGGAAGATTAGGAAGAAGTACCTGAAGAATGCTCTGTATCATACAGAATTCTATAGGCGTTTTCCAATAACAGCACTAAAGCGCATTATGCGGTATGATGCTAACTTCGAATGTTTCAACTACAGTGACGCTCCGCACAATCAAGCACTTTGAAAAGTACTGCTTTGGATTAATGTGCGCAACGGATACCAACTCAGTAGCAGAAAATTTAACTGTTTTTTCGCGTTTTTCATGTTTGTGCGCCAAAGTGTGAAATTGTGCACTGTAATTAGAAAAAGGATATATTTACATTGAGGATTTCATATTAATGGTCCGTATTATGGATGACAAATAAAAGTTCGTATCATATTAAAATTAAATATCCATGAGCAAATCACGTTGACATTTTCAAAATTAAATATTCTATGATTTTAATTGACATTTAACTGTCATTGTCAGATGTCACTTTAAATTTGACATGTTAAGCTCACTTTGAAGTTTGAAGTTCAAACTTGTCAATTGTCAATTTGTCATCCATGGTTCAAACTTCAAGTCTTACGATATTGATAAAAAAATAGCAATAACACATGTTTTTATTTTTGGAAATGATTTTCTGTCTTTAGATTAAAATTGAACTTGAATTTCAGCATAGCATATGTTTATATATTAATAATCCCCTATACTTTATGAACTTTTCTTCATTGATATTCAGTAATAACTATGTCTGGAAAAAAATGCAAACATTGTGGGTCTTCTGAAATAGAAGTAGACCCCGCCAGGGGCGATGCTGTTTGTACTAATTGTGGCTCTGTGTTAGAAGATAATATAATTGTCGCTGAAGTTGAATTTCAAGAAAATGCACATGGTGGTGCTTCAGCTATTGGACAGTTTGTATCTGCCGAATCTAAAGGAGGCGCATCAGGTTTTGGCCGAGGTATTTTAATCATTTATTTTAAAGTTAATGTACTCTACGTATTTCTACCTCCTAACCATTAAATATTTTATTATTAAATCAAACATATATATTACTATCATATTTATTGGTAATAGATTAACCAGTAATATTAGAAACAAGTGTTGCTAAAATATTTTAATAGGTATAATTATCAAAACTTTTTAACAAAAAAATAAAAACCTACTTCAAACAAAAGCACTAAAAAGTAAAAAATAACTGATTGGTAGTTTTCATTTACTATACATACCTAATCAAATATTTTCGAAGTTGGTGTGCTTTGGCTAAGTAATTAAGGCCTACCTATTAAATACATACCTAATCAAATATTTTCGAAATTGGTGCCAGCTCATACAAAGCAAAGCACACCGACTTCGAAAATATTTGATTAGGTATGTATAGTAAATGAAAACTACTAATCAGTTATTTTTTACTTTTTAGTGCTTTTGTTTAAAGTCGGTTTTTATTTTTTTTGTTAAAAAGTTTTTATTTTTCCCATTTTAGTGTAGACAGTAGTAGCAAAGTAAGGATTCTAACGTGTTAGGCTTGTCAAATCAAACAAAATAAGCCCAAACTCAAAGTATCTACTATTAGCCGTTGAAGAGTTCCACCTATATACCTTCTGGCCTTACCATCAGATCAGGTCAACAATACCGAGCCACTATACTATCAACGGAAATAGAAACACTTGCAAAGTTTCAAGTCAATATGACAATTAGATGTGGGTTAAAGTCATCATTAGCTATTTTTCCACCCTTAGGGGTGGTATTTTTTTTTTGAAATGTAGAGGGGACTAATCTGGAAGTATACACTTTCAAACAACACAAAAATTGTCCAAATCGGTTAATAAATGACCGAGTTCTGAGGTAACAAACATAAAAAAAAGAAGAAAAAATACAGTCGAATTGAGAACCTCCTCCGTTTTGAAGTAGGTTGAAAATGCACAATTTATATAATTAAATTATGATAGTGAATTTTTATAGATAGAAATAAAAGAAAAGTAAGAGTAAGAACAGAAGTACTAAGAATCGAAATATTTATTTTTTAAATATTGTCTGTCATAATTTAATACATTAGTTAATTTTTAAGATTTGAGCTATTACAAAGTTTGATTAAAAATAGTAACATAAAATATATCAATTGTATTTACATAAATATGTCAAATTTCTTTTCCAGCCTTTAATGCAGGTATTGGACAGGAATCTAGAGAAGTGACACTCAGAAAAGCAAGGGATGGCATTACTTCTTTATGTCAACAACTTCGTCTCAACCAGCAGTGCATTGATATATCATGCAATTTTTTCAAAATGGCTCTTATGCGTCACCTTACTATTGGTAGACAATCTTCTTTAACACAAGCTGCCTGTGTTTACATGACCTGCAGAACAGAGGGGACCCCTCGTATCCTTTATATATATTGTCAATGTTTAATTATTTATCAAAAATGTTAAGAGATGAAATGGACATCCTGTAACATCCAATATTTAGCTTTATTTTGCTATCTGGCATGGATACCAGATAATTTCCTGACATATACCCAATATTTTAAAACTTTTATTTTTTTTACTAATGATATATTTGCGAGGCAACTAATTAAATAATTACTTGTGAAGGCAGTAATTTACTGGAACAACAACTATTATAACAATTTTTTTGTAAAATGTTATGAATGCATTAAAATAAATAATATGCTTAGCAAACTATAACAGATCTGTTAATAGATGTAAGTGATGCTTTACAAATATGCTGCTATCAACTTGGTCGTACTTACTTCAAGCTATCAAGAGCTCTATGTATCAATATTCCTCCAAATGGTAAGTGAATATAAATTGTTTTTTAAAAAAAAATTTTTACACTTTTTCTTGTAAAATTAAAATTGTGAATTGAAACAAAATTTGCAATATCACATACATTGAGGGCATTCGGATAAAACTTTAAATTCATTGTTATTCTTGCAATAACAATGAGAAACAACTACTTAAACGGAAAAGGTTTATTTGTAATCAATATACTTTGCAACTACTGAACCAATATTAAATTTAGATAGGTACATTATCCAAAAGTAAAATTGGCTATTTTTTTACTACATTAATGTGTACTTTTAAACCTACAGCATAGGTCACTATAATTAAATGACTGACATATTTCTATTATTTATTTTAAAACATAATGGTAAATTTCTCTCAACTGTACAATATCATAGAATTTCATAAATAGTAAATTAAATTACATTTAGTGACAAAGAAAAAGGTCAAAATGAAACAAACCTTGAAGCTATTTAAATTTATTGTAATGAACTTGTGTAATTAATAACTATTTCTAATGTCCTAGTTCTACAAATTTCTAGAGAGCTTTACAACATCCATATCACATTTTTATGGAACTTAATTAATTTAAACAATACACATAAGATAACAAAATAATTTAACATGGGAATGGCTTAAACTGCTATAAATATATATATTGTTTCTCATTATTCAAGTACCTAAATATTTTACAATCATACAAAATAATTATTATTATCAGGGCATAATATACTCAATTGTCAGTCCTCAATTGTATTTGTATTGACCATTGTAGAATTAATGGTGGGGCCATAGTAGATAAGCTCAGGGATTTGACCACCCTGCACTCCTGTTCCATTTGTACTTTCTGACGAGCAATGAAATTGGAATGTTACAGTTCCCATATAAACTTCACTTAGTCCTTCTTGTCCAAAGTAACTTAGTTCACTTCCATCCAATATAGCTGAAGCTGTGTAAAAACATTCAGGTTCGATTTGAATTGGATTCTCAAAATATACATGAAAAGTGTTACTCGAGCCATCTGAGAAGAATTTAGTATTATTTTCTGCCAAAACTCTCCCTAATCTTTTCAACTCAATTTTAACATTATAGTCTGCTGCTCCGTTTGATGATCCATATAGACCAAAACCAACAACAAATATTCTTTTATCAACACAAAATTGTATTGAGTCACATCTACCTCTGTATCTCCATTGATTACTTCTGTATGCACATGATTGGAATCTATGGCAAATCTGAAAATTGAGAATGCATATATGAAAATTTCAAAATTATTTACTGAATATAAACTATGTAAATTGTAAATATTACCTGAGCTTTTAGTCCAGCTCTTGCTTTTACTGGATATGATAATTGTGGCTTGCTTGAAGCAGTGAAATGCAAAAATATATCTATAGTTTCTTGAGGTGTTAAAATGCCAAGTTGTGCTGCACTGTTTGCAAATTCTTCTAATGTCATGGTTGGAAATCTAACTAAATATATGGCACTGCCTAGCATGGCTCTTTTGTTATTTGGTGTAGCATCTATTTCTCTCCGCATACACTCAGCATGTGCCCATGCTAAAGCAGCTTCAAACAAATTTATTTCCTTGCAATTGAGTGTCTCTCTAGCCAATACTGATTCTAAAGTAGAGACATCAATGTCAACAAAACCTTCAGAAGTTAGGGCCATCTCAGCCTACAAGAAGTGCAATTATTTTTAGAATAGGTTTCAAATGAAACTGCAATACAATTTGTTAAATAGTTTATTTACATAATTAAAATTATTAAAAATGTACAAAACTTTTGTGAATTACATAAACATTTACATGCCTCATTCTAATACATGCATAATAATAACACTACACAAAATGTATTGCAGTTATTCTACATAATATGTACAGCATCATGTTTTATAATACAGCTTGGGGTAAAATATTTAAATTTCTTATAATTTTATATCAACAGTTTTTATTAGGATAGATGTTGATACAGAAAGTAAACATTTGACATTTAACTAACTATATAATAGTGGACATTCAGTGCAAATAAAATGCATTAATTTTATAATTTATTAAATGACTAGAAGTACTAATTACACTTTGGAATGTGTTTAGAGAATTTTTTGTAACATTTACACTTAAACCTAAATCACAACCAAAAAATTGAGTATTATAATATTATATGTGTGTTATTAAATTAGTTACAAAAATTATTTAAGTTCTCACTTGATAGTTCTTTAATTAAATCTGGGCTTGAAAAATTTTGACTTGAGGATTCTGACAGATCTATGAGTAAACTACTATAAGATGAAGAATGTTCTAGGCAAATGGTTGCCAAATTTTCTGTTGATTCACATACCTGTGCATCTATAACTTCCCAGCATCTCTGCATGAGCTCTGGTTCTTCAAACAAACGAGATTGACTTAACAGCAAACAAGCATTTTTTGCAGTGAGACTAGTTTCCAAATAATTCACACAAGCCCTTGCAAGATGTGGAACTATATATTTCTTTGCAACATACAATGTCGAAAGAACTGTATCTGCTTCCAATTGAATTTCATCACAATATAAATACCTGTAAAGAAATAAAAGTAGTTATATTTATTTATTAATATATAAAGGATTTGTTTGTACTAGTTAAAGTCAATTTACTTAAGTAAGGTCAGGAAAGCTGATGGTTCAACATCGGGAACTTCAATTTCTTGCTTACATTCTGCTAAGCCTCCATAAAACATTGCATAAAAGACTGAACTGCCAGTAGCCAACACATATTTATGTGCAGGTATTACTTGTGTGTGTCCTAAAAATAAAATCCGATTAAACAAATATTTAATTTCATTAAAAATGAATTTTGTTTGCTGAATATAATTTACCAGGTCCACCAACTATAAATGTGATATCAGCCATTAATTGATTGTTGAACATAGCTGCATTCCTTTCCCTGACAGTAGGTTTCGTAGCTTGCCAGTTAGGATCTAAGGTCAAAGTTCCCGGGGGAGGCGCAGGAGATACTGTAGGTGATGATGTAGAACTCGTCGATCCACATGGCGAAGGTGGGCCACTGTAGCATTGAGAAACTTGTGTTCCCGTCTCACGTTGGGAAATTGTATGTGGGGGCGAAAGCGATAAACCACCGCCATTGTTTATATTCTCAGCTAAAATAAAAATAGTAAAATTGAAAATATAAATTAAGTTAGTATCCTAAGTATATAATTTATTCATATAATCTTATTCTCTTTACAATATTTTTTGAAATTTCAATTTGTTAATAAATTAGCCTTGGTAATTTACTGCGGTCAATCAATATTTACAAATTCCAAAGCTCACCATTCATCCAGGTGTTTGTTTGAGCGACAGATATGCTGTCTCTAGTTTCCGTTAACCTTTTTGTGGGCTTAGAAACGATTCTTGAACATAAATTAGACATTTTGCACGTTTAAACTTTAAACCACCCACAATTTAAAATTACAAAGAAAACATCAGTTCTTTTGCTTATAATGCGCAGCCATCTTGTATTTGACGAGAGTCGAGACGTCAGACGCGATTGGTGGGGTGGGGGCCGGGGAGGCCGTGTGGAGAAGCGAATTGGTAAATGTCATTTCACATTTGCGTTCTAAAACTGCACGCTTTCAGGGCTGCCAGTTAATTACATATTATCATATTACAGAAACAAATGTGTAAATATTTACAACATTACAAATATGTACGTAACATATCTATTTTTATATTTTATCATAATACCATTATTATTAGTACATTGGCGACCGAGCTCCGTTCGGCTTTTTTTTTGTAATACTATTTAAATATAAAATTTATGATTTTTTGGAAAAGATATAAAAATAGCGTTTTTTATGAACAGACACATAAATAGATAAGCTTAAAAAACAAAACCTTATATAAATACAAAATTTGATCCAAATCGTTAGAGCCGTTACCGAGATACACGAAATAAATGTTTAATTAAAAAATTGCTTGTTTAATATTAAAGTGCCTGGGCTCCCGAGCTTCGCTCGGAATTTTTGGCCTAAAGTACAATTTTCTTTCTTTTTTTAAAAAACAAAAAATTTGAATAAATATATAAAAAAAAAACTAAACCTGTGATTGTTGATCTTGCACCTTGGCCGCTTGACCACGATGCTTATGCCCAAACGTACAAATTACCGACCAGATTTTGCGTGGAATAATGCAAAAGAAAACTGCACGAAAACTCGAAAACACGCGTTTTCTCAAACATAAGACTAATCTAGATCGATTTATCGCCCCCGAAACACCCTGCATATTAAATTTCATGAAAATCTCTGGAGCCGTTTCCGAGATTCAGATCATATATATACTCGTATAAATGTACAAGAATAGCTCGTTTAAAGATTAAGATTGTTATCGTACATTTTTTTTTAATGCAAGTTATATGATCAACTTTAGTAAACAATTTTATAATTGTAAACTGATTAAAAATATACATTGATTGTATTTTAAAATGTTTGGACTGTAAGAGAAAATAAATCATTAAAGCAGAGGCTCTTTTAGATTGTATCTAATTACCATGAACGAATTAACCACAATTCGTCCATGCTAATTACATATGATATGTCTGATGAAGTCATGTTATTCTAAAACAATGAACTAGTTAATCAATTTATATTATATTTTTGTACAATCATTTTTTTGGTTTGGTTTTGTCATTTGGTTATATTTTTTGTGTAAGTTAAGTATATAGTCAATTGTCAAATATGCAAATTCGTCTCGTATCTACCTTGAATCAATGGCCTTGGGCGTTGCACTGTATTGACTCTTCGTCTTTGAGCCTGATGTACCGGTTCTTGGCAGTTAGGTTCAGCAAAGCGTCCATCCTCGTCAATGAGGCTTTCGAAAAAATCTACGCTGCTATTCATCGATGAGTGGATGTGAGTCGCATACCAAAACACACTATAACAATAAATATTATACATGTACGTACGTACGTTTTAAAGGTTAGTATGGAATAGATAGACTGTATATCATATATAGATACATAGCTATGATGAGTTGTTGTGGGTTATATTATAACGTGTTTTCCCGTGGGAATGAGATAATTTCCTGCGGTAAAAAGTAGCCTATGTCACACAGGGCTGGAAGCTTTTCAACTATCTCCACATAAAAATCACGCCAATCCGTCACTCTGTTTAGACGAACAAGAAGGACAAACAAACACACGTTCACATTCATAGTAGAAGTTGTAATGTTGATATTTCTAAAAACGTAGTTTTTTAGACGTCAAGGAAAAATGTGCGACTTAATGTCTAAAAAACAACGTTGCATAAGTATTTATATTCATTATTCATTATATACAATGTGCCCCAGCGCGAAGTGACCGCCCGGCGTCCCTTGATTATTTGGGCAAAACTATCAACGAATACCACTAAAATACAGCTCTTATCGGTTTGGTTTTTTTTATTAGTTTTTTTTTTGTAGGGAAGCCTGACTTGCTGCACTATTTTTAAAATATTTTTTTGGTCTTTATATTTTTATTTTTTTATACATTCTGTGTTTTTTCTTTACGAGTTATTATCATAATTTATCGATTCGAGGTATAAAATCTACTCAAAATTAAATAGGATCTCTTTTAATAAATTAACTCAAACCTTTATGAAAAAATAACCCAATTTTATTTTATTTCCCCCCATCATCCCCATTTTCACCCCCTTCAGGGATGATTTCCGGGATAAAAGTATCCTATATCCTTCCCAGGGTCTCAAACTATCTTCTTACCAAATTTCATCTAAATCGGTTTAGTAGATCCAGAGATTACCCCCTACAATGTCACTAACTTACAATCTCACAAACTCACAAACTTTACCTCTTTATAATATTAGTATAGATTAAATCACATCTTATTACCAAATCTCATAACAATGTTTGTAGTTATCTCAAACATGTGCTGAACTAAAAATTGTTCAAAAGTGACTAATCAGTCAAAAATAAGGGATAGACATATACGTTTCATCCTTGCCGCAAGATGTACATACTCGTTTGTATGTCTCCGACTGCATAATACTGTATTCCATCGTGAACTTGTTTTCATCTTTTTAGTTAGCTTTAATGCAGTCGGGTTTTTTGATTTTTATAATATACTAGCATTGCCCGCGGCTCCGCCCGCGTTCAGATGACCAAAAACCAAATTCTTACGTTTTACATATTAGTATACTCTTAAAATGCAGTTTTTGTATTTTTTCTCCGAAATGAGATATTTACCCGCGGTAAAAAGTATCCTATATGTTGACCCGGATAACCAGCTACCATCATACCAAATTTCATCAAAATCTGTCCAGTGGTTTTCTCGTAATGCGGTAACAGACAGACAGACAAAATTTCTAAAAACTATAGATTCGGACTCTGTATCGATAATAATGTCTATTTCAATTAAATTTTCCAAAAAATATTTGATGTACAGATTCGACTTAGTTACAATTTTATTATATGTATAAATTTATTTATTTACAGCTTTTTAAGTAGGAAAATTAGCGAGAATGGTTAACCAACTTTAAATCATTATATATCCTAAACTGTTATTTAAAATAAAAAATGATGAAAGAAACCTAAAAATGATTTTTAATACCCCATTTGACATAGTGTGTCGATTTTCATTTTTTCTTTTTCACATTATGGAATCTAGCAGCTCCAATATTTATTTATTTTTTATGCACCTATCTAAGAACACTAGGACTAATGAGACGAATCTAACGAAACCTTAATTAAAGAAGTCCATCGAGTCGTTAGGAAGATATGAGGGAATAAAAAATATTACAAATAAATATACAAAGATAGGCTCGAAAAACATAACCCTTTCCTTGCAGTCGGGTAAATAGTGCAGCAAGTCTGGGTTCTCTACACAAAAAAAAACCTAATAAAAAAAACAAACCGATAAGAGCTGTACTTTAATGGTATTCGTTGATAGTTTTATCCAAATAATCAAGGGACCTTGTATACTTTAAGTTACATTCATAATATTGACGTTATGTTTTAAGCCCCTTCCTGACTTGGTGTAGCGGTATGGGTGCAGTAAAGTACGCTCGGTAAAATTTTTACCGATTCTTTATCGAGCTCCTATATTTGAATGCACGCATCCTAATTGGCGTGCGGCATACTGAGTAGCAGTACGGACAACCAGTAAAACCGTTGATACAGAGCTTAAAAGTCCAAGATGTTTAGAAGTTTCTGCAAGATTTAATTGTTTTACACCGAAAGCATACCGACAGTATACCGATAAGTGAGGAGATCTGGCCGACATCAGTAAGCTACCGAGAGCTTATAATCATAGACAATATTGCATACAGATATCGCACCGCCAAGTTAGGAAAGGGCCTTAACCTCTGTTGCGTAGATTTTGCCCTAGAACTTTGTTTTATGATCTAGCTTGTTGGAAAATTCATTTTGCATTTCTTTTTATATTTTTAAAGGCTATATTCCATAAGTTTAGGTAACTAACTTAATGTAAACAAATCAGAAAACAGGTTCTTTTAATTGTACCTACCTTGTTTCTTCTCGTTTTAAATTTTTTTGCGATCAAAATAATATTTTTATTTTTTATACTTTAAACTAACTTTTAATAATTATATTTTTGTGTAATAAGCACCTGCGTTTATTTTGAAACTGTATACATTTATTGAGAATAATTTATGATTTAAATTTATTATGTAAGTAGCCACTTGCCCTCGCTCCGCTCGGGTTTGTCCCTAGTTACGTTTTGACGTTTAGTATAGATTTCTCAGAGATGAGATATTTTTGCCGCCTTAAAAAGTATCCTATATGTTGACCCGGATAAGCAGCTATCATCATACCAAATTTCACCAAAATCTGTCCAGGGCTTTTCTCGTGATGCGTTCCCAGACAGGCAGACAAAAATTCTAAAAACTATAGATTCGACCTCTGTATCGATAATAATGACTATTTTAATAAGATTTTCCAAAAAATAGTAGATTTTCCTAATGTACAGATTCGACTCAGAATTTAATTATTATATGTATAGAGAGAATATAGCAATCTGACTAGTGTAAAGAAGCCAAAACGACAGGTAAATAAAACATGTTTAGAAATGTAATGAAGTTGATAAACAAGAGGCAACTGTTACGTATTATTGCGGTAACAAATATCACTTTTGAGTTTGAGGAAAGCTTAGTGTGAAGTGTGAACATTCAACATGACTTTCAATATGCGTTTTAAATTAGAAGATAACACGTGTTATCATTTATGAAATTCTCAATTTACGCCACGGTAGTGATGAATCTACAACGGTTTGCAGGGCATACTTTATTGATGCGCCAGCGGTACTGGATTTTTTTTTGTGTATCGATGTTTGATCCAGAGTTGCAATAATTTAGGGATGCAAGTTATATCTATAGCATGGGCTGGGATTGTTGCCATGTTACTTCCCCAGGGCCGTCCAGTTCACAGTTGATTCAAATTGCCACTGAATCTTCATGATCATTCGGTATCTGGCCTGAAAGTTAATAGTAAAGAAGGCGTCATAATTCGTAACTATCTACTATTTGGTGGAAAAATAATCATCTTAGGAAGAGATTTTCGGAAAGTTTTGTTCATTGTATTTCACGCATAGAGCTACTACAGTGCAGAATTCTATTAAATTTTCAACTCTATGACCACTTTACAAACTACGGTTTTAAACTCACCAAAAATATGAGGACAAGCGCTGATGAATGTGAATTTGCAAACTTCCTGCTTAAAATTGGTCTGGTGGACCTACCTTTCTTCCCGATTTCAGATTCTGATATTGTCAGTGAAATATATAGGAAAAATTCCTCATTTCCTCATTAAATTTCATACCTCTTAATTTAAACAATTCTGGCGCCTAAGAATGAGTATTGCATTGAAATTAATAAAGGATCTTCCAAAACTTACACAAGTTTAAATACACTGATAACACAAGGTGAACGGAAGAAGAACCCCTGCAATACCCAACTAAATTCTTGAGATGACTGGTTTACCATCCCATGAGCTGATCTTGACGGAGGGGGCTGTTATTATGATTTTGAGGAATTTGAATCCATTGAAAGAATTGTTGAATGGCACGAGACTAATTTTATTAGAAAAATATATGAGAACAGTTTAGTATTGGAGATCACAACTGAGACAAATGTTAGACAACAGATACTATTACGCGCGTTGATTAAAAACCATCTAACGCTACTGTTCCATTTTCATAAAAGCGAAAGCAATTTCCTATAAAAGTTGCATTCTTCAAATCCATCTACAAAACAAACAAACCATTCAGCGAGTAGGAATCTACATACCTGAACCGGTCTTCAATCTTCATGCATGGTCAGCTGTCTCTATAAGCTATACAGATATGTCCTATCGTTTAGCCAATATGGTTTGAAAAGATATATTGTGAAGTCAGTATTATCCTATCAAATTCATAATTTAAATGTATTAGGTTACAATTAACCCCCTATGGTAATTTATTATGAAAGTATCAAAATATTAGGTGAAAGCGTTACCTCTTTTGTTTAATAAGTACTATTTAATTTTTATTCTCAAACATATTTAATTACAACTTACATAAATTATACTTTGTAATCATATTTTTTTTCTATTATAATTAATTATATTAGAAGCACAACATTTATATACTCGTAATATAGTATATTTAGAGTCTAGAAATCAATTAGAAGAATGGGTTAAAAGGTAGATACTACATAAATGGATAAAATATTAGCAGTACCAAAATTTATAAAACTATTTTGTACTGTGGTTTTACTATATGTAGGAAAAAAATTGTATGTAGTCAACATAACTACTAATAAAAAAATCAATACGTATAATTAATATACAGTATGCAATCAAATGCGAGGCAAAATGGCGAAAATATTGATATGTGGTAATGCTTCTTTATATTATTGTTTTTACTTTGACGACGACACGTTTGGTTCAGTGTGTAGTAACCCTACTTGCTATGCCAGCGGTTGCGGGTTCGAATCCCGCTGGGGGCATTCATTTGTGTGATGAGCACGAATGTTTGTACTCCAGTCATGGGTGTTTATATTCATAATATGTATATATTTAAAGTTATATATGTGTAGTGTATCAACTATCTGGTATCCATAACACAAGCTTCGTATCTTACCATGGAACTAGATGGTGCTGTGTGTTAATGTCCCGACATATTTATTTATTATTATTTATCTATTTACTTTTACTTGGATTTGTTTGCCGCGTTATGGCGTTTCTTTTGTGTTTGATTGCTTAAATTCTGTGGTCGTTATTCAATCTTGTGTAATAATTAACTATGCTCGTTTATATTATAGCCTTATGTATTCTTTCTTTCTATTTTTATTAAAACCATCATTTATGCAAATATACTGATAATACTAATATTTGTATATAGCCAAAACTCTTATCTATTAACTCTACGATTCGTAAAAGTGGACAATTCAATTCAGTAGACGGCAGTATACCGAAAAAAAAACAAACGCACTAGAGATTTGTGTGTAGATGAGAAGAAGGATGGAGAAGAGACGTTACGACTAAAATTAAATCTACATAAGATAGTCAATATAACAAGTAAGATTGATATAATATTAATCATATCCGGTATCCCAATTAAAATTAGTTACGTTTTGGTTTTAAGACAGTTTGCTACTCGTATGTACTTTTACCGATAAATAATATATGGGAAAGTATTTTTTATTGGTTTGTCGTTTCACGCACCATCACCTATTATTCATTAAAAAAAGCTTGTGGGTCAGAGAGTGAAAACTAGTTTATGCAATTTTTATCTCAATACATATTTAATGTACTGAGATAAGGCGAGGTTGTTGTAAGATACTCGTAATAATATGCAGTTTATTCCGCATAGTACACTCAGGCGCATCTCATCAAATGTAAAAAGTGATAAAGTTTATTCTTTGCTATAATAGCGTTACATAATAAACTCGTATTTAGAAAGCTAAACATTAATTTCTTAGAAGTAAAGAATGTTCTATCTAAAGAGTCTGGTATTTTCTATTTTAATATATTATAATCGTATGGTATCATTAAAAATCAAGTAGGCAAAGATACGATTATTTAACTTATTATTTATAAGATTCTACACATGCCTATAAGCCTCTTGTGATGATGGCTCAATGTCATAGTTTATAAATACAATAAAAAGTCAACAATTCAAGAAAACAAACCGGTAAATAAAGAACAATAATTCTGCTTTTGTAAAAATCCACCGTAAGAATATTTTGCCCACTGCAAATGGTAATAATCTTCTTCGGGTTGCTTTTCCCTTCATTTCATTTTTTAAATTCTTGAAACATATTTATCACAAACAAATCACAACACAATAACAAGGAGACTAGATGAAAATACTGACTAGTGAGTAATGTTGACGGCGCTATAGTACAATGCTCACGCGCCTACGTTCTGTACGTTCTCGACTGACTGCTCTAGAGTGCTCGCCTGCGACTGTAAGAACGGCGCTTGCGCAAGGTCGGTTAGAGCACCTGTCTCCGGCCGAACCAAGTGGATCGAGAAAGTATGTGATGTCATTTTCTTATCGCAATTCCATAATACTTTATAACATTTGTAATATCTTTTACCTTTGCTCAATTCAATGAAAATATTAATCAAGATTTCGTTTAGGGTAGGCAATGTATTTGCTATCTTATTATTACAGAATTATATGAAAGCACTTTTATAAAGAGGTTTAAAGTTAAGTTAAGAAAACTTGAAAATATAAATATATATTTTTAAATTTTCAATAATAGTTTTTTTTTACAATTTTAATAATGAACGTTATTTTTCAATCTAAAAAACAAATGCGATTATTTTTATGACTTGTTTTAAAAAATATTTATATTATGTAAGTATATAAACGTGTAGCACAGATTATTTATAGTTAATGCTAGATTAGGTATCCTGTCTTGATGGAATTTAACATACAATATTGCAATATGCAAATATGTATTACATTTGGTCTTAGTGGTCATTGGCCACTAGTTACGTATGTCGGTATATTATAATCAGCGCTGGATTTACGCTACGGGTACTCGTGGGAAAAAAATCTCTTCGCGTTATCGAAAATGCTTTTTTTGTATTTTCCAAAAATGAATAATAATAAATAAAAAAAAGTAGTACATTTTTCCAAAAATTGAAATTATTTATAAATTATTTTTTTGCATTTTTCAAAAAAAATATTAAAATTAAAAAAGAATAAAATTTACCCATTTTATGCGAAATTTCGGTAATTGGGCCGCATTTTTTATGCCCAGCATTTTCTATGCCCAGGGACGGCGGTAAGGTTGAGTCCGGCACTGATTTTAATGAACATGTTATTTGTGTAAACTTTGCAAATCAATGACAGCAAAAAATTTAACATTTTTTATTAAATTTAAATTGGATTAAAGTAAAAAACAACAGCGTTATTCGTGTAGTAGAATAGGTAGTAAATCTACATAGAGTCTTATTTTTAATTCCACGGAAATATGACAGCTATCATTCTTTGACAATTCAGATATCATAAACCGTTTCTGCTTTGTATTTTTTTAATATAAAATAACAAAAAATATGAAACAGAATTAGATCAAGTAAACTATATGTATGACATTGTAAATAGTCTTTATTTTGTGGAATCAATGCACGCTAACTATAATGTAAATTTTTAATGGTTAAATGAATAAAACAGAGTCAAATAAAATATTTTACAAACAAATGGGTTTTACTAAAAAAGGCTTGCAACCTATGGATTATTGGACAGGGATTCCTGTAATAGAAAAATAATGTCCTTAATAATTATTGTAACTTAGTAATATGATAATAAAAAAAAATTACCATTTTAGAGTTATCAATATTTTTTTTAGTCTTAGTTTTTCTAATTGAAACCTTAATTTCAAGAAAGGTTTATTTTTTTATTTTGCTAAAATGCTTTCCGTTTTTAGTGACAATGTTTCAAAGTTGACAACACTTCTGAAATGTTAGAATTCCGTGAAATTAAAAATCAGACTATAGATAGGTATATATTTATATACAATATTAATTATTATTTATAATTAAAAGCAACGCATCGTATTCACATCAAAGTTAGCTTTATCGTTGTCTTGCATCAGGCGTCAACGCTTAGTCCGTAGTTTTTATTTTTTTATTTGAAGTGTATCTAAGTAATGGTAGCGAATGTGGAAAAAGAAAGCAAGTTTAATTTATCCATTAGAGCAATTAAGTCGGTTTGACGGAAATTATTTTAACTAAAATGAAATGGTTGAACCGATTTTACTGTAACTTTCACTAGCGAATAGAAATTATGAGCAGAATTGCCTTTAGCTACCTACTCAATCAAATAATAGCAAAGTGCTCCTGCAAAGTAGATGCAGGATAAAAGGATACGATTGAAAAACTTTTAACTAACGGGTAGAGAATTTGGGCGAAAATGACGAATGTATAAATGCTGGTTAAGAATAATATAATTATATTAATTGTTAATGGATAAATTAATGTGCGCTACAGACAAAACAAAATTAACATTTTCCATGATAGAATGACCATCGATGTCATAGATATTTTTAACGAAAATACTTATGATTGTCAACGTTACATCGATTGTCTGAATTGATCATACAATGAGAGTGACGGTCGAACGGACGCACTCTTAACAGCTGTTTTGTATGCGTGGGGCGTAGTCGTGGGTAACGAGGAATGGTTGTGCATGCTCGTGACGGCACGAGACCAGTATTGATTGTTTATATTATTCAAATTGCCTCAGTCTCTTCCTATTTCATTATATCTCAACGACGCCTCTATATACTTTTGAAGTTATACTTCTTTTGGCACGTTTGGAAAATATTATGAGAGTAAAATTTTTACTATGCGACCGACAACCAAAAATCGATATGATGAAATTAGCTGCTTTACAAACAGAGAGTTGTGACATTCGGGATGAAATCTTTAGATATTTTTGTTTTGTAACGCTAAAGAAATATAACTTTTTACGTGCGCTTACACGTTTTTAGGGTTCCGTACCTTAAAAGGTAAAAGAGGAACCCTTATCATCACTCTCTAGTCCGTCTGTCCGTCCGTCTGTCTGTCCGTGTTTCACCACCAATTTTCTCAGGAACGGGTGGACCTAGCAAGTTGAAATTTATACCAGATACTGAGGTCTCTATTAGGTGTATAAAAATCAAGGTTCTGAGTCAACACGATAAAAAGATATCATGGGAAAAATTTAGATTTTCGCGAAAACTTGTAAGTACCAAAATTTACCTTAATTTTCAACTTTTTTTATTTTTCGGAATTTTCTCTTGGCTTGTGCTGTAAGACCTTGCTTTTAACCAAAATTGACAATTCTAGGTCAATCGGAAGTACCCTATAAGTTTTGGGTCGAAAACCTATATTATGGTAGTTCCTGTTGACCTAGAATCACAAAATTTGGCAAAAAGCAAGGAAGGTCTTACAGCACAAATAAAGGCAATTCTCCCAAAAATAAAAAAAACTTGAAAATTAAAGTTAAACAGATTTCCTACAAATTTGTACGGAACCCTCGGGGTGCGAGTCCGACTCACATTTGTCCGGTTTTTTTTTATTTATAAATGCGGTCTTCAAGATGATCTAAACATCTGTAGCAAATTATAAGCATAGTACCTATACCTACTTATGGTTAGTGGCGTCGCTATGCTAATGCAACCAATGCTGTCGCATAGGGCCCCTTATTCAAGGGGAATAACATTTTTCGAGGACGGCCTTCATAGACGTTTAAAAAAACGCAAGAAAGAACTGTGTTTAATTCCCGCAAATTATTTTTTACGAGGACCGCGAGGAATGTGATTTTATCTATGTATACATATCTATACATATAATAAAATTCTAAGTCGAATCTGTACATTAAATATTTTTTGGAAAATGTAATTGAAATAGACATTATTATCGATACAGAGTCCGGATATATTGTTTTTAGAATTTTTGTCTGTCTTTCTGTCTGTCTGTCTGTTACCGCATCACGAGAAAACTACGGGACAGATTTTGATGAAATTTGGTATGATGATAGCTGGTTATCCGGGTCAACATGTAGGATACTTTTTACCGCGGGAAAATATCTCATTTCTGAGAAAAAATAGAAAAACTGCATTGTAAGAGTATACTAATATGTAAAACCTAAGAATTTGGTTTTTGGTCATCTGAACGCGGGCGGAGTCGCGGGCAATGCTAGTGTTCTATAAAACGATGAATGGTCCTCTAAGCTCAGCTTTTTTACTAAATTTTACTCTTCCCGTTCTTACGTGAGAGCGGTTTGAAAAAGTGAGAAGTTCGAAAACTGTCTCTGTCGTATTCAATAAGAGTGCAGCAGCCGCCGGGTTCACGCTGGTTTTAAGGGGGGCACTTCATTTTTTTGCATTGGGGCCCAAAAAGGCTAGTTACGCCATTGCCTATGGTATACAAATTACAATTTTTACAGATAAATTACTCGTATATTATTCTAAATAAAAGAATGTACTTGGGCTTCGACAACGAGCTTCGCTCAGCGTAGGCGCTCGTTCAAGTAGGTTATCCATTCGTGACAATGTAAGTACCATAAAAATTTAAGAGATGATGCTGTAGGACATTGTCAGCATGAGAGACTGAGAAAATAGAAACAGGCTTCTAATAAAATTATTTATATTTGTTTTTTGTGAAAAATGGCTATTTTTAAAAAAGACACCTTGCAATATAGATAAACTTAAAAAGCAAAAACTTATCTAAATACAAAATATGGTCCAGATCGTTAGAGCCGTTTCCTAGATACACATAATAAAATTATGTATTTACAAGAATTGATTATTTATAAGATTATATGATATAGGGGATACTCATATAAATAGAAATTCAGAGAATAAAATATAAGTAGGTACATATTCAACGAATTCGTTTGACTTCGTTTAACATATTAAAAACCTTAAATCCCTGCCCTTCAGCCTTGAATGTTGGTTAAATAATCGCATTAATTGAGGTATTGCACACATTATGATTATTTATAATTGATTTGTAATAATTCGTGCAGTGTTTCAACCTTGTAATTATTACAAAATACATATCTCTCAGATAGGGCTGCAGTTATTTCATTCAGGTCATTTATAAAAAAAATATTATGTAACATATTTTGTATTCAGATATATAACTCATTATATTTAAATAGTGCACATAATTGTTGCACAACGTCTTCTTATTTAGGAAAATTATCTAGTATAGAAAGTATCCTATTTCCTTCTCAGCGTCTCAAAATATCTTCTTACAAAATTTCATCTTATCAGTTTAGTAGATCCAGAGATTACCCCACTACGTCACAAACTCACAAAATCACAATTTTTACCTCTTTATAATATTAGTATAGATGAATTATGTAATGTTATATTTATTTTCTTTTTTTTAGAGCATTTAAATGAAACCTTGTTTTTAAAAATGTTTTTTACAATTATTTTATTTTTTTATTTTTTAGTTATACGTATTTTTCTTAGTCATACGTATTATTTTTTAGTTATACGTATTTTTCCCTTTCATTTGATATCCATATCTTGGAATGCATAAAAAACATAGTTCTTTGGATGTCTTTGAATGTCCGCCATATTTTGACAGATTTTTATGAAACTTGGTGTGATAATTGATGTGATCTGATGATGAGCTGGTAATTCGGGTTGACATATAGGATACTTTTTACTGCGTTAAATATCTCATCTCTGAGAAGTCTATAGTAAACGTTAAAATATACCGACGAAGCCGAGCGGAGCGAGGGTGAGTCGCTAGTGTAAAATAAAACGATAAGCTTAACAAAATAAATAAATTGGGTTTTTGTAATATATAAAGTACTATTTATATATTATTTACTATGCAGTTAACGGCGAAGTCGACAAATGGGTGAACGCAGGCAAAATACGGTACAGTGCAGTGTAAACGCGAATCCCAGCGAACTTCACAGATATTTCGGTCGGGTTATACCTAGTTATGGTAAAGAGTTTTCAATAGTGGCGTTGAATATGTACCCTTTGTTGCATCTATAATTCGGCCATCGGGATCGTTGGTCTTTGCATAAGCTTGTGTGTTACCTAGAGATATTGTTGCAACCGTATTCACATATAGCCGGAATTATAAAAATCATGTATTAAATAAAATAATAGAAATATCAATTCCAGTGTCAGTGATTTTGTGCAGATAGCTAATTTCAGACCTCTTTTTTATAAGTGTACTAGAATTGCGGCTCTGCCCGCGTTAAGATGACCAAAAACCAAATTCTTAGGTTTTACATATTAGTATACTCTTACATTGCAGTTTTTGTATTTTTTCTCAGAAATGAAACATTTTCCCGGGGTAAAAAGTATCCTATATGTTGACCCGGATAACCAGCTATCATCATACCAAATTTCATTAAAACCTATCCAGTGGTTTTCCCGTGATGCGGTAACAGAAGACAGACAGACAAAAATTCTAAAAACTATAGATTTGGCCTCTGTATTGATATTTAATAATAATGTTTATTTCAATAAGATTTTCCAAAAAATATTTGATGTACAGATTCGGCTTAGTTACAATTTTATTATATGTATAGATAACAAGTCTCTAGTTAATACCTAAATTGTAAAGATATATTGTACCTAATAGTAATATGAAATGAATAATGTATCAACAACAAATCTTTAACTTAAATATGTTGATACGTAATCGCTAAAAAAATCTAAATTTCGGGCAATATGTATAAGCACTTTCATATTATTTTATTTATGCTAAAAATATTTTATTTAATTAAAATTCAAAATTATAACTTACAATGTTTTGAAAATGGCCAGTGCCATTAAAATCTGCATATTGATGACAATGACTGGTTGGACATCTCAATGGAGTTCACTAGTTAAGCCATGGTTAAACTAGATAACTCGAGTCTCGAAATAAACGATAGGTTCCTACTTAGATTTAGATTAAAACCACAATCGTAACAGAAATTAAACTATGAATGTAATAGCGTCTAGACTCGAGTCGATTAGAAGACTAACAATGTACGGCTCCTACCTGTAAAATCAGTGTAATAATTATATCCAGTCTTCGACGGTTTGAGTCCCTGACACAAACTTTGAAGCGTTCGAACTCTTGGGAAATTGAACTTCTTTGTCTTTATTGTAATTAATAAAATAAACGAATGCTGTCTATGCGTGTTATAGATACATCTTTTACAATAATTAATCAACAAATAGTCATGACTCATGTCCAACTAGATTACTAATATTAACGTACCTAGTTATTTTTAACATATTATAATAAATAGAAAAGATTTTTTTTTAATAATTTGGCATTAAATAATTCGCATTATGCTTTAGGTTTTCTATTCAAACGTGAAATAGTTTAAACTGAAAAATGAAACCTGCTTTAATTCGACCAAATAAGGAACTGATTTTTTTAATGCTATAGTTTTTCTCACAAGTAGAAAAAGCCGAACTTACATTACATGTCAACTATAATCGTTCATTATTGTTTATTTTTTCATTTTCTCTAGTATGTCTTAAAGATGTCGACGTTTCTTCGGGACGAATCATCTCCGTAAAAAAGTAGCTTAATTTTAGATTTGATATAATAACATAATTATTTTAATAATAAAACTGTAGGTACTTACTGTACAAACTGGTACTACGGTATTTTTCGTCAAAATGAACGGATCATACTCTGCTGGTTTTTACAGACACCTAGTCATACTCTTGCTTTTCTAGCTTAACTGCAGCTATCCACTTCTTTTGCCAATGGGATCGGCAGGGGAACTAAAAGAAAACAAAATATGCAAAATACATTACTATTATAAAAATATCTAAATTTTATCGATTTACACTTCAATATTTCATCAAGAAGAAAAAAAAACTTTCTAAATTAGGTCAAAAATTGATTGACTTCATTTTGCATAGTATTAGCCATCTCGGTTTGAAAACGTATTTGTCATTTGAACATCTACATATATCCATACTAATATTATAAATGTGAAAGTGTGTTTGTTTGTTTGTCCTTCTTTCACGTGGAAACGAAACGATGGATTGCCGTGAGTTTTTGTGTAAAGATAGAATTGGAGGGCTGGAGAGTGACATAGGCTACTTTTTACCGCGGGAGATTATCTCATTCCCATGGGAAAACACGTTATAATACAACCCAAAAAAATATTTATGATCAGAATTACTTGAAACTTGGTATTAATGCTCTTTAGTAAAGTTAAATAAATACGTGTTTTAGCATTTTTCGAAATTCAACCCATAAGGGGGTAAAATAGGGAATGAAAGTTTATATAAAACCTACCTTTTTACAGTTTTAGCGCGAGCAAAGCCGCGAATTTTGCTAGTATAATTATAATTTTGCTACTACTTACTAGTGAAAAGTGATTTCTGGACATTTTAATCTTGTATGGCTCCTGCACCATTTCACAAAACATCCTGGCATGATGATTCACAGCTGTAGTTTACAATGATAAAAATTTAAACGTCGCGAAAATTTGGCGTGTGCTCGCTTGCAATAATAATATCTAAAAATATAATAAAATAAATATACCAATAAATATTTCTGCGTCGGTTTATATAGGTAATTTAATTATAATAGTAATTATAAAAAATCTTGCCGTTCCAATGTAACAGTAAATAATATAATCCTTATAAAAATTTAGGTACGTTTACCGTTTCTCAAATACCATGGGTCAAGACCTGGTGTCGAAAGTAAAACGCATCTCGTTTTGCGGTCACGACTCCTTTGTTTCAAAAAACATTGCACAATCATAAAACTAGTTACGAACTTATAACGTGACTACGTCACATTATATACTACTTGTGCATAGTATATCATCATCAATCAAATAAAGGTGAATAAGTAACCATGCAGTTGTTTGCTACATGGTTACTAACGAAAATCTGTATGAAAATATATACGAGTATTTCGTTTACACCTGGACGAAACAACTCCGAGTTGCTACATAATAGGTATTTGCTTATTTACCTGACAACAAATTTTGGTCTTGACAATTAACATTAATGTATTGTTAATTTTATGCGTTTGAGTCCGTTAATTCAGTTCCCTACTTATGACCTGCATGATTTTAAGCGTGATATATTATATTCATTAGTTTCGCATCGGATATTTTTTCCACGCTTAGTTTAGCTTACAGGCCAAAGATAAAAATGCAAACTGAATTTATATATTAAATAAAAACTATCTTTGCGGATCTTTTTGCGGATTTACATAGTCTTGCTATAAATATTGTTACAAAGATTTTTTTTTCTTTTGCACGTAACATTTATTACTTATACAGTGTGTTAGTTTAATACATCAATATAAAACCATTAAAAATATATAAAACTTATTCGAAGTGGTCTCCATTGGCTGCAATACAGTCCTTTAAACGTTGAGCTTGAGGCCAATTATGAATAGAAGCACGCACTCTTTCCATGGGAAAAATGTTCACTGCCAATCGTATTGATTGTTTTAGGGACTCCAAATTATCATGGCATTTAGAGCAAGCCATACTCTCTAAAACTGACCATAAATCATAATCCAGCGGATTAATATCGGGACTAGATGACCGCTAGTCTTCTGCCTCTGATGAAGTCCGGAACGTGGGTTTCTAACCAAGATTGCGTGGATCGAGCTTTATGACCCGACGCAGAGTCTTGCTGAAAGGACCATTCTTGGTTATTGAACATGGTGTTGTTAAGGGGCTTAACTACCTTCTCAAGAATGGTGTCTTGATACACTTGTGTGGATGTTTTGATACCTTTTTCAGAATAATATGGCTCAGTCACTTCTTCATAGCTAACACCCTACCAAACCATCACTGAAGTCGGATTATGCCCACACGTTGTACTCTGTTGACTAATTGGGAAACTTCCTTAGATCTTTGAGCATAAATACGATCATTTTGTTTGTTAAAATATTGCCCAATTGTAAAAATTTTCTCATTCGTAAACAAAATTTTTCTGTGACCTCCCTTTGCGTACCGCTTAAATAGTTGTTTTGATTTTACCACCCTATTCTTTTTTAAATTATCAGTTCAGAAATGACCAGTGCGTCTCTTTTAGGCTGCAAGTTCTAAGTCATCTTTTAAAAAACGCGGCATGATTCTAGGTGCTATCGTCATCTCCCGAGATAAAATCTTTTGCTTTCGGACAGGATTTCTTTGATCGCCTTTTTCGTACGAACACTACGTAGACGGCCAGATCTTTTTCTATTACGAACTGAGGAGGTTTCATAGTACCTATCAATAGCCCGGTACAACATTTGACTAATACCAAGTGTATGGAGAGTTTTAAAAATTTTATTTGTCTCCATACCTACTTTGTGCAATGCAATCACACCGATTCAGTTCTCTTTATCACCTCACTCCATTTTAATATCACAAAATAGTTTACAATGTATTGGCACGAAAATAAGAAAACACAATGAACAATCATATAAAAATAACAGATTCCAAATTCAAATGTAATATTTTGTTTATTTTTAATTGTAACAGTATTTATGGCCAGACTATAGTAGTTTCATTTTTGGGTTTCGGACCATCTGTAATAACTAAATATATTATCTTTTGAGACGTTAAAGACTTTAGTCTCTCTCGTGACCATGATTTCTGTAAAATGAAGCATTCGTAACATCAGGAACCACAAATCAAAATAAATCTGCGAAAAATTTAAATGATTTATATCATTTTAGATTTCTAAATAAATAATAGATCAATAAGTGTAACGTTACTTCGTCATTTATTTCACAAATTTTGACAGTGTGTGGACTCGTCGTATTATGACGATATGACATTGTGTCGCGGGTTCGGCCTCGGGTATGAGCAATATAATAAAATAACATATCTTGTGAAACAGAGCGACTACGTTACTACCGTTGACTTATCAAAATAGAATAGAAATGAAAATATAATTTAATTTCAATATTATTAGATTTTAATGTACCAAAAAATATTACTGAACAGCATTTTTCATTTATAGGTAATAAAACAAACAGAGCGTGCGTAAGTAGTTAGCGAAAGTAAAACGAAAGAAGAAATAACTTAAAGCAATACTAATTGCCACTGTATTTAGACAAAATTAAAAACTAATTATGCCATATTGCAAAGTATAGAAATGTAAAAATAAGTAGCAAATGATGGCCACCTTCGCTTCACTCGACGGCCCGGTTGTCTGAAGAACCTCTATCCTCTGACCGAAACTAAAAATTTGTAACAGTATAAGTGAGAATCGATGTTTTAACCACTTCCCCCAATCACGTGTTTACCCCTATCCCTCTCCACGTTATTCGCTCAGATGATAATATGTTAGTGATGCTGATTGATGCATGGCAAATGAAACACTATGTATAATAAGTAAAATTGATTATCAATTTATAGTAAACTAAAAGTTTAAGAAACAATGGTATATTTTAAAAGCTTTTTTATCATAAACTATAAGGAATAAAATAATTCGATCAAAATTAAAAATATTATTAGGTATAATAGTAACTACACGTACATTGACGTCAATATCTCTTCTGATAATTAATTAATTCAAGATTAGGTCACTCTGACTTGGTTTGTTTTACTTTTATTGTTTTATGTTCCAAATCTTTTGGTTTAAATTCAAGTTATTCATTTTATATGAACTATTTTGAAAACATATAACATGTATTTATCAGCAAACATTCACCACCTTGACCTGGAGTCTTGAGAAATTGTTTAATCTGACTTTTAATTTATCTGCATTTATTTCACCATATACATATCTATCTATTTCAACACTGACACATGCAGTTAGATATTTATCATTTTTCAAATCGTTTAAATGCTTATGTATAATAGGGTGGAGCGAAAAATTTTTTTTTTTCTATAGCTTATAAAAAATCAAAATTTTTGAAATAAAAAAAAAATAATTTTTACTCAATATCTTGAGGTGACCCACTGACTTGAGGTTCAATTCCAGGTTAGATAACTCGATCTCGGATTTTTCTCACCGGTCGTGTCGAATTGTCGTCCCATCGGATTTTTCGAGTAACACTCGTAGGAGTAGTTTGCATTTGTACTCGCGCCCACACTTGTACACAATAATATTTTCTACGCACATTGCTAGAGTCAGTGAGATTAACCGCGACGGTCGAAATCGGCCAGCAGGAAATACAAGATTCCATTTAAATTTTATAATTCCGCAATACCATAAGAAGTAAGTTTTGTAGCTGGACGCCACGCGGTCAATTTTGTCATCGATTTCAATTTTATCGTGGCTCAGTTGTTTTCTATTCCTATAATCTATACTAATATTATAAATGTGATAGTATGTTTGTTTGTTTGTCTTTCTTTCACGTTGAAAAGGAATGACGGTTTGACGTGATTTTTTTGTGTGGAGATAGTTGGAGGAAAGGAGAGTGATATAGGCTACTTTTTACTGCGGGAGATAATCTCATTCCCACGGGAAACATGTTAAGTACCTATAATACAACCCAAACATTATTTATGATCAGAAATACTTGAAATTTGGTATTACTGCTTTTTTATACAATTAAATAAGTACGTGTTTTAGCATTTTCGAAATTCAATCGCATAAGGGGGTAAAATAGGGGATGAAAGTTTGTATGAAATCTAATTTTTTAGAGGTTTTCTGTAGTTTTAGCGCGAGTGAAGCCGCGGGTTCTGCTAGTAATATTATTAATACATAAATAGTATAAATATATAATAATGAAATTATTTGTAATCCATATTATAAATAAAAAATAAATGTTGGGACATTAACACACAGCGCCATCTAGTTCCATGGTAAGCTACGGGGCTTGTGTTATGGATACCAGATAGTTGATACACTAAACATATATAACTTTAAATACATACATATTTATTTTATTATATTATAAATACGAAAGTTTGGGAGAAGTCCTCAAGTGAATAGTGAATAATATATCTTCTATACTTAGCAGTATTTTTAGTAAATTAAAAAACATAATGGCGAAAGTTATCTAAAAGTGTCAAGGACCAAGTAACACATAAAAATAATAACTGTTTCTCTTTACGAAAATGGCTCTTCCGCTACAGAAGAAGGACACGCCAGTATAACAACAGTTATTCAAAAATTACTTTCCGCAATCGTTTTGTTTCAGATCCATGTTTGTATGTTCTCCGATTCGCGTCGCAATTGAAATTTGAAGATAAACAGCATGAGGTCAGTATGACCGCCTTACGCCTGGTGCAAAGGATGAAGAGGGATTCCATACATTCCGGTCGCCGACCTTCTGGAGTTTGTGGCGCGGGTATGAACCTTTATCATTTTAATTAATTGGAAAAGTAATGATTATTTCTTTACAAATGTATGTAATGTTTTATTTCTATAACTAAAAAATATATTAGTTGGGTGTTTGTGGTGTTGTACGTATATATATATATATATATATATATATATATATATATATATATATATATATATATATATATATATATTCATTCATTCTATAATTATAATTTATGTTATTACTTAAATTCTGTGAACACGAGTCCGCTTGTTGCTCGCTACTATATAAAAAGTATTCTAAATTGTCAAATAGATTATTCTTGCCTTTCATTTCTTGTGCTTATAATAGATTATAAAAAGTAAAATCGTCGACAAGATCTAGTAAACTATCAATTATGATCAATAATATTAACAAATGTTCTTTCGTGTTTATTCCAGCGCTACTCATAGCGGCGCGCTTGCATGATTTCTCACGTACTCCAGCGGATGTTGTACGAATCGTCAAAATACACGAAACAACACTCCGTAAAAGGTTGTTAGAATTTGGTGAAACTCCCTCCAGCGCGCTCACTCTTGATGAATTCATGACTGTAGACTTGGAAGAAGAACAAGACCCTCCCGCTTTCAAAGCCGCGAGGAAAAGGGATAAAGATCGATTACAGAAAGTGAGTTAACAAAACATTGCTATTAATGTTGTTTGGATTTAAATACTCTTTTTACACTATTTTAATTTTTTAAATAAATCTATCTTTACGGATACGGATACTTGTTACAGCAGTATATAACGCCTTTGAGATGTCTAAAACCTTCGTCTCTCCCGTGACCATGATTGCTATAAAGCATTCGAAACTTCGGAAGCCAAAAATCAAAATAAATCCGCGAAATAATCCGAAAAGATAGTTTTATTTAAAATGTCAAATATTCGCGTAACTCTAAGAAAGTATTATACTCTTTTTACATTTTTTATATTTTATTTTAACAAATTACACTTTATTCCATTAAATTAATGAGAAGTTTCTGAAGAGCTTTTTGCCAATTATGTGAATTATAATAATTTTTTACATAATTTTCTAATATTGTGACCCGGTGATAAGTTAATGGAGGAAGAAGATGGTGAAAAAGAACTGACTGAGCTACAAAGAGAAATAGAATCTCAGTTGGACAAAGACGCTACAAAACGAAAGCGTATGAATGTTGGACCGCCTATTCCAACGATGACTATTGGTGAGTAAATATTATAGCAAAAAGAAGTCATTTTTAAATTAGGTAGTGCCACTATATATACTTTTATATGTAAATAAATCATCAAATGATGAATTTAATGTATAGATATGACTTTTCTATGGTCTTATTAGAATTACTAGCCTTACTTACTCGCGGTCAATGCCTGTGGCCAAATAACCAAAAAATCTAAGTATATGTTTTAAAAACATTCTATTAATAAGTAAAGAATCGCATTAAATATAAAGTGAAAGCACATATTGTATGCAGATCATATAAATGCCACCAAGGCTTTATTTTCATTTAGATATTTCTTGAGTAACTTTATACACAAGCATCTTATATTTACAAAAGGTGCTATAAAAATCTTCCGTTTTAATCTCATCTCTCATCAATTACTTTGTAATAATTTACCATTTCGAATTTTATAAAAACATACCTCATTATTCAATACATAGATGATAACGTTTCTTAACCAAAACGTATTTTACGCCTTTATAAAAATATTTTTTTTTATTTTTAATGAATAAAATTTGTTTGATTAAAATTAATGTAACTAGGAAACTTATTCGCACTTGCTAATTAGTTTTTTTTGTTGTAATTTTTTATGGATAAATATCAGGTATTATTATTTTAAATGTTTGTACGTTATATGACCTTGCAATTAAATATCAGTGACAAGGTTATATGGCTTTGTATTCTCGAGTGTAAGCGAGTGCGAATTCTTTGTATTCGCTGTCGGATTTGAGGGCAAGAGGTGAATCGATTTTCTTCGTCAAGCGACTTGTGAAATCTCCGCCAGAAGTGGTTTGATTGATTAAACTGGTATACGACTGAGAGCAGGCGTAACGGAAATTCATGTTAAAATGAAGCTGTGTAAGATGTGTTTCGACATAACTTACATTCAATCTTCCATCCACTACCCTGCTGGAATCCATTGTTCTAAAAATAAAATATATTTAATTTATTGATCTGTAATCTAATTATTATATATATATATATATATATATATATATATATATATATATATATATATATATATATATATATATATTGAAACTTGTTAACTGACAATATATTTATATCGCACATATGATGAAATATTATAAAACTCGTTATAAGAATACATTTTTACATAATTCGGGGAATAAATTAACATATAAAAAAAATAGAACTTTATAAAATTGTTCTCTGAGTAAATGACAAAAACTACTTAATTTGTTTTTAAATAATTTATACCATACAGGCATGTTACGTCGATTTAATTTTTTTGTCAATGTTCTGAATTTCCGGCTAGTTCTAAATTATTAATGACTCAAATAAATTTAGAAACTTTTCCGGTAGACGCTATAATAAATCTTATTATTATTTATTATAATAATAAAGTTATTTTTTTAAGCGTGGTTTAATATCAGTCTAGGATTCGTTATACCTATCTACCAATCTACTATTAATGCCTGAAAAATTAGGATTTGCACAAATATAAAAATTATTTATGTATTAAAAATATGTAAATTAAAAGCTCCCCCTCGTATCGAAGGGAGGCTCATGCCCAGCTGTGGGAAGTTAAAAAGGGCTGAATACATAATATAAATGATTGTTGGTGGCGTATCTTGTCTCTTTATATTAGTAAAGAGTACCTGGGCGACCGAGCTTTGCTCGGAGTTTTTGGCCAAAAAAAAACATTAAAAAAAACAAACTAAGAATTTGAATAAATACAAAAAAAAAATTAAAAACTTTGTGTCCGACCGGGATACGAACCCAGATACCTGTGGTTGTCAAACTTGCACATTGGCTACTTGACCATGATGCTTATATCTGAGCGTGCGAAATTATCGAACATAATATTTTGCGTGGAATTATTAAATTATTAAAATAATGCAAAAGAAATCATAATAATAATAAAGCTCTATTTATTTATTCATTTATTTATTATAAAGGCTTACTAACTAAATTTACATAAAAACATTTATTTAACATTATAATTTTACCTATCTGTATATAAATTTAATTTAAAAGTATGCACAGCTTTTTATAAAAGTATTCCATTAAAATTTTATTTGGTTAAGAGTATATAAGGAGCCATTTTAGTTGTACAATAAAAAAAATGCCTATATCACATTGCTGAAATATAAAATTGTATAATTTAGTGACTATTTATTAACTTATAATTTTTTAACTAATAATTTTGTAATCTGGAATTAAATTATTTTAAAAATCTTCATATTATTTGAAATGATATTGTATATATATAAATTATCATTAACAAATAAATAAATAAACAATCACAATAAATTAAATAATTCAATTGAGTAAATACTAAACATTTCACAATAATAAATATAAATAAAATTTCTTTCCATACATTAATTCTGACAATAGTTATAAATTAGGTATTTAATTTCATAATTAAATGTATTTATTTAGTAAATGTCTTTTTCATGTATAGACCCCTCTCGGTTAAAAGCCTCCTCCAAAGTAGTCCTGCATAGAGCTCTCCGTTGGAGATTATGCTTGTATGATTGCAAAGGGTTTCTTTTCAAATTTTGTTTTCAATATATAATTTGTTTCTGATATGCCTATAAAGTTTATAATTTTATCTTTGTGTTCTTTTGATTTGTTGTAGGAAATGCTGCTTTTAATTCTAGAAGTTTTTTTGGTGAAGATATGTATACCTTTGTTCATTGTATGTCTGTTTTTCTTTGGAGGGTTACGGTCGAACTCCCCCATAGTGACCGGCCGTACTGGTGGATAAAGATGAGGAGGTTCCTACGTTGTTTAATATACTGTATCTTGCTGTGTTGTTTTTAGTTGTTCCTGGTTATCATTTGTGTGGTTGAAAGTTAATTTTGGTTTTTGTAATATAAAGTCTTTAATATTACCAGGTATGGTTTTCTTTGTATGTTGTTTATTTGTTAGTTTTTGTTTATAATTGAGGTAAGGCGTTTCTGGAGATACAGGCAGACTTCTTTTTTATTTCCGTTTAGTTTAAGACTATTTTTTCCTCTAGTTCATGATAGGATTTTTCACCTTCTTCTACTCTGAACATAACCAAGTTCTTGCGCCTAATATGTCTTTCTAAATTATTTATTGAGGTACTTTGTTCCTGGATTTTTTTCTCAAGAACTTCAATTTTTATTTTTAACTGTTTAAATTTCTCATTTAAGTATATTATTGTTGATTGTATTTTTAATGTCTTCTTTCTTGTTGCATGTTTATTAGCAACTTTTTTATGTCCTCCATCTTAAGTGTGAAGTTGGAAGTAGAAAAGCTGATTGAAAAAGAGCACCAATTATACCTAGTTGAATTGCAATTTTATACCGAGTACCTATTAGTTTTTGAGGTTATAAACTTATGTTTTAATATTTGACGCTTTCACTTCACAAATTATTTTATTTTATTGTCATCACACACAGAAAAGATGGTTTTGCACTGATAGTATCTTTAAGTTATGTTTGTCACTTTTGTATTTGTTTGGTAGGTGAATTTTTAAAAGCTCATTTGTTCTTCAACACATCAAGACTTGGTGATGTTTACATATTGCCCACAGGATTTATTTAAAAATTTAATATTTTTCTTTAGATTATTTTCACTTAAATATATTTAAACTTGATGTAAATACGGACACGATGTTGACAGTTGCACAGTGGCGCCGCCTACTCACCAGAAGTGACAATGCAAAAAATGTGAAAATGCAAAAGAAAATCGCATGAAAATTCGAAAATTCGCGTTTTTCCAGATATAAGACTAATATAGATCGATTTATCGCCCCCGAAACCCTCTGCATGCTAAATTTCATGAAAATCGTTGGAGCCGTTTCCGAGATTCAGATTATATATTGATATATATATATATATACAAGAATAGCTCGTTTAAATATATAAGATTTATAGAGATAATAAAAACACTTGAATAAATGAGAAAATAGTAGGTAAAAGCTTTTTTTTATTTATATCAAAGATAATTAGAATATATTTGTTAAATTTAAATTCTTTTAACTGGTTTATTTTACTTGATTCAGATGATGGAGATTCGGAAGATGCAGAGGCGTCTCGGTTCGCAGCCGAAGACGCGCTGTCGCTTATAGGTGAAATAGCAAAGGATGTTCAGCCAAAAGAGGATGCTAATTCAGCCAAAGAAAAACTGGAAAAAGGACTTGGTAATAAAACACAATAATATAATCAATTTCTTATAACTTATTTTTATTTAAATATACATAATGATAACGATTTTTACTTTATCACGCAAAAATTACACTAGACTTTTAAGCTATTCCAGGCCGTCAGTGCTAAAACAGCCTAATCCACATTTTTTTTTAAATTGATCGTAGACATTTGTGTATCGTGAATAAAACTATCACAATAGCGACGGGAGAAAAGTTACATACGATTTGGCCTAAATAAAACATTTAAAAATTTGGCCTGAAAAAATATATTTATAATACATAAATGGCCTAACCCGGTAACTCAAGTTAGTGCTAAATAAAAAAATATAAATAAGTTTTAAAATATTTATATGAAAATATTTAACAGCCATTTTCTCCAAAGCAGCTGGCAATGGGTTAGGCTACTTTTGCGCTGACGGCCTCATTTTTGTAATCATTTCACGTTACACTTTTTGGAAACATTTGTTTTTTTTTTAATTTAACTTCAATATTTAATTTATAAGCGAAAAACCTAAAAATACATTAGGGACTCTGGCGACCAAAAGAAACCATTCGCGTACGCCTAGTAAGGCGGTGAGGTGGTGACGGCTAGTTCCTTTTATACATCTAACTAGCGTTAGTTACGTTTTAACGATTTCTCAGAGATGAGATATTTTCCCGCAGTAAAAAGTATCCTATATGTTGACCGGATATCATCATATTAATTTCATCAAAATCTGTCTCGTGGTTTTCTCGTGATACGTTCCCAAACACACAGATAGACAGACAAAAATTGTAAAAACTATAGATTCAGCCTTTGTATAGATTATAATGACTATTTCAATAAGATTTTCCAAAAAAATATTTGACGTACAGATTCGACTCAAAATTTCATTATATGACGTATACATTACCTAGATTTTATTTTTAGAGAAACATGAGAACTATGGCGCATCTAGGCAAATAATATTTATTAGTTTGCTTAGTTTATACTGTTACATTTGACATGTTTAGTTAATATGCCTCTATCTACATAAAGATTTTTTAATTTTTGACGTTAATACATTTAAAAGTTAAGATAAGAAAGTCAAAATAATTTGAATAAAAATTAAAAAGGTTACTTCAAAAGATTATTTATATTTTTTATTGTAGAAATATACCTATAATTTACATATTATAAAATTGATTTTAAATTAAAGACAATATATTTGATTTGTAAAAAGCCTCTGTAAAAAATATATATATATATATATTAATTATGACTTAGTGTTGTTGCACAGTCCCGTATCTATGTTACGAAAAACCGTTTTCTTTAAGCCGTGCCGTATGTCTGCTATAATTAATCAGAAATAGCACAATTTTTTCAGCAATAATGAATAATTAGTGAAAATTTGCGATGAAAAAATTCGCAAACAGTAAACGTTCAGTGACATTTGACATTTCTAGAGACCTCGTGCTACACCAGCGCCTTTCACGGGGAAAATAGGATTACTATATCGTTTATTGTTTATGCAGGGCCAGAGTTGGCAGTTATAGGATTAGGACAAACGGAGGATAAGTCTGAAAAATTCGCTAAACCTGAAGCGAAGACTATGAACAGAGATCTTCATAACGCAGAAGATTTGCTCCTCAGTAACCAAGAAGAGGAATATATCAACTCTCTCATTATGACCGAGGAAGAAGCTCGACACAAAACTTCACTGTGGCACAATATCAATGCTGATTATTTGAAGGAGCAAAAAAGTAAGATTTTATTATCTGTAGGTAATAGTGTATAGATTATACATATATATCAAAAGTATAGCGTTGGTTTGTTTATTTGTGGTTAACGGATAACTATGGTGCTAGCTAACAATATGATCCTTTTTACACATCACTTAAAGAGCAAGTTTGGATATTAATGTGCTTTGTTGTAGTTTGAATACCTAATAAATCTAAGTTTTATTTTAATAGCTGAATTAAATTCAAAGATTTTTGTTGGTATACTTGCATATAACTTTAAGAAATATTCATCGTAGGTGTTGGTGATGTATTTTTTTGAAGAATCAGACTTTAAGGAATCATGACGTACATATGAAATATTTAAATTTTAACTGTATAATTTAAGATAAATATTTTTTCATGTTTTTTAAATACGTTTATTCAACAACTGACCCGATATCCTAAGATTCGAATCGAACAACTCAGTAAGTTGCCTTACCAAATATGTATATATAAAAAAACATAACAAAATTTACAGTTAAAGAAGAATTACGAGCAAAAGAACGAGAAGAAGGGAAAGACAAAAAACGCAAAGTGCGAGGTTCCTACAGAAAGAAGGTGGCATGTAACGCCGCTACCGCCGGCGAGGCCATCGGCAAGATGCTGGCTGAGAAGAAGATCAGTTCTAAGATAAACTATGATATACTGAAGAGTTTGGACCAACCGGGAACTGTGGTGGCTCCGTCCACACCAGTTATGACTCTCCCAACTGAAGAAGAGTAAGTATACATGAAGCTGGTAAAACATATTAGAAACTACTGAAAAACAAAAACAAATCTATCCCACGGGGACCGTACATTTTCCCGCGATAAAAATAACGTATGTGCTATTCCAGACTATAATCTAATTTCATCCAGATCCATTCAGCCGTTCTGTCGTGATTGAGTAACAAATATCCATCCAAACTTTCGCAATTATAATATTAATAGGAGAGAATGTTTCTACCTGCCAGAGGAAGTAACTTTGCAATCTATTGGGCTATTCTTTTTCTATTCTCTATTCTATGGAGTTATTTTTTTTAATAGAAATGACACTGTTTTACGAATCCTAAATCAAACATTTAAGCAGCGTTTAAATCAGTTAATTTGTTCCGTAGATCAAAGGAAACAAACAGAGTGATAAAAATATAGAGATAGTAGTTCAATATGGTATAGCTATTTGGAAAATGGAAGCAGACACATTCATTTCATTATAAGTCTATTCGATTATAATGATAATTAAATAGTGTAAATTATGTAAATATTACTTTAACATGTTTGGCTCAGTTTGTAGTGACCCTACTTGCTGTGTCAGCGGGCGCGAGTTCGAGTCCCGCTGGGGGCATTCATTTGTGTGGTGAGCACGAATGTTTGACTCCAGTCATGGGTGTTTATATTTATAATATGTATGTATTTAAAGTTACATATGTGTAGAGTATAAGCTATCTGATATCCATAACGTAAGCCTCGTAGCTTACCATGGAACTAGATGGTTCTGTGTGTTAATGTCCTAACATATTTATTATTATATACTTTACCCTTACAGTACAAAAAAAGACATATATAAGAGTTTGTCAGACACATTATAGTACATATATTACATAATATATATTGAAAGTTTTTTTTTTTGCGACTTAGTAAATAGTGTCGATAACAAATAAGTATCACATAATGACACGACGCCTAAATAAAAGCATTTAAATTATATAATACTAGCTAGGTACGTTTTAACGGTTAGTTTGGCATAGATAGACTATAATAATGAATTAGCACCTCGCGGTTAAATTCTAAGAAATATATATACAATATACATATATACAGTTGTACACGAGTTTTTGGGTTGTATTATAACGTGTTTTTCCGTGGGATACTCTCTCGCGGTAAAAAGTAGCCTATGTCACTCTCCAGTCCTATTTCGACGTGAAAGAAGGACAAATAAACATACACATTCACATTAAATTTATAGTATTAAATATGGACTTAATATATGTGTATATCTACCGCCAACTGTACATATTTTCTTTGTGTATTAATCATTCATTTGTTTTATTTGTTTTATTGTGTTCAATAAGAATTATATTATTATTGTTATTTATACATGTTAATTTCCAGGCAAAAGATACCAATCCTCGTAGTGCCCGCGTCGCCGGCGGTGCCCGCGTCTCCCGCTCGCAAGCGCAAAAAGAAGGCTCCTCCCACTCTCAACACCGTGCCCGCGAGCCCCGTGCCCCCCGCGCCGCCTACGCCCACGCCGCCCACGCCCACGCACATACAAGGTATTTTTATAGAAAAATATCTATCTATATACTAAATTTCATCAATAAATAAAAGAAATAGTAACAATCATACACTATATACGTATCTATATTCTATTATAGCTTCACAAATTATAATCATTAATTATAAAAAATAGAAAAATACTTATTAAACAAAGTTAGTAATTGATCGAATCGAACATTTATATATTACATATAATAAAATTGTAACTAAGCCGAATCTGTACATTAAATATTTTGTGGAAAATCCTATTGAAATAGATATTATTAGCGATACAGAGGCCGAATCTATAGTTTTTTTTAATTTTTTGTCTGTCTATCTGTCTGTTACCGCATCACGGAAAAACCACTGGAGGGATTTTGATGAAATTTTATATGATGATAGCTGGTTATCAGGGTCAACATATAGGATACTTTTTACTACAGGAAAATATCTCATCTCTGAGAAATCTATACTAAACGTTAAAGCGTAAGCAGGGACGAACCCGAGCGAAGCAAGGGTGAGCCGCTAGTTTTGAATAAAACTATCCTTTCGGATTTTTTTTGCAGATTTATTTTGATTTTTGGTCGTGACGTTTTGAATGCTTGACACTTTACAAACATTTTTCAGCAGTTGTTATTATATAGTTGCTGCAGACAGTACGTACCTACCCACCAACAAAATTATAAAATGATTTCAAAAAATACAAAACATGGGTATTTTTGTATTTTTTTATGTTTCATTTAAAATGTCATATATTCGCGTAAATTTAATAAAGCATTAACATTTACTTTTCAATAGATGCTGCAGATGATTACGAGGAAGACTTAGATACAGAAATCCAAGAGCCCAATGAACAATTGTCGCTCGCCGCCATGTTGAAAAATGGGGAGGACGACGATTACTATGACTATGAAGAATACTAGTAATAAAATATATGTACTCGACAGTAAATAAGAGATATTGATAATTAGAAAGAGATAGATTTAATAGATGCTAGCTTCGGCTTTGTAAAGCATTGTTTTAGAAAATTAGAGAAAATGCCAAAAAGATTTATATTTGAATAACAATGTTCTAATTGTGACGTTTTTTGCTGAATTCGTCGCCTTAGTGCTTATTTATTTAAACCACCAATACTTGTTGTACTTTACAGTACAGAGTTTTTTTCCTCTACTATAAAAAAAAAGCTTTATTTCTAAGATTTATGCATATATGTATAGAAAAATACATTTCTTCGGTTATTTGAAAGTAAAATGTGTATTTTATATGAATAGAATTGACATTTAAAAAACAAACATTCTGCATTAAAAACTCTTCTTTTTATAAAAAGCTATTACCCCAACATTAATTTATTATAGATGTTTTAGGCACTTTAGCTTTAAATAGAGACGAGACTCTTAAGTCCTTTGTGTGACAGAGACAATGCTCTATAAAAAGTAAGCGAACCAATTATCTCTTTCTAATACGATGTGCATTATTTACTCCCGGGTTATTATTATTAATTATAATTTATTGATCTGAAACTGGTGTGTGACAGTTACGAACCTAGCCGACTTGCCGAAAATGCTATCTTATTAGTAATATTGAGTAGTAATTGCTTAAATATATAGAGCGTGTTTAAAACGACAGAATAAGATTATAAATTGTCTTATCTAAAACTTAACTTCACTCTACCACAATAGTAAGCTTCTTACAGAGACAAAGCTTCAGATTTTAAAAAGTAGTTTTTTCCAGCTATTTTAAAAACACACTTTATTTCAAAGATGTATATACAATAGGTGTACGTAATAAAACACATTTTTTCGACTTTTTAAAAGTAAAATGTGTATTTTATTCCAATAGAATTAGACGTAGTTATGCAAGGTGGATCCAGTCCAGTAAGTTTTTGTGGTTGGATCTATTTTGAATAACTACGCCCAATTGACATTCAAAATATTAATAATTCTGTTTTAAAAACTGTCGGTAAATTGGTTATTTGGACAAATAAGCTAGGACTAAGACGACAATATGGCGGCTGTATGTACGTGACGCGCTCGGCCTGAGATTGTCTACAGCCCGATCTGGAAAAAAACCTTAATATATACATATATTCGCCCCTGAACGTACGGGTGTATCGTTGCGCTGTTATTTGAAACTTTGTCTCTGTATGGATTCTTATTTATGAGCCTCTACACTTTTGATTGAATAGTTTTGTGACACTAGATAATTTGTCTCGAAATTGTTATATACAACTTTAAATTAACCTTTATTACAAATGTTAATTGCGCGTCTTTTTATTGCATAATGCTACAGAGGGACGTTCGGTTTTAGATTACACAATCTTTACTATACTATTGTATAGTGTTAATAAGTTGTCAACTTCAATTAAAACTGAAAAATATATTGTGAAGTTGATATAGCAGCAAGAGAAAAAGAAATATTTATAGTTTTATAGTACAAGTAATTTGTTTTAATACACCACCTAAGTAAGCTGTTTCAACTGCGACGTACACATGATGGGTGACCAATTAGTGACAATAATAGCACTTTTGTACTGGATATTTTTACAATAGAAGCAAAAAACTTATGGAATTTTAGAACCATAACTGGTCGACGTAGCTAGGGCCGACCTCGGCACCACACCCAATACAATAATAATATGTAATTTTGTAATTTATGCTATATAATTAATAAGATACATTATACATATAAACAGTGATAATCAAAATGTATGGGATTGAATGAATGAAATAAGACATTAAACTACGTATTATATTGAAGTTGGCAACTTGTTGTTCGTTATAAGAATTTTTTTAATATAATTTATTACTTAGTAACTAGGAGTAACGCTTTAAACATGTATTTATTACTGCCATCACGTTTAAAAAACATTAGCTTATGATATGATAAATGTTTAAAAATATAAAAATAAGTGTATTGGGATAGATTCATCCTGGAACATTTAGTTGAAAGGTATTAAAATGTAGGAGATGATTTGATTACATGTTTATTGCCGCTTTTGCTAAAAAGAACTGATAGAAATAATTTAAGTAATAGAAATGTTACATGATTATAATATCTTACTCACCGATATCGGCCACGGCGGTCAATCTCACTGAGACTAGCCCGACGCGGAGATATTACAGTGCACAAGTGTTCGCGCAAACACAACGTGCACTCTCAAAGTCCGTTGTACATATAAATGGCCGAATACTTCGACACGTCCGGTGAGAGTTAATGCGCAGGACCGACGGCTTTACGTGCTCTCCGAGGCACGGAGGTTAAACACCGCCAACATACTAACTTCAGGCTGTTTCTGGGACTTCCTTGGCCAGTATGATTCAAAATCTTGGCCCGACACCGGGACTCGAACCCAAAACCTGCGGATGTGCAGTCGTACATGCTAGCGATTATACCACCGAGGCAGTAAAAACTTTACATATTGTATGAGTACATAAAATATTGTAATATTTCTATCGTTCCAGTATCAATGGAGGATATGATAGAAAGCAATAATTCCTTTGGTAGATGTAATAATGTAAACACTCGCACTATGTAGTCTTCCTTAGAATAAAGCTAGTGAGTATACATGTGGTATAGCTTATAACTATATATATATATATATATATATATATATATATATATATATATATATATATATATATATATATATATATATATATATATATATATATAAAGTAGCTTAAATTGAATAACTATAACGATTCGTATAGTAAATATGTATTATCATACTCACATTTTACTTATTAGCCATAAACCGTAGCCGTATGCGTACATAATTATAGTAAAGTTAGATTTGACATTTGGATGTTTACTTTAAAGAGTTTTGAATTGAAAAAGTATTGCATGTAGGCCTTATTGTTTTATTGAATTGAAAAATATATACTTATGTTAGCGACTTACCGTCGCTTCGCTCGGGTGCATCTCTAGGTACGTTTTATAGACATAAATGGTAATTGCGAGTGTACCTTAGGAGATACATCTATGCTTTTGCAAACTTTGCTGAAGGCCTTTTCTAAGACCTACGATTTTCTAGTACATTATTTTGATGTGTCTCTTAAAGTTTAATCATGTAAATTTGATTGGATTATGAACGACTCGAATGTACCAATTAAGTATTGTGTTTTCCCGTGGCAATGAAATATTTATCTATAGTAAAGGATATCCTTAATGTTGACCCGAATATTAAGTTATCACTACACAAAATTTAGTTTCGGTTTTCTTTGTGTGATATGCACACAGCATTACTTTTAGGTAAGTTTTTAATTCGAAGTTGTTTTGATAAGAGCGCGGCATAATATTCATTTTAAAATAATAAATGAATTTGTTAGAACCTCGAATGTTATCGATTTTTAATATTGATATGCAAAAAGTCGATAAAATATACTTATTTGAATTATTTTGCTAGTTCCATCACAAATTCAAATTTAGTTTATGGAAAGCATAACTTCAACAACGTTTCCACCATTCAAAATATCCCTATAACTTATATTATATGTAAATATAATGAAAAACTTGCTAGTTTAATTATTTGCATTCATAAAAATAGTGAATCTTACAAAATCGTTCCTGAATTAATAGTTACGTATATTGTGTAGGTTAATTTATACATTAATTTCTTTTAAGCAATATGAATAATTTCCTATATTTTTAATTTAGCTGTGTTTACTTTAAATCGGACCTGTATTAGTTAGTAATAAGCTAATTAGATTTGAGCCTTAGTAATGATGTGAAGTTGATACTATATATTTTTATTGGTTATATTAACATTTTAAGTTGTTGCAGCTAAAGTAATTCAATTCATTGCTTTTATTCTAAAGTATCTAAACTATCTGTCACTTTGTATAGCCTGGTATTTTTGCGTGGAATATTTTGACTGTTTCAGGATAGACCTACCATTAAATTTTTTAGAATGGCTATGTTTATATCGATTCTTGCATTTTTTTTTAAGTTTTATCTATAAACGTAATTCACGTAAAACTATCGTGTGTTTCTATAGTAAAAAAAATAATTGTTTCATATGCACAAGTGTTATAATGTGAATAATTTAATTTATCTTTTAAGTATGTATAATTTAATAAAATGGGTCTTAAATAATACATTTAGGTATATAATAAAACTAAAACATTAAATTATGATCTCAAGACCCTCATGTTTATTTTAAATATAGTTTATGGAATCAATACCTAAAAAATCACTTGTACATAATTTTACGTTATTAAATTAGTTTTTATTAATAAAATATTACAAGTTCTATAACAAAAGTGAAATGTATGTATTTTGTGTCACTATGGATGTAGAAATTATGTCAACGGCCACTACTAGTTTTGTATTTAAAAAATTATAACAAAATATTTTAAAATTATTTTAAAATGTGCAAATGACAACATAAATATGTCACTATTAATCACAACATTAACTTGAACGCATCTAAACAAAATATTAAATATGTAATTAGGGCTTTATTTAGAATGTTTAATAAAGTATGTAAATGTGTAAATAAATACGTTGGGACATTAACCCACAGCATCTTCTAGTTCCAGGTAAGCTACGAGGCTTGTGTTATGGATACCAGATAGTTGATATACTACACACATATATCTTTAAATACATACATATTATAAAAATTAACACCCATGACTGGAGTACATACAAACATTAGTGCTCATCACAAAAATGAATGCCCCCAGCGGGACTCGAGGCTACTACCGCTGGACCAGCAAGTAAGGCCACTACAAACTGAGCCAAACGTGTCGTCAAATGTCTTGTGATGCTCTATATTATTTAGTTCCGAATTCCGAAATATTTTTCACATGTACACTTGTCATTATAAGATTAAGTTATATAGATATTTATAAGTGATATGTAAAAGCATTTAGAAAAAAAAATTTGATGTGTTGAGCATTAGTTTAAAAAATATATATACTTGAAACTTTATTACAACAAAATCTAACGAATTGCTACAGTTTATACAATCTCGGTTTCCATTCGTATATATAAAAAGTTAACGAAAAATTTCCAATTTTACATTGCAAATTTCTTTGTTTTTGTTGTAAAATTGTGAAAGGTATAATAATAGTTTTCTTTTCAATAAATAATTGTTTTGTGCCAATTTATATTATTTTATAATATTCAAATCCTTTCACAATAATTTAAGTAAGTTATTTTTGACATAGTAGATACAAAAAACTCTCTAAACAAAAAACTGGGCTGTGATAACTTGGAATTTTTAGCCGACTGCGCGACTCGAGGGAGGGTAATGTGTTTACCAGCCTATGTATGTGGGTTTGTACCTTTGTGGCACTATTTAGACCAAACGCGTGGGCCGATTTTGATAAATGACACGTCGTTTGATTCCTCATGACGGCGCGAATGCTATAGAAAGCATAAAAATTTGGAAAATTTCAAAATGGCCGCTTTTGGACGCCATTAAATCGACGAACTATGTCAAATGGGGTATTGTTGAATAGGTATTTAAAAATCATTTTTAGGTTTCTTTCATTATTTTTCATTTTAAATAACGGTTAACGGTTTATTTAAAGTTCAAGTTTTAAACGCTCGAAAATTTTAATTTTTTATTTGTTTTATGTTTTTTCTAAAAATAAATTTATAATACTTTTTTTAAATATTACCCTGTCCGTTTCTTTTATTATGGCATCTGAACATAACATAATTAATAATTATTAATAATCCAGCATCAATCCAGAGCGCTAAATATTCTTTTAGTTGTACGAACTATTATTTGTTAAGTACATAAACATTCGGGATATTTTTTTCAGTTTATTTGTTAAATATTTACCATGAGACTATGCATACTTTGAAATTTTCGACGTTACGCCCGGTGGTCCAACATTGAACGTCCTATAGCTCAAATTGTATGGACATTAGAAAAAAAAGTTTTAAACAAAAGTTGTAGAGAATAAATGGGTCCTTAAAAATGGATAGATGCATTTTATTGATTAAACTAATATTTTAAGAGTTATCGGCCGAGATAGGAGAACCGGTTCATTAAATGGGCCATAAATCATAAACGGTAAGTTTTACAAAAACAAATTCAGGAAACAAAAGATGCGAAACTTTACTCTCTATAAAAATAGTTTCAATAACTTTTGCCCTAAAGTGCATAGTTTCCGAGATATCGGCCAAAAAAGTTTTTTCAAGATGGCGCCTGAAGCCCCACCGGAATCTGTCAGCATTTTGTGATTTTATACTCAGTAAGTGATCCTAAACTTTATAAAATAAAAAAATTGGATCGGATTGTATTTACCGAAAATAAGACTCCGTCAGAAAAATTTCTTCTTTGCGCAGTATTTTTGCAACTTTAACTTTGATCGTGCTTACGCTTAGTGTTTCAATAGAACTAATCGAAATATACGCTCACTTTGCAAGTGAACTTATATTTACCGAGAAGGATTTCTTACGCCGACCCGATATCTAGTAGTATTGTTGATCGAAGGGTTATTGAGAATGACAGTGAGTTGTTATGCTTCTTTACATAGTATAGAATGAAGTCGCTTCCGCTGTCTGTTCGCTTACTTTAAACTACTCAACGGATTTTAATGCAGTTTTCAGCAATAGAGTGATTGAAGAGGAAGGTTTATATATATAATACAGCTTACAACCGTAAAATATTTAGTACAGAAAAGCCGAGAAATTCAAAAAATTGTATTTCATACTAACCGTTAAAACGTACCTATATACATACATATACGCTAGTTATCGAATATATTAATGTAACATTAGTTGAATAAATTAAACATCAAGCTATTTAAATAAGTTTTACAAAGCAAGGGCTGTTACTGGTCATTTTTTGACAGAAAAGCCCAATGACTAATCTGTGCTCGATCCGGGAATTGAATCAATAACCAATGGATCTGCGGCTATAGGTACTTCCTAACCATTAGACTTTTAGTTGTTAGTCTAATTATTAAGCAGTTAGTTTAGTAATTAGACTAACAAAGTAGTTAAGTTGAAAGTACACATATGACTAGCCACGTCACGCGTGTCCTGTGAGATATGAACCACTTTTTATCGTTACTATCGTTTTTGTTTATGTCATCCATACAAAATATTCCCTATTTATGTTCGATAGAATTTCTAAAAATGTTCATTGCTTACCTTTATTATATAAGGAATTCTTCGACAACGTTTTATGACTGGACTCTTAGTCCAAATCTAAGGTTGACGAAGACTGAAGAGGACTATATATTTTTCTCTATTGAAAAAGAAAATAATTGATGATGTGATGACGTTCTCCTAGCCGATTCCGGCCACGGCGGCCAATCTCATTGAGACTAGCCAACTGCGCAGGAGATATAATAGTGGACAAGTGTACGCGCAGACACAGGTGCACTCTCTAGTCCTGTCACTCTCATACTCCGGTGGGACGACTGCTCGACACGACCAGTGAGAGTTAAGGCGCAGGACCGACAGCTTTACGTGCTCTCCGAGGCACGAGGGTGAAACACCGCCAACTTCCCAACTCCGGGCTGTTACTGAGACTTACTATACAGAAAGACTCAATAACTAAACTTGGCCCGACCCGGGACTCAAACCCAGGACCTCCGAGTGTGCAGCCGTATATGCTAGCCACTACACCACCGAGGCAGTTAAGAAAATAATTAGTAAGTAATTGATAAAACTTTTTTTCTGATTATAAAATCTTGTTAACTAAATAACGATGAAATTAATTTCCATATGTTTTGTGTATGATTCAGAGTTTGAACTTTGAAGCCCCAACATTATAAAAGCGCGGACTTGTCGTAACATGCTCGCTGTTTGGTTTGTCAGCAGTGCAATAATCGAGCACAAACATTAGGAAGTCGGAACTCGGAGTGCAAAATAACTATTGGCGACTTAAGTGTAGTCTAATTATTACTTTAATCAAAATTGTTAAATTATAAATAATTAAAGCAAAAATATTTTTTATTTAATAATATGGGGTTTCATTGTGCTATTGAATATAGAAGAAAAAGTAAGTTTCAAAAAAATTACAACTTAATTAAACTATATTCTAAAATGAACAGTGATATTATTCCTTGGCACTTGATACGATATAATATGTCTGTTCTCCATCTCCTGAACAGGATATCCTTGAACATGTAAGTACATACCTCTTTATGTGCTATTTTTATTTAATATGGAATTAGGAATATTCCTAATATTAAGTTATTAATTATTTCTGTAATCTGTAGTTACTTATCATTAATCGTATCCACTATCCAGTATTCAGTATTCACTACTACTAGCACTACCCATCAAATTAAAAAAAATATTTTCCAGTGGCGCCAAAATTTTAAATGAAAAATAATCGAATACTCTGACATAAAAAAATATCAATTATTATAGTCACGTTTAGGATTCGTTTTTAACATTTTATTAAAACATATATAAATCATTATATTTACCGATGGCATTTTTAAATGAATATTTTTGATATCTTTTATTTTTGACCTTGACTTATGATCTTATTTATTTATGACTTATTTTTAACACCTCCAGGTAAATTTCTAAGAAATTAATTAAAATTCTGAGAAATCTATTGTTAACTGACATGTTGGCGTGTCCGCGGTCGTGGAGGGATTGAAAAAGGATTCCCCTCTTTACACAGACTTAAATAGAGCCTACTAAATTCGGCTGTATCTTTGACAACCGACTTCCAAGACTTGATAAAATGGAGGTTATTAATTAAACACGTATGTATGTACTATTACATTTATATGGGTGTATGATAATATCATACACCATATATATAGCATACATTATATGCGATATCCTTGCCAATTGTTAACTGATTTTCATAATTCCTTTTTAATAATAAGAACGTCATACAAATTTCAATAATAAGTTCATCCAGGATGAAATAATTACTTGTAATTTTGAAATTCGATAGTCTTGTTTTCAATGCACTTGGAGATCAGATGAAAGCCCACGAGGCTGACTAAGTGCGGGTTAATGGATTTTATTTCTTTTGAAAACTAGTTAGGTTCTCTCAGTTATCAAGATTTCCTGACGATGTTTCCTGTCCTGTAAGGCAAGTGGTAATCATGTTGAAGATGATGGGTACATGCAATTATGAGAGATGTACCTTGAGTCAAAATGTAACCCAGAGTTTGAACTTCTATGCTTGATTTTCTAAGCAAGCGCGTTTCCACTGGACTAAAATTAGATAATGACGTTCATAGTTAATATGGAAGGGTGTATAATGTAACAGGTACATTTAGTCTAAGATCCCGATGAATGTGTTCACTCTTTTCCCAGGCGAAATATATTTTTTTAAACCATAAAACATTTTAACAAACATCCAGTTTTCATCATAAATTAGTAATGTGGATTCGAATAATGCCGCCAACTGTATGGTAGTATTTTCTACAAAACTTTTACTTTCGATTGATTGATGATTCGATCAACCATAATAAGTTGTCACAGGCAAAGAGTTCTTGCACTTTATATTATCATAATTTTTTTTTAATGATAATACGAGTATAATCTCCGCTAACTATATTTTAAATTTTATTTTAACTAAAATTGACAAATAGGATACGAGCCGTACATTCTCCAAATCAAATCTCCCCATGTGTCCAGTTTTCTGTCGACATAATTTTAAAGTTATTTGGTACGAGACGATGTTTAAAATGTTATCTTAGTGTAACATCCGGTTGTATCTAGCGTGCAGAGAATTTGTTCTCCGAAAAAATACGATCTGTAATCGTACCAAGACCTATAGGTTTGTCTTGGCCTTATACTTTAAAAAAGTTTAAATATTTAAGGATAAATAGCAAAAAATATTCATCGTCAATTATCCAAACGTGATATATAACAAAATAATTCTTAGAGGTTGCTTAACCTACACTACAAAACTTTGCGATACAGGTTAACCAACATAAAAAAAAGTATGTATTGTGTGAAGATATGTAGCAATATACTCTATGGTGTGAAGCTAGCAACGATTCAATCTACAACACAATTGCATTCTAGTTTGTGTTTACGGGTATAGGATTTCTAACATCCCTAAACAGTGTTGAGCTTGTTTGATAGCTGTTATTTCTAGATTTGTTTGAACGAGAAGTGATAATACCAAACGCGATACTAATATTAATAATACATGTTCCAACAAGTGAAGTGCGAGTTTTACGGGGTTGGTGAAATAATGAAGATTAGTGTATTTATCGCTTTTTAGCGATGTGTGAATTGAATAAATTGAATTGATGGTGTTTTTGTATAATTCATGGTGTTTCCAATATTCTTAGTGTCTTTTGTAAAGCATAGTTCGAATCATAGGGTCCACAAACGAGCAGACGGATTCTATCATGGTCGTAAAACGGTAAGTTGTTACAACGTGGTTTTTGAACAAAAACAAAATGTTCACACTTACATGCTATTTTTCATCGGTGAAAATAATGAACTTATGATATTTGTAAATTATATTGATGCGTAGATATCAATATGAAATCTAAATCGTAAAAATTTACATGCGTCAAGTTAGAAATTAAACATATTACATGTATGTACATACATGAACTTTGCTTATATTTACTTTATAGAAATAATTTGTAACACTATGGAACAAAGTAATACGTACAGTGTTTCAATTATGTTTTACTGTTAAACGTCAAATGCTCTTCTGTAGATAACTTTTGTTTACATCAGCCTTGTCAACTCAATCGATTTCCGAGATAACCTTATTAGATTAAATAATTACTGTAATGTACATATACTTATTTACTAACCGTTGACAAAAAGTGTCAGTATTAAAAATTTCCCATAAAATTACATTGGTAAAATCTCTTAATTAATTGAAATATATCAAACATAAAAAGTCAATTCAAATGTACAAAATATTTGTTAAAAAATGAATATAAAGTACCAGAAAACATTGGTTTCTTCTTACTTATTATTAATGTAAAAAATCCCTTCAATTGTACAGTTCTTAGCAAATCTATTACAACTGTTTATAGTTTTGTGTGTTTAGTTTTACAAATGATATACTAAAGTCCAAAAAATCATTCCTTTTGATTGTGAACTAGACATGGTGTTTACTGCTTTGTATTAAAATTCAAAGAGTTTGCCTAGCCTATAATATATATATAGCCTATAATATATATAATATAATAAGAATATAATGTTTTATATTCTGATTATTCCCTCCACGACCGTGGACACGCTGGTGTTATAGGTAACAATAGATTTCTTAAAAATTTAATTAATTTCTTAGAAATTCACCTGGAGGTGATATTATGCAAAATAGTTCTAGTATAGCTACTCTGTCTTGTACTCACTATCACCATAGGTATGAATTTGCTAAATAAAGAAGTTTTTATTTAATAACTGCTTTAGTTGTTTGTTTTAGTTAAAAATGTCATCATCAAGACTTGGTGTTCTATTAATTAATATATTTAACATAGCTTTGATCAACCAGGCACAAAGACAAAACAACACCAGCGCAACTCACAACTTTGAAAAAAATAATGTCTTGCAATTTTTTATTGGAGATTAAAATAATTATTCAAAATCAACTCTGGCTCTGTGCTGCAACATATTGTGGTTTTAAATTTACTAGTGAAAAATTTACTTTTAATAATGACAAAAGCTAAAAGTGATATGTTACTAGTTTATTTTGTATGCATAATAGTTTAAAACTAAAAAGACAACAAAATTATAGTTTGAAGCATAAAACTGCAAACGAATTCTCTTTGAAAAATAAACATTAATAGGTACTCATTTAACATTCATAAACGACATAAGTATGGAAATATTACTCCACTACTAACCACACATAATATTGTGTTAAATGGAAAGCTCTAATTGTTCATACTTTTAAATTTCCTCCACTAATTCAAATAAAATGTAACTTTATATTTGAGTCGGACTATTATATATTTGTATGTAATTATGTATTATGTACTGTATTTAAAGATGTGGTAACATGGCTTCTGTTACTCACACAGGATTTATAAAGCATAATTTAAAATATGTTTAAAACCCCTTCATTATTATTAAATAAAACTATCTTTTCGGATTATTTCGCAGATTTATTTTGATTTTTGGTTCCCGACGTTTCGAATGCTTTACAGCATCCATGGTCACGGGAGAGAGTCTCAGTCTCTCCCGTGACCATGGATGCTGTAAAGCATTCGAAACGTCGGGAACCAAAAATCAAAATAAATCCGCGAAATAATCCGAAAAGATAGTTTTATTTAATAATGTCAAACATTCGCGTAAATCTAAGAAAATATTACCCCTTCATTATTTTATATTAAAATAGCACTGCCCGCGGCTCCGCCCGCGTTCAGATGACCAAAAACCAAATTCTAAGGTTTTACATATTAGTATACTCTTACATTGCAGTTTTGTATTTTTTCTCAGAAATGAAACATTTTCCCGCTTTAAAAAGTATCCTATATGTTGACCCGGATAACCAGTTCCAATATAAACCAAATACCAAATAGTTCCAGTATACCAAAGTTCATTAAATCCGTCCAGTGGTTTTTCCGTGATGCAGTAACAGACAGACTGACAAAAATTCGGCCTCTATCGATAATAATGTCTATTTCAATATGATTTCCAAAGAATATTCCATATACAGATTTGGCTCAGTTACAATTTTATTATATGTATAGATTTATTGTCACTTTGCTTGCATTGTTTATCCTATATTATATTAATAATGAAGCCATAAATTGCAAAAAGCATAATTCATATTTGATGATTATATATTCCAATATTAATGTGCTTAAACAAAGAAAATACAAACACTTCAGCTTTATAGAGATTATAATATGTGTTATTTAACATCAATAACAACTACTGTTATTGTTTACAAACCATATTTGTTTCCAGTTTTTTATTTTATATAGATTCATATAAGTAATTAATGAAATTTCTGTTATTTTTCATATTTATTAAAGTTTAATATTTTATATATGTAACAATTTTGTGTGTTTAATTTTATTATTTATATATTTATTATTTTGATATATTTTATTTCTAATGTTATTCCAATATAATATAAGCCACAAAACAAAGAATTTATTTGAAGTGGAAACTCGATTATCCGGACGAATTGTTGTCGGTAGGCATTTGGATAATCGAAAATCTGGATAATTAAATGTATGAAAAAAAAACCGGTTTTCGTACATATTACATAATACCTAATGTTGGTGTTTAATTAAAATCAACTAAAGACAAATCAACAATTTAATTTATCTTTAAGCGATAACACCACTGTCTTACGCTTGACATTTATTAGCACAAACGTGACACTACACAGCGGAGTAACAATTGGTAACTATAACTAAATAGTCTGGATAATCGCGAATCCGTATAACTGAGGGCCGGATATTCGAGTCTCTACTGTAATTTAATAAAGCCCCTTAAACCTGTTCTTCTAAGAGTATCTACATACATATTACCTATATGCTATTAGGAATCTTTAACTAATTATTCACAAATAAATACAAAGAAATTTAAATGTTCTATTGCTACATATTTATATTTATTTATTATTTTAATTTAAGTGACACAAACAAATTTGCTTAATGTGTTGTTTATATTATAGTTTTGTAATAAACAACATTGTTTATCTGTAGCTTGGCACTACTGGTGCATTCCATTTCTGGGTTAGTGAAGTTTTATATTTAATTCAACCTTTGCCACAAACAAAGGGCGTTGACGTCTGAGAAACCCTCTAGCCCTCATTCATTTAACTTTCATAAAGCCTGGGGTTCGCCGAGCGTCTAGCGACAAAGCCGGATCGCGAAGTTTTGTAAACAAAAAGTAAAAATTTTAATGGTGCGCAAATACTGCGTGTTTTCAGGTATAGTTGTGCTTTATTTGTTAGACTCTGCAATCATAATGAATGAAACAATATAGATAAATAAATAATTAAAAACAATTCAAATGCTATTATATAGATAATAAAATGAAATACGAATGATAAAATGTCAATAAATAATTTGGAAAATATTTCATGATAATATATAAATCATTTTATGCATTTTGAAACAGAAGCCACACTGCAGGTACTTGTCCTGTCCTTTCCACGAATTTGTGATAAGATATTCCGTGAACAGAACATTCAATTATACTCTAACGGGTAGGGAATAGCGATTCATTCAATAAGGAACACACTATTATCGTGGTATTGAATGACAAACACTTATTGCATTTGTTACACATTATCAGTCCTAAGCTCTATGCAGGGTAATACAAGTATAGCTTAAAGAGAATGTGTAGGGCTTCCAAATCAAAATGAATGGGTAATCTGCTTATATATAGAACTAGCGAATCACCGTCGCTTCGCTCGGGTTCGTCCCTAGGTAGGCAATGTAAGCGCACAATACAAATCTTTGAATTATATATGCATATATTAATTATATATGCATATATTATTTACATAAAAACCTTCCTCTTGAATCACTCTATCTATTAAAAAAAACCGCATCAAAATCCTAGTTTTAAGGATCTAATCATACATAGGAACAGACAGACAGCGGGAAGCGACTTTATTATGTACTACGTATACATACATATATGTAACATTGTTATTTTCATTATTATACTAGTTATATTAGTCGACTACTTCCTTCATCCTCGGAAGTAAAAATCAACCGTTAAAATGAACATTATCTACGCCGATATTTAAATAACAAAATGAATTAGTGAATTTTGAAAATTTTATCGTGGGTGTGTACGTAACGAAACGAAAGGCATAGAGTTTTTATAGAGGTCCTTGTTTTATGAGCAATCGTAAAACCCCTGAGCCTGCCACACTTAGATACTGAGTGATGATTCAATTTTAAGGAGAAATATATAATTATAGTAAAAAAATATACAAAAATGGAACATGGGCAAGTATTTAATTTTAACCAACAAATTATGATTTGGTATTTTTAGCTTTTTCCTTAAAAAAATTCAAGACATTACTTATTATAAATTATATTATACACTATAGACGTATTGTTCATCGCAATAGCTAAATGTCAACTACGAGTAATAATCCCATCCCGGATACTTAAGTAGGGAAATAGGGGTATTGTTTTAACGATAGACGACGACGTAACATCCGTTTGTCGGTATTCTGCACCTGCCTTTCCCTTCGCAACACCTGCGCAGCAGATGTTACGTCGACCGTAGTCAGTACAGCTATTATCCCTTTTAGTCAAGCGGGAACAGTGATAAATAAGTAACTATAATATCAACTTATGAATGAAAGTGAACATATAATATAATTTGTTGTTTTTTTAAAAATACAGCCAAAGTCACTTTTTTGTTTTCTATATACATATAACTATGTATGTATAATATTTTTTCGGTACAAATTAAGTAAATGTTTAAGGCTCGTCAGTTTTATATTAAGGAAAAAGCTATATCATTTTGTTTAATTGCGCGATAAGTTTTGGGCAATATATTAACGGATGTACTGATCTTGTATCAACAATGATCAATGATCATCTTCAGCGATATAGAACGTCTAAATAAATTATTCAATAAGCCGAACTCCTCATCGTGCGCGTGCACGTGCCTCGTGTCTCGTGCATCACTCGGCCCACTGGTGGCGCTAGCTTAATTCCATGATTCTTATAATAGTGATTAAAGCTACTTTATTGGTCGAGTAATCATAAAGTACGCTTCGAAGCATATAAGCTAATGAGTAATGATATGTTGGCTTAAGTTCATTGAACTCAAGTTGACCTCATTGGTATACTCTTCGTAAATTCTGCATGTCTAGTATTTATAGCTCCTGTTGAGTATCTGTTATAGTCATTAAATTAACGGAGTAAAATTAAATGAGTAAATATTTTTTTTTCAATCCATTTAAAAGTAAGAAAAATATCTGTATATTAAATCTAACAGGTTTTTACTTATTAAAAGTTTTAATTAAAGTTATTATTAAAAGTTGGTGCCGTTAGTTATGTTAAAAGAATGAGTCATGAAAGCAAAGAGATTAAAAACAAAGAACCTAGAACATATCAAGTCTAAATAGATGCTTTTGATGATCATAATATCATAATGTAATATATGATAACTAGCAACTTTCCCAGCTTTGTCCGATGAAAATAACAAAATTATCATAAATTATTCATTCAAAAATCAATAATAAGTACAAGGTACTAAATTTTAAGTGTAGGTCAAAATAAAATAAAAGCGATGTAGTCTGTGTATATCTATATTGTATATAAACATTAGTTAATGAATCTCGAAATATTATTTTATACTATCATTGCCCGCGGCTCCGCTCGCGTTCAGATGACCAAAAGCCAAGTTCTTAGATTTTACATATTAGTATACTCTTACATTGCAGTTTTTGTATTCTTTCTCAGATATCAGACATTTTTCCGCGATAAAAAGTATCCTTTATGTTGACCTGGATAACCAGCTATCACCATACCAAATTTCATCAAAATCCCTCTAGTGGTTTTTCTGTGATGCGGTAACAGACAGACAGACAGTCAGACAGACAAAAAGTCTAAAAACTATAGTTCGGCCTCTGTATCGATAATAATGTTTATTTCAATAAGATTTTCCAAAAAATATTTAATGTACAGATTCGGCTTAGTTACAATTTTATTATATGTATAGATGTAAACTGTAAAGTAGATAATTTATGTAAGATTTAAAATTCACAACTATTATTAAATAAAACTATGTTTTCGGACTATTTCGCGGATTTATTTTGATTTTTGGTTCCCGACGTTTCGAATGCTTTACAGCATCCATGGTCACGGGAGAGACTGAGGTGTTACATGTCTTGAAGGTATAGTTGTTACAGACAGCCTACCCACAATTAACAAAATGCAAATTGCACCAATTACATTATAATATTTTTAACTTTAAACATTTTTATAATTTTAATTATAATTGAATATGGAATATTATTTATTTAATTTTTGCTATTATTTTTATAATTATTACAATTTTAAAAATATTAATTAGTAATCTATATTAGTGTTGCCATTATTATATTTATAACCATAAAGAAAAATATAAAATATAGTATTAATTATTTAAGCCATATAATTTAAAAAGTTAAAATTAATTAAGGATAATAATTTTAATTTAGTTTGCTATTATTTAAAAACAACTTACTAAGCAACACTATTACTATATATTCTTACAAAATTTGTTAATTTTTTTTAAAAATGTCAAACATTCGCGTAAATCTAAAAAAGTATTCACAACTATTAATATAATACGACGCGTAAGACATGTATGCCATGTATTAAGGACAGGGTTTAGATGTATGTATGCAATAATGTTCGCGTGTAGAGGATGTGTTGTATTAGCTGTGAAAATCGTGTGTTATATATACGAAATTTTGATTCTTGTATATTGCGTTGTGTTAGTCATTGAATATGTAAACCGCATTTAATATTATTAGACCAAAATATTGGAATATACAGTCGTCTGCCGTCGCTTTTCTCACTCCCTAACTAAATACCGCGCGTTTTTCTTTTTTTTTTCCTAATATCCCATGGAAATTATTTAAAGTATTGACATAAAAGTGTCTCCGTTTTATTAATAACTTTTTACTAATCAAAGTAATCTGCTGCGTGAAAACGAACATAACAAGAAACATACTTTTACATTTATAATGATGAAATTAAATGGAAAAACTATTAAAAGACAAGAGTGGAAAGTTATAAGAAAACTAATTATTATTTATTGGTTTAAATTATATAAAACATTTCCAATCCGGAAAATATTCCCCTCGAGTGGGCATCTATTGTAGATGATGCTTATTTGTAATTATAATATTATATTTAATGATGTAAAGGCCGGTATATATTATTACAAAATAAATTCCTTTTAATGAATTAATTTGAAATGGAAACTCGGTTTTTATTCATATACAGTATATTGTGCTAATTTGTTGCTACCAAATTGTAACTATGTAATAATAGTAGGTACATATAAAAATATGCTTTTATTATTACACACCCATGTCCTGTATTATACGTGATTTCTCTCTGGATTTGCGTTGATTCAGGCTTCACGGTTAATTTCCGTCTCTTAACACGTTTACATGCGGTTGGACACTAGTGTGAATTTTATATTCTACAATAAACACGTAGTAATAAATAAATAAAAAATATGTTGGAACATTAACACACAGCACCATCTAGTTCCATGGTAAGCTATGAGGCTCGTGTTATGGATACCAGATAGTTGGTATACTACACACATACATATTATAAGCAAATATAAAATTAAAACCTTTTTTTAGGAATATAATAAGATTTTTAATATCGTGCGTGAGACCACGCATCGTGATCTGATTTATGCAATTTAAAATTCACGGTAGGTACCTATACCAAGATCTATCGAAAATATTTGTTCATATTATTTATCTTATTCGCTTAACTTAAAACTCTGTTTACATATTTAAGATCTTTTTGTAAATATTGCCTGAAATAAATGATTAAATTAAACATTATCTTTTCTAATAATTTTTCGATTACAAACCATAAATTTCTTTCTAAATTACAATCGTCCTAGTTCACAATTAAGTCAGAAGGTAGATAATAAATCTAAACTGGCGCTTCGAATTTGATCGATTTAACCGCTTCTAAATGGAGCAGAAATGAAAGTTGGCTGTATTTAACTAAAGAATTAGGATTGCTTTGTTACTATAGCTCAGTTTATCACTACCTTTTTTTTTAATAACTATTGTTTGAAATATTTCTGTAGTTCTCTTATATAAATCCAATTTTGAAATTACTTTGACGTTATATAAATACATTGTAATGATAATATTAATAATAATATTATAATAATATATATATTTAGCGAAATTAACAACTCACAGGTGAAAAGAGCTGTCTGTCCTATTGAAAATTTTATATGGTTTAATCACCTATTAAATTTCAATGGCGTGAAGCAACCGTTAAACTTGTTTGCAAACGGAAAACCGAAATAGCGGAATGTGTGAGCAGTGAACACTCAGCAATACCAAACTTAGATATTGGAATAATTAATTTTTAAGCGTTAACGGACGTCATTTTTTGCACTAAATCCAGGTCTTATTTTGTAGCATATTAATTGTGTTTTAAATACAAGAGATAATAAAGAGATACGTTTTTTTTTAATTATTTTTTTAATTTGTTAGTAGCTTTACCTTGTAATTATTATTCAAGGATGAAAACAGCCGATCACCTTCTCATATTTTTTTTATTAAAAAGAACACTTAGCTCATTACAATTAAAAATGTCTTAATTAAATTTTATATGTTAATATTATTATTAATATTTTATATAAGTGTCAAGTCAAGCAAGTCAATTCAATTCAATTTTCTTATTAATGGTTTCAAAGCGTGCCGGTAGAGCATAGATTACTTCTGCAATGTCATAGAATGGAAAAGACAAGTCAATATTGTAATTATCTTTATTGACAATCTATGGATTGTAAACAAAGAAAAATTAAGAATTCGTACTTATTTAACAAATTTTCTTAAGTAGACCCCCTTAACATTTACTACTTACAAATAGTAGTAGTATATTAAACGTCAGTGCCAACTGTCTCGCTCCATCGTTCCTACCTACAGTTCGATGGTAGCAAATTATTGATTTGTCGCCGAATACAAAAACTACTACTAAGTTATAATCGATCTCCTAGATTTGTATACATAGGTATGTGTCTTGAATCTTAAAAACATATAAAAATAGAAGTATAATTTATAGAATTCAAATTAATAACATTATCTTAACAAAAAGTCCTAACATCTTACTTAATGGAAGAAACCTAACAAAAAATGACCCTATGCTGTATGCTGGAACTATTACTATTCGTGTTTCAGATAGAAAGTGAGCCCAGGCAAATCACTAAAGATCGTGACCGTGTGAGCGGAGAAAGTACTAAAACAAGGAGTTTTAGATTATGCAATCTTTATTGTTCCGGTCTTACGATTTAAAGTCATTTATAATGTCATTACATCACGCACAGATTAATTGCAACTGCGAAAATAGACTTCGTTTGCGCCAATATCATAATTCCTTGTAATATTTTTAAGTGAAGAATGTCCACAATTCAAGTACGTCTGAAAATATAAAGATTTTTTTGCCAGTTCAAGTTTTGATGAGTTTCATTTTAAGAGTTCTCCCTTATAAATTCATATTATGTTACGTTCGTTTTACTTAGATATTATCGGAACTATATTTCTATTTGGTAAGTTCCTGTGCCATGTAAACCGCTAGACAATTCTATAGTCAAGGCATGAAAAAAAAGTAAGGATGTCAGATGATTTTTTTTGAGTTTACATTATATCCTCTCCTAAAAACCTATTAAATTAAGAGGTAAGTTTGGAAAAAATTGAGATAATAGAGCTACCAAAATACTTTCAAGGAGAATTATTTTGAAGGAGATCCGACGAGTACTTTTTGAGAAAGATTCGAATATTTCTAGTATCTACAACTTCACTTGTCAACTCTTTAATTATTCTCTATGTGATTTACTCAAAATATGTACTAACTTTCTGCTTCTGGAATTTTGTTTCCTTCAATATTGTTGTTACAGTGGCAACCTAAATGGTATTATCCTTAAACCAGACAGTATAATCGATCTTCTTTATATAAAGATATATAGAATAAAATGAAGTCGCTTCCACTGTCTGTTCTCTTAGTTCTTTTAAACTACTCAACGGGTTTTAATGCAATTTTTAAGCAATAGATAGAGATTCAGGAGGAAGGTTTATATGTATACTATAGTACATAAAAGCCGAGAAATTCAAAGATTTGTAATTTCATTGGACGAACTCGAGCGAAGCGAGGGTGAGTCGCTAGTTTATCTTATATGGGACCTGGGATAATTGGCATTGTAGAGAGTTGCTCCACACGTCCCATTATATTCCTACATAGTTACGGTTATCACTGTGTATATATTTATACTTATGTAGATAAACATGTAATGAAGCGACTTAGTAGAAAAAAACACATTTAAATCAATAATAATATAGTAATAATAATCAGTAAAAAATATATTAACATATAATTAGTTTATTTATTTTTATAGCTTAGTCCGATATTCGTTGAGTGTAATTTTTTTGAGTGGGTCTGACGCTACTTATATTTCCGGTGTTCTTGCGAATAGCAGTAGGCTTCGCAATAAACCGGATACGAAGTAGTCGTTTATCGCTTTACGCTTACGTTACCTACCGATGTCAACTATTGAGTACTACGAAACATCGCCCTCATGCGCTGATTCACAGTAATTCTAAGAAACATTAGCATAGCATAGTTATTTTACGAGTTTACTATAAGGAGCAGTATCCTTTGTAAATGAGACCTTAGTGGAATAATTGTTCTAAAATACAAATATTTCACACTTTTATATTTCGCTTTTTTTCCTCGGAGTCTCTCTTGGATATCTCAATGAAATATTTGAGAAATGTTAAGACGTTGATATCGGTACTAATATTATAAATGTGAAAGTGTGTTTGTTTGTTTTTTTGCCCTTCGTTCACATCGAAACGGATTGGCGTGATATTTTATGTGGAGATTGTTGGAGGGCTCGAGAGTGACATAGGCTACTTTTTTTCCGAGGGAAATTATATAATCCCCACAGGAAAACGCGTTAAAATACAATCCGAAAAAAAATTATGATATGTTACTTGATATATTACTTGAAACTTGGTATTAGTATTCTTCAATAAAATTAAATAAATACGTGTTAGCATTTTTCGAAATTCATCCTATAAGGGGGTAAAATAGGGGATGAAAGTTTGTATGAAACTACCTTTTTAGAGACTTTTTTGTAGTTTTACCGCGAGCGAAGCCGCGGGTTCTGCTAGTAATTTATAAAAAGCAATGACGTTACTAATTAATAATTAGTCTATCTATAAGTATATGTGTCACGAATCTGTATATAAATTACACACTCTACATACAAAGTCGTGGTAAATCTCTAGCAGTAAATATATTTTCTTGAAATAGTCATAGCACTTCTCGCTATCCGATAGCTGGCTGGGTTCATTCATCGATAGCTTGTATATTTATTAATAACAATGACCCGCTAAAGTCATTATTACGTACAATATATGAAGTTTACATTGAACAAAAGCAATTACGCGTTATCTATTGCTTTACATTGTACAATTTGATTAATATATCCGTGCGGCGCGCAGTGTTATGTACGAAAACCCGGAATACCGGTTCCTCATCTAGATCTTGTATTATTTGCAGTGGTCGTGTTAAATAATCTTGAGCAATCTAAATCAATTGTAACAGTAGACAAAGGCGAGACTCGAGGAAGAAACTGCAATTAAGACTAGACATGTAAATGCAGCAAATTACTATCGTCACAGAATGCCGCGATCAAGGATTGCGCTACAACTCTTCACATAAACAATAAATTATATCTGTAAAGGATATCTATACAGGATATCTATACGGAAATACACAAATAAATCTAACTAACTTTTGACGTCTGACAAGGACTGATAAATTACGACGAAAACAAATGAAAATTTTTCCATAGAGCAGTAATAACTAGATCCGCTTGAAGTGCAATGAAAATACACTTCTATAAAATCTTTCAAATACCTTCGTAGCTATAGGTTAATCAACGCAAAGGCAATGTTTCAATTGTATCACAGCAAAGGGAGGAGCTAGACTTGACCCACTGCCAATATTCACGGTCGCTTAAATTAAACTTTTCATCCAACGCAGAAAGCAAGCATTTTTAATAAAATCTCAAAGCATTAGCAATCTTTTGTTCTTTTAAATTCATAAAACTAGCTCAAACATTATGTGTTAAGTTTTTTGTGTCATTGTACACGCGATAAGTAAACGTATGTATTTAGAGTTGTTTAACCTACTTCTACGTTGTGGACTGAGTAAAGTCATAGATAGACCGATAGCTTATCATCTCTGCGATCGATAAACCACTCATTGTACGACCGAGTCACTAATGGCTTCGAGTATAAAATAAAATTGCCTCTGCGAATGACACTTATGAGTATATGCACAATGTACATGATATTCTTCGTTGTAAGCCTTGCGGATGTTATATTAATTTGTTATTTATTAGATTCTGAAGTATTAAAAAATTTAATAATATGCAAAAAGCGAAAAGCAGAATAAATATATTAATAATAAATAAATAAATATATTGGGACATTAACACACAGTACCATCTAGTGCCATGGTAAGCTACGAGACTTGTGTTATGGATACCAGATAGTTGATACACTACACATATTACATAGCTTTATATATATATATATATATATATATATATATATATATATATATATACATAATATAAATATAAACACCCATGACTAGAGTACACACTTTCGTGCTCATCACACAAATGAATGCCCCCCGGACTCGGACCCGCGACCGCTGGTACAAACTGAGCCCAACGTGTCTGCATAATTTTACTATGGTTTAATTTTTTATTAATAAAGTATATAAACATATCCCTATAAAATATAAAATTTTGAATGTCCTTCTCAGCTAAATATCTATGGGCCCCATATAAATATTCATCTTGCATGATCGCGACTATCGAATATTTAGTAGTTTGGCATGTCTAAAATGCCACAGATTTAGAGGTCAACATTTTTTATTATTTATGTATTCAAAACAAATTAGGAACGTCTTTTGTCGTGCATAGTAAATATTTTATAAGGAGTTGCTTTACATAAGCTACGGTGCATCGGTCAAGACCGGTTTCCAGCGGTGATCATAATTTACGTCTCTAATCTTGATTCTTGACCCACACTTGTCTAAAACCAGTTCCATAAAGATCTTAGACTTGACCTGTGATCAAGATTTCGTTGTAACGGAAGTCAGGAAAGTATGTAGCATAGAAATAGTGGGTGGTAACAATTACTGTGACGCTAATACGAGGCCATTTTACCATGTTTATTATATTGGATTATCATCGTTCTTTTTAGTTTAATGCTGCCTTTGTTCAATTTGTTTTGTTTGGACCTGAATATATTACGTTGAATATCAAAACAAAGACTTACATTTTACTATTTTTTTATTCTTTTGCTTATTTATATCATTTAGTTTGAATTATGTTAGAGAATGATTGAATAATAAAAGTATTTTTTTGTATTTAAAATAAGATCATCTTTACTTATATAAACAGAATAAAAAAATACTTTCAAAGTTCTTTAATAAACATTAATAGATGTTAGAATATAAAATATAAGAAGAAAGTTTACTTACGTTACTTTAAAATAAAATCTTCACTAATAATATACAATAAAGCTGAAGAGTTTGTTTATTTGTTCAAAATCTTCGGTCCTAGCAATCAGATTGACCGAATTTTCGGTCCTAGCAATCAGATTTGAAAAATTGTCTTTGCATTTAATATTCCTGTGCATCATCTATTCCCTACCAAAGACTACTACACAAGCAAAGCGAGGGTCGCTTCGCTCTGGTGCGTTCCTAGGTACCTAACAAGTAATCTATGTGTTATTCCAGATCACACAGTATATCACGCTAGACTTTTTGTGCGGAGCAATAATCTATATACAGATAAATAAAATTGAAGTGTCTGTTTGTAATGTCGAAATAAAAGCTTTTTATTAAATGTGTGTGAAATTATAAACGGTACTTATAAGAAAAACATAATTTTAAAACTTTTTGTCTATCTGTCTGTCTGTTTGTTCCGGTTAATCTCCCAAAACGGTTGGACTGATTTTGACAGAACTTTCACTAGCAGCTGATGTTATAAGGAGTAACTTTTATTCTTACGCTCAAAAAATTATAACGTACCTAGGGACGTCGTAAGTCGCTAGTAAATAATAATAAACAAACTCCAAACTCCGCAGGGGAAAGGACAAATAACATTTTTTTTATTATAACGAGAAACACTTTGTACAACACGTAAAGAATCTAATAGAAAGCAAGCTTCATTACGAAGGTCATTTTTTGAATTTAATAGAAGGATTATTCTAGATAAGTAAACAAAAATATGATTTTATTTATAAAGCAAAATGTCTTTTTATGTTTCAGTGCTGCGGACAGTGCGGATTCACCAATACTAGAAGAGGCCGGTGAGAGTGGCTCTGAACAAAAGCCAAAGCCTCTTGTTAAATATGGCGAACTCGTTATTCTTGGGTGAGCACTAAGCGCATTTAGTTGTACAATCAGAAGTTTGAACGGGGGTGAAGGCGCGAGTACGATTAATATGTACATATAATAAACACTAAGTTAACATTTTGTTTTAACAAATATGTTAATTTTTAAATTTAATCTAATTTAGGATGTAAAATCTATACATATAATAAAATTGTAAATGAGGCAAATCTGTACATGAAATATTTTTTCGAAAATCTTATTGAAATAAACATTATCGATACAGAGGCCGAATCGTTAGTTTTTAGAATTTTTGTCTATCGTCTGTCTGTTACTGCATCACAGAAAAACCACTGGAGGGATTTCGATGAAATTTGGTATGGTGATAGCTAGTTAGCCGGGTCAACATATAGGATACTTTTTACCGCGGCAAAATGTCTCATTTTTGAGAAAAAATACAAAAACTGCAATGTACGAGTATACTAATATGTAAAACCTAAGCATTTGGTTTTTGGTCATCTGAACGCGGGCTGAGCCCCGGGGGCAATGCTAGTATAAATATAAATAATTATTTTAAACTAGAATTTTAACTGTTCAGAAAGTTACCCTAGTGTTTATATGCTGTGACCGTTACGTAATACCTATTACCTACCAAATATGCAATTGAATAGTCCAATCACCACTAGTGCAGCTTATATCATTTCTTAGAAAAATGTGTTATGTAAGTTTACCTACTGCTTTCACGAATCGATTCGTTCTTCAAGATAACATGAAACCGTATCAAAAAAGATGTTTAATATTCATCATCGATACTACGTGTAGTACATATACTCAAGTAGGTACATTCTTATAATGTTTTGAATATTCCACTGTACATCAGTCTAAATGTCTAGTAACTAATGTCAGCAGTCGCTACCAAGGTTGTTCGTAAGCGAATGCGCAGAACGCGTTAGTATTCATCCGAGTTCCAACTTCTGTTTGTGTTAAACGTCACGTGTAAAACGTATATGGTAAGAAAACGGTTAAGGAAGGACGAGATCGGAGAATTGTTTACGGTTCACCGTACGTCCGTCCGTCATAACCTCGTTTATTTTAGAATCACGTGTACAACGATCTCGATTTTGTTGATTGTTACCAAAATTAGACTTCGTAGTAAGAAATCATCATATACTTGCAAAAAGTTTCAATTCAACAAAATAAACACACATATTGTGTATTGTTCAGCACTTAATTATATTCTGATAATATTTAAAGATATAACTTTGTTTAGTAACATCAATAATAGTTTTGATAATATTTAACATAATTCTATTGTATTTTATCATGGACCGGACCTAATTTATTAAATTAATATGAACTACTTGTCACTATTAAATAATTTAAATATGCACTCATATTTACATTCATTACATATATACATAAATATGTTTTACAAACGCTACTAATAAATTATCAACAGTTACAAATTTTGGGTTTTTTTTTCTAAATGATTGCTTGATTATTATTTATTAGTAATCAGTTTTGGGAAATTACAATTATGTTGGTGTTTAAATAATACTTGAATTAAATTTGTTATCAAATAAATTAAACTTGTATATAAAGTGTTAGATGTGATGTTGTTTATTTGTTTATATGATAATATAATAATAATTACTTCATTAATGATAATGTCCTGTTGACTGATTCCGACACAATCTCGCTAAGACTAGTCAACTGCGTAGAAGAATATGTAGCATGTGTTTTCGCAAACACAGGTACAATCTTTATTCCTTTTACTCTTAAAGTCCGGGTTAGGGATGGTAGGACAATTCACATCACAGGTGTGCCGTGTGAGGGATCTGGAGCACGATGGATGGCTTCACTTTATCTCGGAAGGACAAGGGTGTGACATTGAAAATTTTCGAACTTCGCGCGCTATTACTGAAAGTTTTGCCCATACCTGGAACTCGAACCCAAGACTCCCAGATTTGCTACAGTACACGCTAGCTACTAGGCCAACGAAGTTAATAGAAAGCTACACTATCCTTAAGGGTATTTATACCGACGTCCGCGAGTAGATCCGCGGGTGAAAACCCGTGTGATATAAAATGTTAGATGCCCTCTTTTACACAGCAATTTGCCGTTCGTTATTGTATATTACTTACGTACTTCACATTAAGAGGCCGTTGTACGCGCTCTTTGTCGAAAGGTATAATAAGCGTTGTGGCTTTGATATCTCTCCATTATTTAATCTTTTGCGGACTTCCTTTGTCATGAATTGCATTCACTTTGAACACTACTACAATATATGTATTTACAGAACACAAAGAAAAATATTATATTATAAACATAAATCTGCTTGATTTAAAAATGAGTTGTAGCATAGTACTCGAGCGAGTTATCTCTCTGTAAATTGGCCCACATAGACTGAGTTGAGTCTGACTTAGATGCTGTCCATTTCATGATGTATCCAAACCTTAATCAAAGTTCGCGCATATAAACATGTACATTGTACATAATTACGCCACCATATAAACAATGCACCATCCGCGTTCAAAAGTAAGAATCTCTTCAACGTAAATAATTCGATCAGGTAAACGAGTGTCGCTCTCATGTTTAGGATAAACTTTTCTGAGTGTTTCTACACAGTACACCATATAAAAAAGTCCTGCACTCATCAGTAAATATTACATATAATGTAAGTCCATTGCTGTTAAATTCAATATATAAGCATGCACTATCTAACATGCTTATTCCCTCCACGACCGCGGACATGCCGGCGTTACAGTTAACAAGAGATTTCTTAGAAATTTAATTAATTTCTTAGAAATTTACCTGGAGGTGTTAAGTACATACTGCATACCTTAAGCGAGCTTTTCTATGAGTTACAGACGATTTTAGACCATTTGCTAGTCCCATTTGTTGTGTGAAATGGGTAAAGATTATATCTGTATTAATATTATAAATGTGAAAGTTTGTAAGTATGGATAGATGTTTGTTACTCTTTCACGCCAGAACGGCTGAACGAATCTGGATGAAAGGCACAGAGATAGATTATGGTCTGGAAATAGCACATAGGCTTTTATCCCGGAAAATTTTACGGTTCCCGTGGAATAGGTTTGTTTTTGTTTTCCTAGGGGCGAAGCTGAGCGAGAAGCAAAGGTGGGCCGCTATTTTTTATATAAGTATATATTAATAAAAAAAGTAAAAAATATTGTTAAGTTAATACAGATTAGATTATTTTCGATGTCATAAATTATCATAATTTAATCTTTGGTAGTCAATATTTGTGAAAAAATTACGATGATTTTAATTTATAGGAATCTGGTTCGTTAGCTTTAACTTCGGTCATTTTGTCTTTTGTTTATTTTATGTTTATTAGTAAATCTTTTTGATGTAATATTTTATGGTCTATATTTTTTAATTGCTATTTAACCTTAACCGATTATAAAAGTTTTTAAAAATTAACATTATGGGTTCATCCCCCCCTAGATGAACTTTATATTATAAAAATAATTTCTGCTTTCTTCAGAGTATATTTAATGAAAAATCCAGCCTTCCAGTTTAACATTGCAATGACAAAGTTTTATGAAATCACTACCAACTTCTTTAATTTTGAGACTTAAAAAAGTAAGTAGACTTTAATTTTGACATATAACTTGACTTACAATTGACTAATAAAATATTTCTAATCCTACTTTACTTAGGAGACCTTGCCAGGCTTAATAGCAATTAATTATTTTAGAATAGTTTTTTGATATTTCTAATAATATTATATAAAAAATATAGGAACATTGAATTTTATGGCTTAAAAACTTTTTTCGACTTTTTTACTTTCAGTAGGTAAATCTTTTTCTCTACAACTTTTATTCGAAATGTTATATATTTCTTACTGTTTCTGAGTTATATACATGATTTTAAAAACGTATTCAGATTATTTTGTTTATTTGTTTTGACAGGTTGCTCTGAAACCGATTTTTATATCGTGTGTTACTATAAAATCTATTACCTGTGCGTCTTCCGTGAGTTTTATGTAAATTAACGCTTATTACATTAAACTTACAATAACGGTGATCAATGATTTTTTTATTGCTACTAATTCCATTCAAGTTACTAAACATCGAAATATTTTACCAAAAAGCGACATCTGAACGTTAAATTACAATTGATTATATTAAGAGTAACGTTCTATAAAGCATCAATTGGTCATATTGAGTAGGGAAATTATAAGGTATTTACTTCACTACCGTAGCTTCTATTAATTCGAGATACATCTCTTATATTTTATTTTTCTGGATATTCTATTTAAAGTAAATAAGTCCGAATTCCTGTAAATTTTACATGGTATAAATACATATAAAAATGCTACCAAATATTTAGGGGAGTAAGTAAGTATATTTATTAAATTGATACCATGATTAGGTATCATTTCTTAGCACTTACACGCGTATTCTTATTATTTAATATAGATAATGGAAAGTATTTTTTTACTTTAGTTGCCCTTCAGATCAATATTATGTATTTTAAATTTTTACTCTGTACAGTTAATATGTTGTGATTTAAGTTAGTACAAATTTCCAATAAACCACAAGCCATCCTTACAAAATTACTTGAAAGCAATACGGCCGTGACGGAAATACTGCGGTAAAAGCGTGAAATTGATTTTCCGTAATGGACGAGATTGACCGCCCTTTGGTTTTTGTTATTAAATTAACCTTATTCTGTATCTATATGAATCTATTTAAATACATATAGATGATAGAGACTAATTATATCACAGAATATGTTAAAAAATATAATATCATTATTCCACTTTGTAAATATTTTAGTTAATCTATACTACATACATATAATAAAATTGTAGCTATGCTGAATCGGTACATTTAATATTTTTTGGACAATCTTATTGAAATAGACATTATTATCGACATAGGACTAATCTATAGTTTTTAGAATTTTTGTCTGTCTGTATGTCTGTCTGTCTGTTACCGCATCACGGACAAACCGCTGGAGGGATTTTGATGAAATTTGGTATGATGATAGCTGCTTATCCGGGTCAACATATAGGATACTTTCGGAAAATCATCTCTGAGAAATCTATACTAAATGTTAAAACGTAAGTAGGGATGAACCTGAGCGAAGCGAGGGTTAGTCCCTAGTCAATTAATAATAACGTTTTAACGATGTACAGTAATACATACGTATACATATTAATATATGAAAGTTTATAGGAAATACATAAGATACCAAGGTTTCTTTCTCAAACTTTAATATGTATTTCTATTTAGCAATCATATGTGTTTTTTTTATGTATACATTTATTATTTATTTATTGACTTAATATTTATATAGTTTTATATATACTTGTATTTACATATTATGTATTTATTATGTAATATTATATAGTTATAAATTTATGTAATTTTAGTGTGTATATGTAATTGTATTTGTTTATATATTGTATTTATTTATGATTTTATACTTATTATGGCCCGCTGTTAAACACCATTTCCCACATGCAAGGGTTGACTGGAAGAGATGTCTTATAGAATTAAGTACACTTTGTCCACGTCACTTTCTGTATATCATATTTTTTTAATAACTGTAAAAAAAAAATATATATGTGCAAACGGAGCTAATTCAATTTAATTGAATGTGGGCAAAGTGCAGATAACTGGTTGTCTGTAATAAAAACTAAATCAATTCTAATTATTATGCCACCCGTGAGGCTTTCCAGGAGTTATATAATTTACTATCACACTAATTCAATTACTAAGGAAGTTCTGTTTCAAGCTACCTACGGCATACGCATAATTGCAAAGTTAGTGGAAACAACTTTTTGGTGCGGTCATTTAATTCTAAGTAAACATCGTGAACATGAAGACCGTAGTTAAACGTTGTATGAATTAAAATAACGTCTGAAAGTCGTCTTTTCACATAGCAATGAAATTATATCAAACTTGAATAATTTTTTAAAACCTAAATAAAAAAAGTTGCCAGATATAAAGATTTTGAATTTTCGTAGATTATTATTATTTTTAATTTATGCTTATTTATCCTTCCTTATTTCCTTTGGATTTTACGGGAAGTTAGATGAACACAATCGAATCGGCTCTCGTCCGAGACTTGAAACTTATTTGAATAAACTTTAAGTATGAGAACATTTTCCAAATATTAATAATACTAGACTTCGCCTAGTGTTTGAAATTCGTCCCTAATCAATTATGGGACATTTAAGAAAAACATAATATATGAATCGAATTTACCTATCTATATAAGTCTTTTTTATTGATAACGTTGAAGTTTGTCAATGCCTATTAAACAAAAAAAAAAGAAATAGCTATTAAACAGAGGGAAAAATGTACTGAATGGTTTTATCTTTGCCTATTTATATATAAACGATAAGATCAATAGGAAATAAATAACGAACGTGTAACTAAAGAGACTGCAAAAAGATAGTAAATTGTTAATGCTTCGGCAGTAAGAAAAAAAAAATTAAATGCTAAAATACTTTGTTATTTTATAAGACTATCGGAAATCTAAATTCTCAACTGTCTCATATTGTAATCGTAATGCCATGTAAATGTATTTATTTACCTACGCGTTAAAGCTCGTGTGCGGGTTTACCCGCTATTAAGGATGTATTTTGAAAAGTCTACTCTCATATGCATCTTACTTTTGCGATGTACTCATGACGGCCAATCAAGGCAAGCCAGAGGCTATGCTTTAAGCAGGGAGTAGAGTAAGAGGATTTTTGTAACATCAGGACTGAACTTCCTACTCGGAGGCTGGAGTTATAATAATATGAATATTGCATTGTGAACGGACACAGATCTTGTTTGGAAAACTAAGGACTTATGCTCTACAAGATCTAAACAAATATACCTATGTATAATAGGAGTGAAGCTGTAAAATAAAACCGTTTAATCAGTTAACCTTACGTAAAAATAACAGAATATTTCATTTTTTTTATTTTGTTTCACACGAACGTTTCTATTATTATCTTCCATCAACGGATTCCCAAAGACATCTCTATATACATGTTATGTCAACCAAGTTACGGCAAGTTACACAATAATACAAAGGCTGCACTTGCTCGGCTTCTCATGCGAAGCGAATAAATCGACATTGTACTATTTCTTGCCACCACAGTAATGTTTCGCTTCAAAATAAAATATAAAAACAGTATAGGAACTGCCGTTAGAGTCTCACGCTGTTATGACAGTTAAATACAAACTACGATGCATGACATCACTCGTCGATGCACGTCGTTGTGGTCTCAATGGACATCCGGCAAAGACGGCCCGATTCATAAACTTTTAAATTCGTATGCATATCGCCAACAAACTAGGTATCTTTTCATGTTAGGTATGATAAAATTAATAAACAAAAGATGATGTCTTTAAAACAAAAAAGTGGACGACCTCCGTTCCGCTGTATATATTTTTTGTATGTTTACGAAAAATTTGTCTCAAATATGCACCGATACAAAATGTTTTTTTTTTGTTTTAAATTTATAATGTCATCAGAAGATTGTACGAGTTTTAAAATTGCAATGTAGATTATGAAAATGAATAATATTTTCTCTATTCTTCATTCTCTTCACTTCTCTATAAAAAGTAATTTCTCTATATACATTATACCGAATAGGTACATAATACGTAAAAACGAATTAAGTAAATACGTAAAAACTAATTAATCAAGAGTGCTTCGTCAGCTCTTGTCACTACCTAATGCATTGCTTAGTTACTATGATTTAAGTAGTTAATTAAATTACATACGGTTTCGGGGCATTGGTAAAAAAAGCTCGCCGTTTTACACGCATGACGGCATTCAAATGTTGATAGGATCAAATTAAGCTTACCCTATTTTGTACAGACTAATTGATTATCTTGATAATTGCTATATTTCTATCCATATGGAATTATTATATAAATTTGTCCAATCCTACAGTTTTACGTACAATGATATATCGATAATACTATAATTGCCTACTTTTTAAATAAAAAATAAACTGACTTGAACATCCTACCTTATTCGTTTTGAAATTTATTTGGGATCACTCTTGAGGTAGATATAACTTATTTATTAAGAAAATAATTATGAAAATTTGTCCATAAAAATTACAAATGAATTGAGTACTTCCTTTTTTTGAGGTCGGTCAAAAATTAGGCAATACATATATTCAAATCTTATTACACGTACTGTTTAATTTCAGATATAATGGATTTCTTCCCGCGGGAGAACGTGGACGTCGTCGTAGCAAATTCGTGCTCTACCGACGTCCACAGGCGAACGGCGTTCGTCGATCGAAGCATTATGTGGTGAAGACACCGCATAGCAGTAAAGCTATCCTCGATGCAAGCCAACACTCAATCTCGTACACACTCAGCCGCAGTCAAGCGGTTATCGTCGAGTATACAGAGGATCCAGATACAGACATGTTTCAGGTAAGGTAACAGTTAGTTATAGATATACTGTGTTTTGTTGTATCGTAGATTCAATTCTGTGCGAGTACGCAAATATTCGTCGCAGTTTTTTTTATTATTTTTAAATAGCCTGATTTGGTTGCATTAAATATTATATTTAAGTGTGTAGCGCTATTTAATAAATAAATGTTAAACATGCTATAAACACATAGGCGAAAGAAGAAAGTGTCGAAACGTTGTTGTAGTTTGTGAAACATAATTTAAGCAAGCTGTCAAGATAAGGGGTGACATTAAACATATTTCGAAACAGCACTGTTTCTTGAAGGCATGTATCCCTGTGCATTTCAACCGCTTATCTACGTGCAGACGCCTCGTGTTTGTCTCCGGCACGCTTAAATTATGTGTCGTGTGATCACAAACAATAGTTCCCCGACAGTGAGTGGAGGGAAGCCGCACACTTCATATTGAACTGTTAATTATTCCTTATTCAAAATTTGTTTATACTTTAAACAAAGAAGAATTGCGTTTAAAAAATATACAATAATTAATCATAGGTGAATGAATGATAAAGTAATCTTCCGCAACACTAGACGGTTTTTATCTCGACACTGTTTAGTAAACTTTTTTGTTTACGTTTACGCGCGTGGTGTATACTTGTCGTGTACCGGCGTCCATATCTAATCGGCGCACATGGGTTAGTGCCCCCTGGAGCGAGAACAATGCGTTGGTCCCCTGAGCCGACGCTTCGGGTGACAACGACCCTATCAGAACATCTCAATGAGTAAACAGTATGCCCGTGAATATATCGCGACAATCTTTTAATTTTCAATCTTTTAATTATTGTAAAATATTATATTTATTGAAATACTAACGTCAAAAAATAATTTATGCTTCAGCCGTAAAGTGAGGGAATCCTTATGTTAATCTGTTACTTAATACTGTTGAATAGCCAACAATTCCTATGGGATAGTGAAGTTCGTCGGCGCCGCGGTCGTCGCACCGCTCCACATCCTGTTCATTCGACGCCATTTCATTGTTGTCGCAAACACGTCCACAAACCGCAATGGAACTAAGTAAATTGATATTTCGTTGTTTCATTACGATGGGATACATTTTTCCTCTTACTATAACATCATAAACGTCGTAAAAGTAAATTTAGTTTGAAAACATGTGTTCGTCGTGACCCTCGAAAAAGAATTGACCGACTCGGAATTTCCAACTGCGTATTAAATTTTGTTTACCTTTAAATATTGATAGCGCTTTTTTGTTCATACAAGTCTAGTTCATGTTATTTCGATAAGTATGTAAATGTTCCACTGTGAGAGCACGATTCACACTGAATGACCTCTATCTGGTAGTAATGAATGGTTTTTTCCCGCCTCCGTATTTGTTGTATGCTAGAATATTTTAATTACAACCTAGAAACCCTGAATACTTTGACAGAAAATTGATACAAAGCACTTGGCCTCAGTTTCTTATCATGTCTGAGCCGTTTATGTTCCAATGCGCATAAACTCGTACTGTTAGTAATAATCATTTTGAAATGGTCCTGATTAATTTCGATTTTTTTAATAATAATTACAATTTATTTGTAATGTACTAGCATTGCCCGCGACTCCGCCCGCATTCAGATGACCAAAAACCAAATTCTTAGGTTTTACATATTACTATACGAGTACTCTTACAATTTTTTTTATTGAAAAAAAAAATTAAATTATTTTACAATGCAGTTTATGTATTTTTTCTCAGACATGAGATATTTCCGGCGGTAAAAAGTATTCTATATGTTGAACCGGATAACCAGCTACCATCATACCAAATTTCATGAAAATCCCTCCAGTGGTTTTTCCGTGATGCGGTAACAGACAGACAGACAGGCAGACAAAAATTCTAAAAACTATAGATTCGCCCTCTGTATCGATAATAATGTCTATTTCAATAAGATTTTCCAAAAAATATTTAATGTACAGATTCGGCTTAGTTAGAATTTTATTATATGTATAGATAATAGCAAACCTAGAATATTAAATTATTTATCGTACCGGTATTCTGTCGGTAAATCTGTAAACCAGTTAATGCATCTATACGTTGGAGGTAAGTTGTGACGTCACTAATGCTCCGTTCCGCGTGTCAGCTGGGGTGGGAACGTGACGTCAAAGGGGGAGAGACGAGACGGCCTGGCCAAGGACGTCGCCGTGCCGACCGTCGCGCAACAACTTTACAATCGATACACCAACTCCACAATACTCAAGATTTGCAAATTACGAACCACCGTTTTTTTTGTTCAAATGTAGGTTACCGAACCAGCTGATAGTCGATATCTATATATTATAAATTAAAATATATTATTTTCTTACAATCTATTTTTATGGACAAATAACAAGCATGTCTTCTAAAAATCGTGCTCACTATAGGTACGAAGAAAAAGCATTAATAATGCTAACGGCCAATAAAAACGCCAATCATATTTCCCACATTATATCTTTATGGTAGGCGAACCAGTTAATATCGATAAGGTTATATAATAGGTTTTGATTTGTGTCTACTGTGATTTGTCGAAGTATATAGAAATTTTATTTAATCATACATAGGTCTATAAAGACATGTACATAATTTTGTAACAAATCTTTAATATTAACAAGTATATAATAATCTATAAAATATATAAAAATAAATATTTTGAAACAAGAAAAAATATAACATTTCAAGTACTTAAGTTATTTAAATTTTGTAATAATATTCTTTATTAATACTTCCAAAATTCTTTAATGCATGCAATTTTATTCAAAATGAAACCAGTTTCAAATAGTCTCGTTTCTACAAATGCTTTCAATTTCAATCACATCAAGAGACGTCAACGTTTTGTAGGATAACAATTTCATATAGCAAAGAGTGCGGCACTGGCAGTCGTCCAGCTAGACGATTTTACTGGTGAAAGTAATTTCCGATTTTTCCAAATAAAATGTGAAAGCCAATGTTGTGTCAATGTCGCGAATATAAGTTACGGTTACGGTGCGGTTAGGTTAAACTGCTTTGCGATTAGTCGCAGTGGTATCGAGGTCAACGTTCGGTTTATTAAGACTGCTGGCTGTCAATCATAAGTAGCTTGTACTGAGAATTTAATATATCTGATGACAAATTTTTTGCGTTGCATATTGGGTGTCAGGTCTAACGCGATATATTTTCACATATTCATGTTTGATCGTCACGGTCGTCAAATAGATATAATAAAGGAAACTTGATCTATGCTTTAAATAGTAATAGGGCACAAATTTGTGAAATTAATGCTATAAGAGGTCTAATTGCAGTTGTCTTCAAGCTAATTCACGTGGATGAGTAGAGATAGTATCTTAATTAATAAAGAAAAATTAAATAAACTGTTAAGGAATGATACGATACATAAAACAATAACATTTTTGACAATGTTGTGTTGTACTCTGGTAGTATACGCATATAAAGCGCTATACACTCAGATATTGCCGATTAAACGAACAAAGGATCTTTCTACTGTTTATTGTAGACGCTCTTAATTAATGTTTCCTTTATTAAAGTTTTATCGAGCTTTATACGTTGACCTAATTAGTCCAAGAGTGTTGACTCCTGCTGTATATTTTAGCTCCCTGTGGAGAAAATATGAAATATATTTTCAAAGTATCATTAATAAAGTAGTCATCATTTACGGTCGTGGTGGGTTGTGAGTCAGACAAAACTAGAACTGCCTAGTAAAGGTCGCGTAATCCAGAGAAAGTGCGGCGTTTGCAATTATGTACTGGGCAATGGGCATATATTGTCCTTAAATAGATTGTAGTCATGAACCAGAGTATGATATCACTCACTGTGTTAACTTTTTCTATAGCTATACTAAAGTGCCTCCAAGTTAAAGGTAAGCTTAAACTCTGACTTACACCTGATTGTATGTATACCAAATTGCTGATTTTATCTATAGTATTCAATGGCACGACATATTGTACAATGTCAAATCAAATCTTGCTCTTCTATACTTCTATACTATTAATATTATAAAGAGACAGAGATTGTTTGTTTGTTTGAACGCGCTAATCTCAGGAACTACTAATACGATTTGAAAAATTCTTTTTGCATTAGATAGTATTTTTATTGAGGAAGGTTATAGGCTATATATCATCATGCTATTACCCAAGGGAGAGGATGAGTAATCATAAATGTCAACAAATCGGGCAGACTTCCATACATTATTGTGATACTGATGTTTATAATATTTTTAAGTCCCTTAAGCTCAGAAACTTTTATCAAATGCTCAACGTGTAGAGGGTAGGTATATGAAACAGGCATATATGTATAATCAAATTTAACGCGGGTAAAACCGTGGGACACAGCTGGTAATAAATAAAAACCGTAATGACATCGAAATAAAAATTTGAATGCGGTTGAAAGTGTTTCAATTTTTTTTTTTAATATTTAAAACAATTTTCAGCTTTGTAGGAAAACACCACTATTTTGCGCTTGGCAACGCTTTACAAGTTTACAAATGCCATCGTTTTATGAGTTTCCTAAGTTGCTGTTAAATTGCCAATAACGCTGAACTACTACGGACAAACTGAGACATTAATTTTTATTATTAAAATAAAAAAATAATGAGAGACAGAAATCCTATCCTGCAACATAATATTATAAACGCGAAAATTTGTGAACATGACTGGATGGACGTTTGTCAAGCAAAAACTAATGAATGGATTTCGATGAAACTTTACAGTAATATAGCTAAGCGGCTCCGCCTGCGTTCAGATGACCAAAAACCAAATTCTTAGGTTTTACATATTAGTATACTCTTACATTGCAGTTTTTGTATTTTTTCTCAGAAATGAAACATTTTTCCGCGGTAAAACAGCTATCACCATACCAAATTTCATCAAAATCCCTCCAGTGGTTTTTCTGTGATGCGGTAACAGACAGACAGACAGACAGACAAAATTCTAAAAACTATAGATTCGGCCTCTGTATCGATAATAATGTCTATTTCAATAAGATTTTCCAAAAAATATTTTATCTACAGATTCGGCTTAGTTACGATTTTATTATATGTATAAATATTAGATATATCAGAGTAACGCATAAGCTATAAATTTTAAAGATATATGTAAATACATAATTATATTACGCGTGTGGAGCCGCGTGGAAAGGTTAGTTTTACATATATAAAAAAAACATATAAAAATAAAATTAATTGTTTATTATATAAAAAAGGTATATGTATCAACTTTGCAAATAATATTAACTTATTACGTTTTTTAATGGTTATGAATCCAGACGTAGTTACACCGATTGCGTGCGATAATCTTTGTACGAGATAAAGGGGAGGGGCATTGACGAGACGGTTCATCGGACCCAAGGGTTGGAAGGGTGATATTTTATCGCACTATTATTCCATGTCTAGACAAATTCAATCATTACCAGAACTAATAAAAACAAACAAATAGTGTAGAGCTATTGTTGACGAAATTAACAAACCTTTGAAAATTGTGGATTTAAATTTTACTTATAGCGTTATACTCGTATATGTTTACAACGTGAACTAAATTTGTATTTCCATGTATACACCTAACTTACTACGTAGTTTTGTTTTTATTTTCTATTTTTATGAATGTGTGTACGGACTATGGAGCAATCTTTTAAGTGAAGATTAATGAAACCTTCTCAGGGAGGTTTAGGACTTGTAAAATAGTAACAAAGTTTACTTTGTCTTTGGAAGATAAAGTAGTTTCTGTAATATAACGTAAACATATTATAATTATAAAAACGAAGAAAAATTTATATATTTATTTATAACTTGAAAAATCCCTCGATTTTATTGTAGGCCTGTTGCCCGCTAATCTTACACTTTTGTAGTAGTGTTTTTATTTTATTTTAAATAAGGTTTTTTTTCGAAACAGCTAAAATGTGATTTTTAGGATTATTGCACAAATAGAAAGCTATTTATTTTTTATAGCCTACGGAAGAAAACTTGTCTATACTAATATTGTAAAGAGGTAAAGTTTGTGAGTTTGTGAGATTATGAGTTTGTGACGTTGTAGGGGGTAATCTCTGGATCTACTGAACCGATTTAGATGAAATTTGTTAAGAAGATTGTTTGAGACCCTGGGAAGGACATAGAATACTTTTTATCCCGGAAATCATCCATTAAGGGGGTGAAAATGGGGATGAAAGTTTGTATTGGGAAGCAAGCTAGGGACGAACCCGAGCGAAGCGAGGGTGAGTCGCTAGTGTTTAATAAAATACTTATATATGCATGAGTTTTTCTTTATTTTAAGGTTTGTATAACCTACTTTAAAGTCATATTATAGTATTTTGAATATTAAGTTATCTTCACCAAAAGCATATAAACAATAAACACTCAATATTTTTTACCCCATATGCAAATAGAACACGCATCTAATAAGCGAACAGAGAACATAACAAAGTGCAGTCATAAATACCTGTCTTAACATGATATTGTTTGACGCATTAAATACGAAAACGTTACGAGAATATGTTGATGGGCGTTAGCTTTTGCTAGTTCAATCGTGTCGTTTCCTGCCATATAATATTTATTTTTAATATCCACGTGATGAACTGCTGTACTATAAATAAAATATTTAAATACAAAAGCAAAACATTATTTAGTTTACTCTCAATGATGATGTGGTAATAAGTAGTTTATTGTACAATAAAAATACAATCTTGAATATTGCATGTACAAAAGCCTTTAAAAATAAAACTATTCATATATTCTTAGCACAGAGGCCTTTATAACTCGATCGTTACCCGATGCATTTGACCCCTTTGTGACTTAACTCAATTTAGTACTCCTTGCCTCTTTGTTATGAATGAATTATGATTAATTTTAATCGACGTCGGAATAATCATAATATGTTTGAATATAATGATAGTATTACCTAGTACCTACTTTCAAGTCGAATTGAATAGGTCCTAGTATTTTTAAGATAAATAAAAAAGGTTTTATTAATTTATTATCATTAATACATTATAAATCAAAGTTATTTATTCATTATATTAAGCATTTTGATTTATCACGTACCTACATATTCTGTATTATTATGTCACATTCACGAAGTCCAAAAAAGACCTCTGATTTTTGATCTGCCAATGTTACATCAATTTTTTAATCATTTAAAATGTACGTACACACGTAAGTATGTTGATGTCTACTTTAATTGGGTTTTTTAGTACTCCAATCATCTAAACAAAAGGACAGGGTCTCAAACTATCTTCTTACCAAATTTCATCTAAATCGGTTCAGTAGGTAGATCCAGAAATTCCCCCTACAACGTCACAAACTCACAAACTTTACCTCTTTATAATATTAGTATAGATAAAAAATAGGACGTGGAATGCATTTCCTAATAAGGATTCAATTTATTTATACCCTATGGAATTAAAGAACTATGAAATAATCGCAATTTTCAACAGACCGCTGAATTCGTGAACGACGTAATTTGGTGCCACGAGGACTACTTAAATTGGGTCACTAACTCATCGCCCCTCTGATTTCAGTTTGGTAGTTCATGTTTATATTATATAATTCAGAATTGTTTGAAATATATGCCAAATCTAATTTTTCTCAGGAACATATCCCATCTAATTCACCAGGAGTTCTTATGCCTTCGCTAGATTAGTAACAGCTTTTGAACATTAGATGTTTTGAAATCCAGTATTTTCGATTTCCTCACACAATCAAAATCTTATACTGATATAGAAAGATACATAAAATACCAACACCATTTCAATTACGTTCGAAATCAGGAAAGTTTTATACTGGCGTCTTCTATCTGCCGCCATCTTGGCCTTTTGTTATACGGACAATGGCCACGAGAATTGGGATAGTCCTCCAAGGTGATGTAGGAATACATGTGCATTCTGTGATAAACAATCGGCTATTCATCGCACAATTGCTATTGATGGATATCTCCGGTTTTCTGTTAGCGTCTTCTCTTAACAAGTAACGCTTTTCAAACTTATTTTCGTACAAGTGATACATCCTTGTTTTTTTTGTTTTACATGTTTTGCCTCTGTGAGGTTTTGCAGAAAGCTAATATCGTAAATCACTAAATGAACCGAAATAAAAATTGGTTTGTTCACTATTTCATCCAAAAACTATTCTCTATATAAAAATGCATGACAAAGAAGAACAAACTAAAAAGCTGTCTTAATTATAATATTAATAAGTATTATAACTATATATGTAATTCGATATCTTGGTTGGTAATTTTGAATGTCAATAAAAAGCTCTGGGATAGGTTTTAATCACTTATTTTTATAAAAGAGATTTGCAATTGGGGAAATTGTTATTGACAAATTCATGCCGCTTTTCCCACTTCACATATGTATTACATATTATGCTATTTATGGGTTTTACATATATACATATAATGAATATAAATATGGAATTTCCGTTTACAGTATTAATAAATAAGGAATATTTTTTTAAACTTATGTCTGTGAGTCTATATAAAAAAGGTTTTGCAATATTCAAATTTGATTTTATAAGTAGATAATTGTAACGCATTAAGACTACGAGCGCAGGTATGTTAACGTAATTTGATGACACTAAATGCTTACATATTTTTATGCAGAACTATGTAGAACTAGATCCGTCAACATGTATACTGGCCTAATTAATGGACGATGTCTTGTAAAAATTTTAACAGATTACACATAATTGTAACTTTTAATGGAATTTTCATTTTTTTATCAGAATTCAAAACATTACACACTCTACATAAAACTATCTTTTCGGACGATTCAAAACGTCGGGAACCAAAAATTAGGATAAATCCGCGAAATAATCCGAAAAGATAGTTTTATTTAAAATATCAAATATTCGCGTAAATCTAAGAAAGTATTACATTACACGTTCATTAATTTTGTTGTATCCATTATTACTGCTTCGTAAATAATTTTGGGCATATATCCATCATGCGTACCCTTAGTCACGTGCTATATAAATTATTCGAAAGCAACCTTTCTATTCCCGCCCGATCCATTCCTTCCCATCTCATTTTATCACCGAGTCATTAGGGGTTAAAAGCTCGTGATACATTACAGACTGGAATCAGCAATACAAAAGAGATTATTATATGTTTTAGATATACATATTTTGTTATTAATTGCTTGTATAATTTAAAAAGTACATTTTAAGTTTTTTTACTTTTTGAATTTGTTATTATTGTATCATATTAATAATGCATTAATAATTTTTCAAATTTGCTGTAGGTTGTTAGGAAAATATGTACATACTAGCAGAACCCGCGGCTTCGCTCGCGCTAAAACAACGAAAAAGTACTCTAAAAAGGTAGGTTTCATACAAATTTTCATCCCCTATTTTACCCTTTATGGGATAAATTTCGAAAAAAATATTTAATTGTATTGAAGAGCATTAATACCAAGTTTCCAGTAATTCTGATCATAAATAGTTTTTTGAGTTGTATTATAACGTTTTCCCATGGGAATGAGGATAATCTCCCGCGGTAAAAAGTAGCCTATGTCACCCTCCAGTCCTCCAACTATCTCCACATAAAAAAATACGACAATCCGTCACTCTATGTCATCGTGAAAGAAGGACAAACAAAAACACTTTCACATTTATAACATTAGTATGGATATATAATATTATATATAAACTAGTGTTATCTGTTGCATTCAAGGTTTGCGAAACAATCCTATATGGATGTGGGTACATCGGATGTTCCATTTTGTAATTGCGTGGGATGCACAGCAAGGTATATATATTAACACTACACGTGGTAGGTTCGAAATGTAATAAGGCAAAGTAATACTTAACAGACTGCAATATGATTAATTTTACAAAATCATTTTAAACACAGTAATTAGTTTTGTATGTGCCATAATGTGGAAAACATTAACTTACGCTCGAATAATAAATATTTATTTTACCACTTGTGTGGTCTTGATGGGGTTTAATTTAATTATTCATTTTACTACGCACCGTTTGTCGAATCCGAAATCATTCCGCAAATAGATCCTATTTTGTACTTTTTTAATATAAAATCATTGTGACTGGATCTCACGATGTTTACGTTAGCCGCTTCAATTTCCTAGGGGTTTTATTGGAAATAAAATTGCCGTTGGGTCCGGAAGCGTATCGTCACTATCTTGTCAGTTCACGCGCTTGGAAACGAAACCTTTTATATTTTTGGTAGGTACCCTCTTCCAACCTTTTTTATACACCATATGACTGGGACATATGTATGGTTTATAGAATGTTTATATATTTTATATTTAAAATCTTATTTTTGTTCGGTTCTTGATGATGAAATGTCACGTAAAATATAACTGTTTTTTGGGATAGAATTAGATATATGCGAGATATTTCAAACATTGAATTATTTAAAATCGATTTTCTTTATAGTAACTCCTCACTTCCTTCTTCGCCTGTAGCTGTATTATCCAACTGCCTTTGTGGTCTAGTGGCTAGCATCTACGGCTTCGGATACAGAGGCCCTGGGTTCGAGTCCTAGTTCGGGCAAGGTTCGTTATTAAGTTTTTCTATTCAGTAAGTCTCAATAACTGCGCAGAGTTGGGAAGTTGGCGGTGTTTCACCCCCGTGGCTAGCCCTCCGAGCACGTAAAGCCGAAGGTTCTGCGCCTGAACTCTCACCTTTAATAATTTTGGTGTCGCATTGTCGTCCTAATAAGGTATAAGGAAGCAGGTATAGAGAGTGCACTTGTCGTACACTTGTATATAATATCTTCTACGCAGTTGGCCAATTTCAGTGAGATTGGCCAGCGTGGCAGAAATCTGAGGAGGACATATTTACCAAAACGGCAGTGAATAGCTAGCTAGCACTGTCTTAATCAAACTAGACAAATATCGATCGTCAATATAAAGAGTCTCTCAAGGGAATCGAAATCACAATACCTGGCGTAAGTAAAGTAGTTCTAGATAAAAAATGTGATTTGAAATATATTTCTCCGATGTAAACTATCACGTCGCCTACTCTACGCCTACGGTTGTAATTGGACAATTCTCTGGGCCTCGGATGCCAAGATTCAAATCATGTTCAAATTGTTACATTCTAAAGAGTTTATTGACGTCTGATTATAATGATCTCCTCACATGAACAATTATGTGCTGTTTCTAAGAACTGAATAGAATTTTCCTTTCTGTTAGTTTGATTGTTTTGACTATAAATCAAAGAGCTTCATTAAATTTTAGAATTAAGACATCTCACTATCTTAAAGACAAATATAAACAAAACGTCCTTTAAAACACTCATATAAGGTAATTATTTTAAACTAGCAACTCACCCTTGCATCGCTGGGGTTCGTTCCTCGTTAGATTCGCCACACAAACTTTCATCCACATTTTCACCCCTTTAAGGGATTATTACCGAAATAACAATAATATCCTTCCCAGGGTCTGAAACTATCTTCTTACCAAATTTCATCTAAATTGGTTCAGTGCTTTCGGAGCAAATATTCGGTACAAACAAACAAACAAAAAGTCAAATCTTTTCTCTCTATATAATATTAATGTAGATTAATATAGATTGATTATTATCAAAAATATTTTTTTCTACTGTAACATCCATTTTAAAATGAGCTTGGAAAGAATGACAGGAACCAAACAAATAATAAACAACAGAAAATTATACCGTTACGTAAAGAGTGTTGTCAATATGCATGAATTCTATTAAATGAGTACATATAACTTATAAGCCTTAGTTTTCTCAGCGATTAATTCATTAAACATTGTTTCTGTGATGGTAAACTATATTTTTTTTATTCTAATAAATGGAAACAATAAACACGTTTTTATAGACCATTTTGTTCACAGAAACCGATATTGTTCAATATTTTTCGGTGTAGCCATTAGCTTGACAGATTATAGTCGTCCACCAAGATATCACCTACACAAAGACTGAAATCTGATACTAAATCAAACTACATCAAACTTTATATTTCTTACTAAAAATCTTTAGAACTTTAGTCTTTAGTATTTGATGAAATTATGCACGAAATTCTGGTATTATAACCGTAAGTGGATTATAATTAAATATATCATAATATTTTTAATTTTTTATCGGATATACATATTTTTCAGATTAGTGATTATTGAAGTTTAAAAGGTATTTCATAGTCTAACAGGCGTTAATTTTAAATTAAAAAAAATGTACATTCTTGTACCATGTGGAATAAAATATTGCATCTACACCGTATGCGGGGTGGAACGGTTGAATCGGTAATCCCAATGAAGTCATGCTAAGCATCAACATGCGAACCTATTCACGGAAGACAACACTCTCGCCGAGCATATTCTATACTAATATTATAAAGAGGTAAAGTTTGTGATCTTGTGAGTTTGTGATGTTGTAGGGGATAATCTCTGGGTCTACTGAACCGATTTTCAAAATTCTTTTACCAATAGAAAGCCACGTTCTTTCTAAGTGTCATAGGCTATATATTAACCCGAAAAATGAAAAGACTTTTTCGTGGTAGTCGGATTTGCAAAGTAAGTCGGAGAAAAAACGGTCGAACGAAAACGTTTCTTACGAACGCTGCCTTAACGATGAGAGATATATGATTATGTTCTAGAGAAAAGTAGTAGAGCTTAATAACGCCTACAAAAAAGTCAGCGACAGCATATGTCTAACTTTTATATTTAAGTCACAAAAAGTAGTTTTTTATATTAAAAAAATCATTTAAATCGGTAGGTCATGTTTATTGGTCATATTATCAACAATTATGAATTCTTATCAAAATAAGTAACTTTATGGTCTAAAATGCTTAAAATAAAAGACTTTTCCCTTTTACTGCATATAATTTGGACAAATGTTTAAAGAGATAGTACAACATATTCGTATGTATGGACGAACCCGAGCGAGCTGTTTATCTGTTTTTCTCTTTGTACGGGCTAATCTCCAGATCTATTGGACCTATTTAAATGAAATTTTGCATGGTGGTACCTTATATTCCCGGGGAACATCTTAGATACTTTTCATCCCGGAAAATTAAAGAGTTCCCGTAGGATAGTTAAAAAACTATAACAACTTATACATCTTAGTACACAAAAACTACTGATTGGATTTTAATGAAACATTACAATAATATAGTTCATACATGACAAAAACAAATCAGCTACTTTTCATCCCGGAAAGTTAAAGAGTTACCGTGGGATAGTCAAAAAACTATAGTAACTTATACAGCTCAGTACACAACAACTTATGCACCTAATTTAGTAAAATTTGGCATGCTGATACCTTATATTGCAGGTCAAACAACAAGTTACTTATTTTTATCCCGGAAAAATGAACGGTTCCTGTGGGATAGATCTGTTTGTGCTTTTCTAGAGGTGATCCCGACCGAAGCGAGGGTGAGCCGCTAGTCAATAGATAAAATAGTAAATTCGAATAAAAAGTAAATTTTGAAAATTCCATCTTTAAGGCTTTAATCTATATTAATATTATAAAGAGTTTATGTTTGTTAGTTTGTACCGAATAGGCTCCGAAACTACTGAATATAAGTATATAATATGTATATTACATTTAAATTAGATGTTTGTAGTATTTCATATAGGTATTATAGAATTATTATGTTAGCATTTTAATTCTTACGTAATATTGTAAAGGCGTTTGTTAGTTTATTCAGTTATCGGATTGTATTATATCTTTGTTCTTTGTGTTTTATAGAGATAGAGCTAGAGAATGATATGGCCCACTTTCTATCTGGGTATACCAAATGCTTTGCGTGGAATACTAGTCTCTTGCTAAGAGTCACTTTGGGATATCACATTAATATAAAATCTATTAGATGAGTTTCACGTAAGAAGATCGAGAGTATAATCCACCATATAATTCCAAATCAATATGGATTCGAACCATATTGCCAATTGAGATTTATATTTGCTTCACATTTTTATAACTTATAACGATTGATTCAAATAATTCAAAAAAACCAAGACAAATATTATTGTCCTTAATAAGTACTAGCGACTCACCCTCGCTTCGCTCGGGTTCGTCCTTAGCTTGCTTCCCAATACAAACTTTCATCCCCATTTTCACCCTTTTAAGGGATGATTTCCCGGATAAAAAGTGTTCTATGTCCTTCCCAGGGTCTCAAACTATCTCCTTACCAAATTTTATCTAAATCAGTTCAGTAGATCCAGAGATTACACAAGCAGATAAACTTTACCTCTTTATAATATTAGTATAGACAAACAATTGTATTGTAGATATTAAAACAACAATTTTACTAGGGTGATGCCTTCGCACATTTTCTAGTCACTTCGTTTAAGTTCCTAGTGCATGTAATGTGTCTTTTTTAATGTTAGTTTTTGTCTTATGTAGAAGATGGCATTAGGGCGGGCGTGACGCAAGCGTCGCGGCGCCGTTACCCAACAACGGCAATGCGGCCTGGATCACGCTAATCTGCATTCTTATAATAGAATCAATTTATTTCCTATACAGTACGCTGATTGCAAGGGCTTATTTAAATCACTTTCATCACAAGTAAATATTTTTACATTTTAAGCGTCTGTTGGAGTCGGGTTTGTATTATCTCAAAATTAATTTTTACTTACTATGGATAAGCAATATATTATATAACCATGATATATGTATGTTTCTTTTTTGTAAAAGTCATATGTATAAAATTAGCTGTATATTTCTCTATGAATTTTTAGTGTAGGTACCCTTACTAGAAAACTAGCAAAAGTCTTCGATAAAAACAATCTCAAGTCTCTAATTAATCATGTTATATTAACCTCATCAACTTTCAAGGCAGTACTTCCCAACACATTCAGAGGATTTTCATATTTTGCCTTTATAATCTAGTTGTTCTATTTAAGAAAAATACTAGCTTCGTAAATATCAAGTAAGACATTAGAAAAGTGGTAGAATTTTCTTATAATTCTTTTCCTTTCAATGTTTCGTATACCTAATTGCCTCTAAAACCATCATTTAACCTAAATGAGTTTTTCACACATCGTTGGTCATACTTTATTTGTTCTTGGCATAATAACCTCATTAGTAAAAAGAATTGGAACAGATTTAGTTACGGTTTTTGAATAAGATTATTAACTTTTGAGTTTGAAATTTGAATAGATGACAAAGATTGAAAGTTTTACTTTGAAGAAGAAAGTTGTGGCTCTTTGATGGGATATGGTTAAAAGCTTGCTATGTCTTGAAAATACTTTTTGTTTTTATCGACTTTTTGATTTATATGAGCCGACCCGTCCGTCCGTCCCTCCGTCCGTCCTACTTTTAAGACTTGATAGGTTATAATTTTGACGGATTGTGATAGTTTAAAATATTTTGCTATTATTTAATTTTTATTTACTCAATTACAAAGTAAAGTACAAGAACAATGTTTATAAAAGTTTATGGTGAGAACGTCTGATTTAATTTGGCTACTTGTCAAGGAATTCGCTTTGTAAATCTATTTTCGTTTCATCGTGCATATTATATTTATATTTAGAAACATGTAAATTTGTTTTTGCTTCTAATTACCAAAACACTTGTCGTGTTAGTTAAAAATTTAAAATAACTAACGAACGCCTTTTCAATACAGATCATCGATTGTCATAATAGTACTAGTATTATATTATGTTATTCTTAGGATATTTTCTTTTTTAATGCTGTAATGGAAGGTTTTTTTCTATTGTGTTTATGCAAACCGCTATGGTTTTTTCAATAAGAATCATAATATAGTAAATACTATTGTGACAAATAATAATAAATATTACGTACCATATTGTTTAGCATATTCAACTTCTAATTGTATACGTATGAGTAGATACTAGTAAAAGTGGCAGAAAAGGTTAGTGTTCAATTATATCTATACTAATGTAATAAAGAGGTAAAGTTTGTGAATTGTGAGTTTGTGATTTTGTGAGTTTGTGACGTTGTAGGGGGTAACCTCTGGATCTACTGAACCGATTTAGATGAAATTTGGTAAGAAGATAGTTTGAGACCCCTTAAGGGGGTGAAAATTGGGATGAAAGCTTGTATTGGGAAGTAAGCTAGGGACGAACCCGTGAGTCGCTAGTTTTATAATAAAATAACAGAATATTATCATTGTGCGTAGATAATATTATCTTACACTGATTTTATCAAACATTAAAACTAGTATTTTTGAAAGAACAATGATATAATGACCTTTGAAGCAGCTGACGCGTTACGGCCATGTCTTGAAGGTGCATCCGAGGTTACTAATTCAAATCTAATAAAGAAGTAGTGAAAAGGAGTCACTGTTGAAACAACTTATGGCAAATATTTACTTTATTTGCTCAGCTTAAGGAAGAATATAGACAGTGTCATACCCCTAAACATGAAGCTCAACTTTTTCAGGTCTAGGCATCGCCTTTTGCTCTATAAAGCGCAGGTTTGCCCTCTCATAGCGTATTGTTCTTATCTCTCGGTTACCGTCTTCAATACCAAATTTTTCCATTTGACTCTATCCAACGTCGGGCAGTTCGTATTGTCGATGATCCCACACTCACAGACGACTTAGAAAATCTAAGGCTCCTAAGAGATGCTGGCTCTCTGTGTATCTTCTATCGTCTTTACAATGGAAAGTGTTCTAATGAACTTTTTGATCAGGTGCCACCGTCGCGTTTCTATAATCGCACCCTTCTTTGTCGGGTTGAATGTCATCCACACATTTTAGATGCTTGGCATTACACAAATGTACGTGCATCTTGTTCATTTCTATCTCGCACGTGCAAATTGTGGAATGATCTTCCTTCTGAAGTTTTCCCTAAGCGCTATAATAATATGAGGCTCTTCAAGAGTCGTGTCTTGGAGTTTTTGTTCAATTATATGTATATTAGTACCTAGTAATAATACTATACCTAATCGTATAGTTATTAAATTGAAAATTCATGATAGTTATTAAAAGAGCTTACATTCTTCGTTCTAAATCACTTGAAATAAATATTGGATTACACAAATAATGTAGAATATCTCACGTTTCGGAAAGCAACTAAGTCAATGTTAGACATACTTTATACTGTACGCTTCACCCTTAAACAAAAAGAATTCTTTTAGCCTTGTTTTCTTGTAGTAATAAATTTCCTCAATATGTGAGTAAAATCTTATACCAAATAATAACATATTGTACTATAACAAAGCATTTATTGTTTTTATTACATATTTCTGCCATTGTTTATAATTGACCTTGAAACAAGGAAGTATACATTTTAAAAGTTCTTCGCCCTTTCGAAGTAATCAGAGCGATACGGGCGTTCATTAGAATTAGTATGATGTAATATAACCTTTACACCCGGTCACACGTATCAGCTGAGATATAGGAAAAGCCAAGATTATATCTTAGTGCATGATTGTAGATATAATTAGTTACAGAACTAGACTTCTACCATGTGATATGTTTGTTAAACATTGAGATAACTGTTTACATTTTTGATAGTTTAGGCATGCATCCAAGTTTAAGAAAATATACAGTACTATCGATTCACCCTCGCTTCGTTCGGGTGTTTTCTAAGTGTGTGTGTGTATATATATAGGTGTATAGTTTTACAATAATGTATGGAAGCTGTTCGATTTGTTGACATTTATGATTACTGCTCTGCTCCCTTGGGTAGTATGTCTTAAAATAGTGATGCATCCTACGAATAAAAAATAAGTATTTATTCGTAGGGTGCATCAAATCTAGGTAACCGAACCGAATATTAGGACGAATTATTCCGTTCATTTTCGCACATTAATTTTATAAAAGTTGAATTATGTTGATTTTTAAATAATATAACATGTACGGTTCTCATAATAAAGCTTTTTAGTATATATTAATCTTGACTGTTGCTCTGTATGATTAAGAAATAATCGGGAAGGCTCATACGAATATCTACCACTTTTTTGTTTTCTAATGTAAAATAAGTGATTTTTAGGTGTAGGAGTTATTTGCAAAAAATATTAAATCTTAATCTACCGAGCTGAACATTTATTCTTTCCGATCTCAACGATTTTTATGTTCAGGGGTTTTTAAGTGTAAAAAACAAGAAAAGCGCCCTAAGCTACGCACCTAAAAATGGAATTTACTAGGAGAATATTACTGCGTCATAATATATATATATATATATATATATATATATATATTATAATATAATATTTAACCTATCGGGCGATAAAAGCTTAAAATTATTTATTAAAAAATTTTACTGTTCAAAATCTATACAATTTGATAAGTTAGAATTGTTAAAGAAACAAAAATAGTTGCAGTCGCAATATATCACACACCAACAATAGTCGGATAATACTCGTAATATATATTTTTATTCATACAGACACATCACACCCCGATTAATCTTTTATTAATGGTATTTAAATATTACATTATTATTGGGCAATCTAGTCGACTAAAAATTTGGTCTAATACGAACATAAAAAATACGCCGAACGTACCGAATACTATTTACTTAGTATTTAGTATTTATGTATACCGAATACTATATCGCTCGAATATTATATACGGAATAATATAATATTCGAGCGAACATTCGACGTCATCTATTTTAAAATTACTGCTCACTTCACATTCTATAAATTAAAAATTTAAAAAACCCCCGACCATCTTGGACCGATTTTTATCAAACATAGCTAATAACACTCCCGACTAATTCACCTTTCAAACAAAAAATTAAATAAAATCAAAATCGGTTCATCCGTGGAGCTACGACGCCACAGACAGATACACACACGTAAAACTTATAACACCCCGTTGTTTTTGCATCGGGGGTTAAAAGTCGATTAAATTGCGTGGAGCATTTTTTATTTTTGTCCGTAAATTAAAGCAGGATTAATTTACAATATTGTCCACAGATTGGTAGATCATCAGAGTCACCAATCGATTTCGTAGTGATGGACACAGTGGCGGGAGATAAGAGCGGCGACACAAAGGTACTACAAAGTACGATATCACGGTTCGCTTGTCGAATCATCGCCGACCGCAACGACGTAAACAATTGCCGCATATTTGCAGCAGGCTTTGACTCCTCTAGGAATATATTCCTTGGCGTAAGTTGATTTTTAGAGATATTTTATTTATCGTTGTTTTTAGGGTTCCGTAGGTACCTCAAAAAAAATGAACCCTTATAGGATCACTTCCTTATTCGTCCTTTCAAGACATTTTTTTCTCAAGAAATTATTATTAAATATTCTGCAATTCTTTGAAGCTGTAAAAAAATATTTAAAAGTTAACGAAATCAAAGGATGATGCAAAAGATGATCGGCTATTTATATTTTGACGCTCGCAAGGAGTCACGAGGGAAACAAAACCTATAAAAGCAAAATCTTAAAAGCATAAGTAAAGGGAATAATCTAAAAATCGTAAATTTGTTCTTACGTTACAAAAAAAGATTATTTTTTGGTTGTTTTAATGTTTCATGCTACTCCATCCGATTTTTTACTTATTAATATAATAAGTTGAGCGAAAATTTGTTTGCTTTATATTATCTTGACGATTCAATTTGATATAGTTACTTTCTTAGTTCATGAAGAAGTTCTTGGGAAAAGATTCAATGAAATTTGGAGACTTTCGCCTTAATAACGTTACACGTCCCTTGAGCCAGTTAAAATATAAGAAGGAAACTATTGTTATCATTTTTTGTTATAAATCTTTACAGGAAAAAGCTACAAAATGGTCAGATAACCATGAGATCGATGGTCTAACGACAAATGGTGTGTTGATAATGCATCCCCGAGGTGATTTCTGTGGTGGCAGTGCAACTTGTGGGCCTTGGCGTGAAACTTCAGTCGGCGGGGCAGTGTTTTCCTTACGAGAAAGCCGATCGGCACAGCAAAAGGTACGTATTATACCTACGCAACAAGTAGAAACATTTATTGTTTACATCAGTACTTATAAAAAGAATCGGAAGTGTCTGATCTAGTCTGTGGTTTAAAAAACCTATTCCTTATCAAAAACTAACTCTATTTATATTACCACAATTTCAAGGCTAATGTACTTATAAAAAAGTCATTATGTGTCTATTTAAACTTGCTAACCTCCGGAACGCTAAACTGATTTTAATAAGATACTTTGTACCTCCTGAACTCCGGACAGAAAGTAAAAGAAGAACAGGAAAAAATAATATTTTTAGTAGGATTTTATATTATACATATTTTATACGCAAGTAGACTCGCTATATTAAATATTAAATTAATTTATAAATATAGTATCTTAACAATATATACCTAGTACGATATTCTAAGCAATACACGTCTTCTTCTGCTTCTATACTTCAAAATATTTTCATTATGACTGATTATTATTTTTGTGCATTATGGTCAGGTAATAGGATGGCGTTTGTTTTTATTTATTAATGTATTTGTTAGAAACTACAACTTAATAATAATAACAGGTAGATAAATAAATACATGAATAATTTAAATGCAAATTTAATCTTCAGGGTCTGCCGTGTCAAGCGGAAACTAATGTATTAAGAGATGGGACAATGATCGACTTGTGTGGGGCAACACTACTATGGAGAAGTGCCGAAGGACTAAAGAATTCACCTGTAAGTTTGCTTGCCGTTGAATAAAAATGGAATAGTTTTAAAATAGATTGCTGAATAAAAGATTAAAAGTATTAACTAAACATATCCTATCAGTGACTCATATTTATGTCTCCAGCAAGAAAATCATAGGACTCTCATATCTTTAATTTACCCCATGTCGCATAATTCTTAGCTGTCGTATCCCACCTATAAGCTAATCTAGCTTACTCGTAGGTCAAGTTGTTTTCGATGTTTCGAATTTAATCAATGAATAAAAATGCCTTTATTTATTTAAATTAAAATAAGAAATGCAACGCTATATTCGACTAAAACGGACCGGTTGTTATATCTTAGTAGTCCATAAGCTAGACTTAAAGTATACTTCTTGTTTTAATCAAGAAATATCTATGTTCGATTCAATTCAATTTTTTTGTTAATAGCTTCAAAGCTTCCTAGATATCAATGTTGTCAGCCCGTTAGTTTTGCGTACAAAAACCGACACAAACTCAGTATTCGTTCTTTTAAATGTTGCTTTACAGTGTCTTTAATATGATATAACCCTTCTCTTCATATGAATCAACTTGCTTTATTTATACATAATTTTATTTACGTTAAATAAATTAAGTTACCTTAAAACTCTGCGAGTGACAAATCCACGGCAGTTTGTTGAATTTTATTATATTATACATAGTTCTCTGTAACGTTAAAGATTTCAGAATTTTGTCAATACCAAGTAAAAATTGTAATTTTTAATTAAAAAAGATCCTAACGATTTATGAAATATAATACATTTTTTCCAGACAAAACGCGATTTGGAAGCTCTTGTGGATGAATTAAATGCAGGGCGGCCGCAGTGCCCCGTGGGTCTCAATACGCTGGTCATACCTAGGAAACTGTCGTCTGCCCACCAGGACTTGAACCAGCCTTATGTTTACCTCAACTGTGGACATGTTCAAGGTAAATAATTAATATTAGTATTTTCCCGCAGCTTCGTACGCATAGTTAATTTATGTATTAACTTATCTTTCATCATTATCTTTAAAAATTAAAGCATATGCGTTACTCTGATTGGTGTGTTGAATTTCGGAAAAAATATATAGACAATGGCAATTATTTGAATGGAAACCCCTGGCATTTATTGTATGAGGTACATTACATTTTTCTTGTTGTACGTACAGAGTTTTTTTCTATTTTAAAAACTATTTACTAAGATTCATATTCATATATAAGAAAAATACATTTTATCCGCTTTAAAATTAAAATGTAATCAATTAAATAATAAATTAAAAAAGTAAAATATGTATTGTATATCAATACAATTGACATTTAAAGTCAATAATTCTTTATCAAAAACTCTTTCGACAAATAGGTCGTTTCGACAAATGAGTGGATACAACGAATAATTAATAAATATAGGATTTAGTTTCATAGGTTTTTAAATTTGAGCTAGTTATGCAAGAAGTTTTGCCATACTTACTTTCAAAGTTTAGGAAGTTTTCAAGGTGTTCTAAGGGTTTATAGAAACCGTGACAATCAGTGTAAATAAGTTTCGTGATCACTAAGCCATCGCTGTCAGAAGTATATAACAGTAAAATAATATGTAAATTGTACGTTATTTATTTGTAATATTAAGTACATGACCTATGCACGGCAGTAAATGATCTTTAACTCCGTTTCTTCACTTGTATGATAAGTATCCCATGTAAATATTTGTTTCGTAAGGAAATAATTTTAAATTCAGAAAGCTTGCTCTGTTGATGTCGCTGGCATATTGTTTAATTCGTCAAATTTTAAATGATGACATCTGTTTGCAAATACTTGCCAATTTGTGAAATGCTGATACTAGTAAAATATAATTTAACCTCGAAATGTAAGTACGCTTTTAGGGCTCTATCTCAAAAACTTTGGATATTAGTATTAGATATCCTTTAAGGTCAAATCTATAGAGAAAATTATGGTTTATAATTCTTTAATGATTTCAAATCTCATTTTGAGCGCAGGCCGAAGAAAAAACAAGATATTTTATTTTCAAAATAATTAACATATAAAATGCTCTTAGAAAGGAATTATAATTTTATAGCTAAACACCTTTCATTCCTAGATTTTTTATGTTATTAGACTGTGCTAGAGAATTAATTAGTTTTGCCGAAATATATGGAACATTGATTTTAAAAATATACGAAATATATAGCATCAGTTATTTTACGAAACCATTAACTAATAGCAATTTAACCTCGACTTTTAACAAGACTTCGCTTCTGCTGCTCGGCAATGTAGGTTTTAATACTAAAAAACCCGCTAGTGAAAGAATTGTTATATTTGGATTAGTAGTTTCAAAGATTACTCGCTACATTTAAACTTACAATTACTTAATAATACAAAAGACAATGTAGTGCCTTCTTCATTGTACACGACATTGGCGAAGTAAACTATGCCCAAATGGCACGCCTATGACCTATAAGCCACAGAACAAAGAATTGAAATTGATTAATTACCGATTTCTTCCAGAAAACCTTAGTGTTAATAGGGAAGACTATATTTCAATGTAGATTATTTGTTGAAGAATCTCATAAAACACCTCTGCTTTATAAAATATATAACATTATATTCTCTCCGTATATAATATTCTATAAATATATGCCTTCTTTAATTATTGATTTGTTTTAATTCAATTGTGATATTTGTCAAAGAAGTTTTATTTTAATCGCGCGTAAAAGTTACACGCACCCATTTTTTTTATTTATTTATTAATTTTGACTCTTCCAGGCGAGCACTCTTGGGGCGCAGAAGGTAGTGAGACGGGTGTGCGGCGCTGCCCCATGTGCATGACGGCGGGGCCGGTGGTGCGCGTGTGCATGGGCATCGAACCCGCCTTCTACGTGGACTCCGGTCCACCCACGTATGCCTTCAATCCTTGTGGGCATATGGCTTCGGAGCGGACTGTCAAGTTAGTATATATGTATATTTATTTATCTATAACGTTAGTGTAGAGGGATTAATGGTTTTTAGCATTTAAGCGGCTGGGACTAATTAATGTGTAGAAAATTTGTATGGTTTTTTTGTCATTGGGAAGTTAGTGATATTTGTACCTCCGTGTCAAAGCAGTCCGGGACATGGTTTATCCACAATATAAAAATCTACGCTGCAGGTGAACGAATTGTCCTATGATAACGACAATGCCGTAACGTAAAGATTGTTAAATTACTAATTTTCATGGAGAACGGTTTAAGAATTGCGTTATTTAGTTAAAATGTTTTGCATTTTATTCTTCTAAAATCTTTTTTAAACTTTAAATCGCACCATAAATAAATAAAATGATCAAAAAAAGCACTCGTACTAAAAAAAAGTTGGCCGTTACGGGATGCTCGACAGATTTGAAATATCTATGTTAATGTTAGAATTCATAATTAATAAAAACCTATAACGAATAATGAGTAAAATAAAGGATAAATACAGTTTGGTTAATAAAATTAATTAAGTTTATTTACTATGTTAAATGTAATAATTATTATTACTGAATATATACAGGGTGGAACAAGTGGATGGAAATGGAAGAAAAGTACCTTTAATATTGAAGTAATCAAGACTTACTCAAAGAAAACATTTCTTTATTTAAATAATAATAACATTTTTTTTTTAAAAAAAGCTTACTTGGACCGGGAATTGAAGAGATTACGTATTTATAATACTAAATAATAATTCTCTCGACAGATACTGGGCGAGTGTGGACATACCGCACGGCACGAACGGCTTCCACGCGATCTGTCCGTTCTGCGCGGCGCCGCTGCAGGGCACGCCCGGGTACGTGCGGCTCATCTTCCAGGACAACCTCGACTGAATCTCTTCATAGGTACCTCATATATATAATACTAGTTAGTAGTTTAATTAAGATTAATTTTCATTCATGGAAGATATCTCACATAAAAGTACACGAAATTTAAGCACCTCCTCTTATTCTAATTCTGACGACACATTTGGCTCAGTTGGTAGTGACCCTCAGTTGGTACTTGCTGTGGCAGCGGTCGCAGGTTTGAATTCCGCTGGGGGCATTCATTTGTGTGATGAGCACGAATGTTTGTACTCTAGTCATGGGTGTTTATATTTATAATATGTATGTATTTAAAGTTATATATGTGTAGTGTATCAACTATCTAGTATCCATAACACAAGCCTCGTAGTTTACCTTGGAACTACAAGATGGTACTGTGTGTTAATGTCCCAACATATCTGTATATATAAAACAAAGTCGTGTCAGTTATACCGTTTATAACTCAAGAACGGCTAGACTAATTTTTATGATATTTGATTTTTTTTATTTCTCTTAGTCCGGAATAGTATAATAAGTATTAAAACATCAGAAAAATTAAAGAAAAAAAAATTAAATTTATATGGCTAACGCTGGGTAATTATATTTATTTAAAACGTACCCTAGCGACGAACCCGAGCGAAGCAAGGTTGAGCCGCTAGTTATTATTATTACATATTAATTATTGAACTTTATTTTGTACTAAATTTCATATAAATCTATCGATCAAAAAAGTACTAAATACACAATCAGCGGCAAAAAATGTTCTCATCGAATGAGCGCTCAATTACCTAAACACAATTGGTGACAGTTTTAAGAGAATTTTTGCATGGCATTGTGTATCTAGTAGTTTTTTAATCGATGTATAAATCGGTCCAGCCATTCCAGCGTGAAGGAGTAATAAACATGCAACATAGAAACTGCTGCATTTGTGAAAGTAGTCCTTTTCTCTTTATCCCGCGGCTGCTTTCAATCTCTATTTCGAACGCTGTTGAGGTTCAAATATGTTGAACCACATAGAATCATGTGATTTTAAAACAACACATGTCCTTTCATTACAACTTTTCAGGAAGGAGAAAAAACCGAGTTTTATTAAAATAATAATTTCTACAACATTAATATCTTAAAATATTATGTTCATTTTTGTATGAGTAAACAGCTGAATTTTTTTTTTAATAATATCAATAATAGGCAGGTGATAGATGATAAATGATTTTAAAAAAATATGGACAAGTGTTGTTTTAAAAACACATTCTTAGGTTTTACATATTAGTACATATATACTCTTACTTTGTAGTTTTTGTATTTTTTCTTAGAAATGAGACATTTTCCCGTGGTAAAAAGTATCCTATATGTTGACCCAGATAATATCTATCACAATACCAAATTTTATCAATATCCCTCTAGTGGTTATTCTGTGAAGCGGTAACAGACAGACAAAAATTCAAAAATCTATAGATTCGGCCTCTGTATCGATAATAATGTTTATTTCAATAAGATTTTCCAAAAAAATATTTAATGCACAGATTCGGCTTAGTTACAATTTTATTATATGTATAGAATACATGTATTGTTTTAAAAGTATAATATTCATATTACATAAAATTAAACAACTTTTTGAGAAGCTTAATCAATTTTAATGACATTAAACCAAAAGTTATACTTGTAATTAACTTGTCGAAAACCTTTTTTCTTTTTTATTTTATCATTAGCAGCAAAATTTGTCGACAACGCTATTTGTCGATATTGATTTTAAATATTAAGTTTAGATGTCATTTGCCAAAATTGCGTGCTGTATAAGGGGATACGTTTTAAAACAACACAACAGTTTGAATGCTCTGAAAAAATATGTGTGATTTTAAAACAATACCGTATTTCAACGTTCTCGTTTAATAGTACTAGAGCGTAGAGACATGTGTGGTATTTTGACAAGAAATAGATATATAAAGAATAAAATTGTCTGAGAGAACTTAACTAGAAATGAACTCTCGTAGAACTAGTGAAGTCTGCTAACTCATACTTTGTGTAGCCACATGTATGGCCTGATTGTATTGAAGGGAGGACCATGCCCAACAGTGGGATGTTAAAATGGGCCGAAAGAGAATTTAATAGGCTGTTGTAGGCCAGTGGTAAAGCGCGCGCTTGGGAAACCGAGTGAAGTGGGTTCATATCCCGGGTCTCGCACCTCTGATATTTTCATGTGCGAATCATTTCCAACATGATTACCACTTGCCTTACGGTGAAGGAAAACATCGTGAGGAAACCTACATGTCTGAGAGAACCTAGCAAATTTTAAGACATGTTCACATGTCTTTCGAAAGTCCGCCAATCCGCACTTGGCCAGCGTGGTGGATAATGGCCTGATATTCCCCGTATAGAAGGGAACCGTGCCTAGCAGTGGGACGTTAAAAGAGGGCTGAATATAAAGTATACTTAATGATCCTTTCTTGTTTTCAGGTTCGCAGTTCATCAGAAACACTAAGTGGCAAACACCTACAAAGTGATATAAAATACATTAAATTAGACATTAATGCGATGTGACATATTTTGTGTTAGTAGTATGCTTTGTTTATAAATAATCGTGATTTATTTTTATTGGAACTGTAAATGTATTCATAATCATCCCTTTTCCCTTAACCAAATATCAGCTATGGAATCTCATGATTTACCTATTTATAGGTCCGTTTCTATTTTTTGTTATTACAATACATAAATGCCCAAGATAATGAATGTGTATATCTTACACTTTATAAATGGTTTATAAGATATTGTTTCTATTAAGTTTGGTTGATTTTTTTATTTATTTAATTTAGAACCTACTGCAGTTATATTTGCTCGTGCTACCATTCAGACTATATTTATATCACACTATCAAATACGGTACTGGTATCTGCACTCTGTGTGGCACTGAAGTGCGTAAATAGCATCACTCATTTCGCCAATGACGCGTAATACAAGTACTTTAACCCGTCCGTGTACTAGGCCTATGGTCGCGGCGACCATTTTTAAGACGGTCGTGATCCTTACGACCACGTTTGTGGTTGACGTCGCTTAGTGCGCGCGCAGGAGGGTTAACAGTTATGTAGAAAAATAAATTCTCTATATTTTTTAAAGCAATGGTTAACATAAGTCTTACTGGTCTCATGTGCTAGAATGGGTTCAACAATATTCATAATAATTAAAAAAAAACATTTCAAAGAGAATATAACCCTATTTTCAGAAAACACTTCCATGTTCTTTAAAAATTGTTTCGATTATTCTTAATATAATATAAGGCGTTAATTTCAATTTACAGATTGCAAATATTTCTATATAACGTAAATATATACTAAATATTGTATTAGCGGTGTCTACATATTTATTATGAAAACATAAAGGTTGACTTTTGTTTAAGTGTAAATTATAAAAGGGAATAAAATGACAAAAATATTTTAAGCTTTGTAAATGGCTGCATTTATTTTATTGGTAATGTTAAAGTGATACAAATACAGTTTTAGCCGATAAAATAATAAAATAAATTAATTGTATGCTTCATTCTTATATAATTTGATCCTCAATGGCTGATTTGTAGACATTATTTTAGGCATAACTTTGTCAGTGGAATATATTTTGCATATATTCAATTATATGAAATTATATTTATTATACATCTTGCAGTAATCCTTGTACCTAATGTAAAGGTTACAGGTTTGATACATGATAGAAACAATTATTTTTTCATATTTACATTTGTATTCAAAGGTATCATTTTTTTTATTATTTGTCGAAGTTGTTCCTATAGTGTCTACATAGCAATGTCTGACTTTCAATAAAATGACATAATATTGAATAAAATTAAAGATTGTAAATATTGATTTATAATAATTTATATTGGTTTCTTATGGTTTCTGCACACATTGGATCGAGGTTGGACCATGAAAGAAGACATTAAAGTCTAATGGTTCGGCAAACACTTGTCTAAACCAAATTAAATTGGTTCATCATGTTGGTCCAATTTGTGCTGCCTTAGTGTGTGGTAGTTGTATGAGAGTATGTAGGTTTAGACGCCAACTTGATTTAAATTATTCTGTGTTACATAATGTTGGCTTATTATTGAACGTTGGGCGATTTCGAATGATTGCAATCACCGTTAATCGAAGGTAAAATCGATTATATAATTAATAATCGATTAATAAAACCGTCGTTACTTATCTTATACTATTTTCATTAGTATTTTTCAATAACAACCTACTTTGTATGTATACAAGGGCTTTAATTGTTTTTTGGGAAACCTCAGTACAGCAATTAAATTACCTAATAGAGGTCACATACATTGTGACACGTCAATATATGCTGTACAGATATTTTCCCTGCAATATCGATTTTTAACTGTCATAACTCGAAAGTAATAGCTATCGATGTGTCGTAATCGAATATTTGCAATCATCCATAATCGCGTAACTACACAATATGTTAGGCTATATTCAGAGAACGTGCACTTTTCTTTGACGAATCACAGAGTGTGTATTGCATTATGAAATTCAACTGATACCTTTTTGACGAAAAAGGGAGTACTTAGTTGTTCAAAAACTGTTAATAGAATCCGTTCACTTCGATCTCACTGTAGCGTCATCGCGTAAGTTAACAATCGTTGCACGACGTGCTTTCACACATTTGAGAAATTGTAAAAAATAATGTAAGTTTTATAGACGTAGTGGAATTAGCTTATGATATTCGAGAAAATTTAGTTTTTGTACAATTTTAATCCACTAGTTAGTGTTACACGACATTGATGAGATAGTTCGCGGGAACTATACAGAAATATATTGTTTAGAAATAAAGTTTTTCGAATGGATTAATTAAGAAAAATAGGTTTGAATCGCCTGTTGCCTATTTTCATTTAAAAATGTTGAATATTAATATGTATATTGTCACAACCCTTGTATCGGACCAAAATTGGTTGATATAAAAATATATATGACTTTTGGGATATTATAAGCCTAAAGAGTAATTTTTACAATATAGAAGGCACATGTTAAATTCAAAGCCCCTGTAGCTTCTAACAATATTTATATGCTTCGATATGTGTTGTAAATTGCGTTTCGTTCTATTGTAGCATTATTTTTTATTAGGACGAGTTGAAGTATGTTGTTCATGTTGGTGACGCGAACGCTTGCTACGAGCGTAAGAACAAATGTGGTCGGAAAATAACAAACTAAATTTATGAAGGTGTCTTCATATATTTTTGAAATCTATTTCGATTTGTTCCGTGACAATTTTGTGTTCGTGTCACACACGTGAAAACGTGCTAGGTGTGTAGCGACGTTTAGTCGGTCATCTTGTATTTCTAAACTATTTCCAAAATGTCCAACATGGATTTGAATTTAGTTTGGAAGCAAGATGTATCAATTGTTCTAACGTGTAGTCTAAATAAGAACTGAATGCTAGCCTTAATTTTATTTATAATAAGTGCTAGGTTAATAAAAATGCTCTTTTGAGTTAGAAAATTGACATGTTCTTTTATTTAACACTGTTTCCGTCTGCGGTTCTGCTGTATCGTATCATGTATATACCCTTCGTGATGTCCCTTTAAATTTTTTACTGTTTTAATTTTTTATTCCTCAAAAATATGTTTTCTCGGGTCACATAGAAAGAATCTAATATCCCAGTCATAATACTCTACGTCTAATTCTCTGCCACTAAAGAAGTTTATTATAATTGGTTCAACCCTTCCATAGACAAGCAGGTGCAAACGTGACAGACCTTTATTTGTATGTATGTATGGGATAAATTTTATTTATATATTTTCTATGAATTAAGAGTAATTTAACTTATACTTGCGTAAATAGCGTATAAAAAAATATTAAGATTGTTATTTATTATGAAATCTGACTGTTGATATTCCAAAAATTTAAGATTTCTGACTGAAGATTAATTATTTAAATATATTTATTAATAAAAAAAACAAACAAAATGTGACTAGTTTCAAATTTTATTTATAAAGCATTTAGAAGCTTAACAATCACTGTAAATTAAGTTTAGTAGTAACAATAACTCTAACGTACTGGTCGTATGCGGTCGCTACGGCCAGGCCCTGATGGTCTCTATTCCAGTCTAATGCATTGATCGGTTGAGAGCTGATCACCATCCGCTGTAATCTCTTCAATTTCCCTGCTACACCCACGGCTACTCCTTGAGCATCTACATGATACCTTTGTTCTGGGTATTCACTAAAAAATATATTGTTTGTTTATATAGCTTTATAATTCATTGGGTACGTTATATAGATATAGTGTTAGCCATATAACTTTTAATATATTTTTTCGTAAATTTTTCTAATGTTTTAATAGTTATTCGGCTATTGTCTCCAAATCCAACAAATCAAAAACCATGAAAATAGGTCCAGCAGTTCTCGAAAATTGTTATGACTTATGATATGGAGTTGACATTTTGTGATGACAAAAAAAATAGTACATGATTACGTTTGTTTGATTAAATATATAGATGGCGCTGATCCGCAAAATGTTGAATTATTTTATGTAGTAAAACTAACTCTAACAAGTCATAAAAAATGACATAATATATAATGCCATCTATTGACTTTTATTTTAACTAAATTTTGTTTTTATGATAAGATTATTGAATCTTTTCAGGAATAAAAACAAAATAATATTAAAATTTGGAGAAAATATTCTATAACATAGTTTGGAAGATATCTTCTAAACTATGTATATGAATGATACTATAAGCGTTTTTCTTTCATCATTTGTTTGGATCATTTACATAACAAATTCTTAAGAATTTGTCTTAAAACAACTATAAAGTTAAAAGAAATATATTTGGTATTTACAGAGGATTGGCTTTGAATTTAAATTGCTGATTTAGTTTTTTTCCCTCCATCACTTCACGCATCATACCAAAGTTATTAGACTAATTTTGTTTTTTTTTTTATATTTTAAATCTTTTCATTAGACTTAGAAACTAGCGTAAGATCGAACTCGCTAACGTCTTCGTTCGTATATCAAGTACTAATACTTTATTGCGTCACAGCAACTTTTTTAAATTAAATAACAAATAAAATTAAAATACAAATGTTTATTATTTCACCCAAAGAAAAAATGCTTATGTATAACAAAACGTCTATCTGCCTGTCACATGGGTTCTCTACCAATTAAGGTAATATGATGTTCAAAAAGTCATTAATACTTACTATTTCCATAATGACACCTGTCCAGTGCCAGCGCAAGTCATAAATAAATCACGATTTTGTGGAATGTGGCGCGCAACCCAAATAGTACCACTTTTTGACGAATTGTCCAAAATCTACGAATTTAAATGTAAGGAATGATGAGTAGTTTATATCAGAAAAAAAAAACATTTTAAGGGATTATTAACAGCACATACACTAAAAAGTATTTTTTTCGAAGATTATTCTATGAACATAAACGTTTAATTAATCATATCCATCCATTATATTTTTTTATACTGAAATACTACTATCATTTATTCACAATCATAAAAAAATGTAATTTCCATATGACCTATAAAAATACCTGAGCAAATCCTTTTGTGGGATTTTGAGTCCTCAAGTCAAAAACATGAAATTTGCCCTCCAATGTGGTGGCAACTAATTTGTTCATTGGTATATCTTTCCGATCAAATTCAGCAGAGCACACCTATTAGAGTTTAAGTAACATTATAAGATGTCCTTTATATATATATATATATATATATATATATATATATATATATATATATATATATATATATATATATATATATATATATATATATATATATATATATCAATGTATTCTTACATTTTTCTATATTATTTGTTTTTCTATATGATACAAATGATTTTCATCTAATACATTATCTAATGAAACATACCCCATTTTTCAAATTACATTCCCATCTCAATGACATGGTACGCAAATCAAACATTTTAAGGTCTCCGTTATCATAGCCTGCTACCACAATCCTTTCTGTGTCATTAAAAGAATTACCAAATGCTACAGTCCAACAATCTCTCTTAGTTTCACCTTGAGCAGGATGCATATTTGCTACTGGCTTTCCTTTTTGACGAGGATCCCAAACCTTAACAGTGCCTATTTGGAAATAATGAAATAAGTACAATATTTATAAAAATCGAGTTTATAACAATATTTATTTAATCATAAGCAACTTGTGTTTTATAAATTATACAACATTCTTAATATAAAAAGGTAAATAAATATAAAATATAGATAACACAAAATAAATTACCATCTCTACTGCCTGTGACTATTTCAGGTGCTCCACAGTTCAAAACATTTCCTCCCATACCATCTATAGAGTTAATAATATCTTCATGTTCCTTAGTAATATACACTTGACAACTTTTTTCAAGATCCCTAAAAGATATTCCTAAAGGTACTAAAATAATATTAAGTCACATTTTTTTAGTTACAGACTTTAAAAATGCTATAATAACCAAATTTAAATAGAGGAACAAACCATATTTCCAATGTGCCCTTGAAATCACCTGTCGCAAGCCGCCTTTCTACATCACTGCTTGCTCCAAAGGTACCGCACTTAAAAGAATTAGGTCTTTCGATTTCTTTTACCTTTTTAAGTTCACCAGAAGTAATTTCGAAAATTTCTAATGTACCGCTTCCTTTGGGCAAGGAACCAATGACAATAAATTTTGCGGAACACGGAACCCATTTACAATCAAAAAGACAGTGGTTTAGATTATGCTCTATATGCGTAATAATTTGAGGAGTATCTTGATTTTCCATTCTTGAGTAAAAACGAGAAACGCAAACGACGGAATACGTTTAGTCATAACCTATACAATAAACAATTTTTGTTGTTATGGTAACCACTGGTAACAAAGACTATAGATTAGTCTGTTGAGTGCTGACTTCTCCTGCTGTCAAAATAATATTCACAGATTAATTACCGATACTATCCCTGTTTTCCAATTATAAAGCATAATGCCGTACTTTGGCGTACAATGCCGTACTTTGGCGTACAATGCCGAAATGTGCTAATGCTGAATTGGAACGTGAATTAGTTTTCAAGTGCACCAGCAGAGGGCACTAGGTTTAACGTTGAAAGAAAAAAACTAAGTAATATGTATATAATATATAATAATGCACCATATCGTTGATATTATAAATTATATGATAAACTAGCGACTCACCCTCGCTTCTCTCGGGTTCGTCCATAGCGAGCTTGCCAATACAAACTTTCATCCCCATTTTCATGCTCTTATGGCATGATTTCCGGGATAAAAACTATCCTATGTCCTTCCCAGGGTCTCAAATTATCTTCTTACCAAATTTCATCGGTTCAGTAAATCTAGAAATTACTCACAAGATCACAAACTCTTTATAATATTAGTATAGATATATTATAATATATAACTAATTAATATATAATTATGTTATATATAAATAAAATATAAACAAACATTACTAACGATAATTTAAATAAAATTATGATCAACCACCACCACCTTGAAGAAAAAACACTTCTCATATTTTCTTTTATTGAGTTGGTAGCGTTACGCGGATCACGCCAAAGCATTACTCTTCAAAATGCTCGATTGAGCGGTGCTTTGTCATCCATAAGCGGTGCGTTGATGTAGTTGGAATATCGGAAGCTAGCATTATGCCGCATAATGCACTTTAGTGCTCTAATTGCAAAACAGGGTATAACTCGAGCGAATCAACATGACTCTTGGCACGAATGACGTTTGTGCAATGCACAGTAAATAAAAACTTTTTAACACAAAATAAAACCGACTTCCAGGCACTAAAATGTAAAAAAATAACTAAACGGAGGTTTTCATTTAGAATAGAGCAAGGCAAAACAGAAATTGCCCCCCCCCCCCCCCCCTAGTCCCCCCTGCTTGTTTTTTCCTACACACTGTACGAAGACTAAAAAAAATCCGAATGTCCACTTTTATTTAGCGGACACTTTTTATTATTGTTCAACAGATTGCACACTGCTGGCTGCACACAATATCAACCAGATTTTTTAAATACTATATAGGTATTTCCATATAGGCAGACAAACGACTTATCCTCGATTCGTTTGGGTGCATCCCTAGGTACTTACGTAGATTTTGTTCACAATTTCATGGATTTTTTTTGCACCGAACCCTAATTAATTAAAAAAAAACAGATTAGCCGAGTTTTAGCGATTACCAGGGTGCGCCGGCGTTCGACAGAAGCGCGCCCAGTCTAAGCTAAACGCTGTTTAATATCCTCAACCATATAGATGTCTCAACTTACATTATATAAAATAAAAATTGATAATTTCAGAAAAGACGCTATATGGTTGAGCATGTTGAAGTTGAGACATCTATATGGTTGAGCATATTAAACAGCGTTTAGCTATATTTTCTATATTTTCCGGCAAAACCACAAGTCCTATGGAAAAAAGTTGAATGGCAAAGTTGTAGTTAATAAAAACATCTACAACTATGTATTTACGCTTTATTTGTTCGTTGAAATCTCTACTTTCTAATGATGTAAAAAAAATTACATTACTATGGCAAATTTTCTCAGAAAATGCAACTAATAAAGTTAATATTTAATATGACATCTACGATATTTTGAGAAAGTTGTAAAATCTTCTTTAAATTATATGCGAAGATGCTTATTTATTGCAATTTTAAGATACCTTATATACCTAAGTGACCTACGGAAAATTTTAGCCCATCAAAAGATATTTCATAGAGAAGTGGGGAAGGGGCTAGAAGGATCTGGCCTATACTTTTTACATTAAGGTTATGTGTAATTTGTAAGAAGAAAATTTTTTAATAACATATTCGATTAAACAATTTATTTAAAAAAATAATTTGTTGTTGATTTTTCAAAAAACCGCTCGATCGATTTCGATAAAATTACAGTTACCGGGGAAGTATACCCTTTAAAACAAAAAAAAAAATCCAAATCGGTTCAGGCGTCTTCGAGTAATCGGTGAATATACATAAAAAAAAGATTCCGACGAATTGAGAACCTCCTCCTTTTTGGAAGTCGGTTAAAAATGGAGAAAAGATTTTGTATATTCCTTGGGGTGGGTTTACTAAGACGAATGTAAACATATTTTAATACTTTATTGGTAACTAGCCGCCCGCTCCGCCCGCGTTCCGATGACCTAAAACTAAATTTTTTAAATAAATAAAAATAAATTAAAATAAAAATACTTTTATTGACTTAAAGATTACATTCCAAGCTAGTCGCAAGGGCCCCTGTACTAGGTGGAGACCCGTATTACTGGGTGCCCCGCTCATCCACCAAGACTAGAAAGTCAACAAACAGAGTGAAAACAAAATAAAAATTTACAATTAATTACATGTATAAGTTTGCGTTTGTGCGTGTGCGTGTGCGTGTGCGTGTGTGTGTGTGTGAACTAAATTCTTAGGTTTTACATATTAGTATACTCTTACAATTCAGTTTTTGTAGTTTTTCTCAGAAATGAGATATTTTCCCGCGGTAAAAAGTATCCTAACAGACAGACAAACAAAAATTCTAAAAACTATAGATTCGGCCTCTCGATAATAATATCTATTTCAATAACATTTTCCAAAAAATATTTAATATACAGATTCGGCTTTGTTAGAATTTTATTATATGTATAGATTTGCTAAATACATGGCATTGGATTTTTTTACACTATTCTTTCATATTATCTAAAATCCATTTCATGTATTTAGTAACATCCGTATACACTCCCGGCAATTCGGAGCCGCACAGATTGGATCCATAGGACACGATGCCGTATTGAATAATGCGGTAGTTGTCTTTATACTCTTCAAACAGCATAAGGGGACCTCCTGAGTCACCGTTACAGGAATCTTTCCCGACTTCACCAGCGCATAAAACCTTAAAAGTGTGGTCTTGTGGGTCAGAGTATCTGGAAATATAATTAATGTAATAGTTTGATATTTGAATTATATCCCAACATTGCTTATAAAATTAGAACAAACATAAAAAAATAATAATTAGGTTTACCTTTCTAAGTATTCAGTACAATAGGCTTCTGCCTTAATTGGTACAATTACTTTTTGTAGAATATTTGACCGTTTTCCGGTTTCTGTAACACCCCACCCAGCGACTGTAGCTTGCTTCCCACTGAGACGAACGCTACGGGCTTCTTTCCACACCGGTAGACAAATCGGCTTGACATTTTCTAAAACAAAAGAATACAGGATTTTTCAGTAATTTTCCTTAAAAATTAATAATTGATTAGTGAGTGGATTTATTATAGATAAAATTGAATTTTTTTATTTATGCTTTTGATTTTATTGTTGGAATGGAAATGGCTAGAAAAATGGATTTAGATGGTATTCATATTTTTAAAAATTGGAATAGTCCTTAAGTTATTGCTAACATTCTTCGAAGGCTTGTAGGCGCAGTTACTTGGGCATAGGTTTTAGTCTAAGTGCCAAGGCTAATCTTAATAAATAAAAAATATGTACTCGGTATATATAACCGAAAAAATTGCCTCATAAGAGCTTCAGTTACGTTATCTTCTTAATAATATCTGTTCCTTAATAATATCTGTGATGAGTGATATAAGTCGAGTTGTACACTTTTTGTGATTTTTACATAGAAATAATCAGAAAAAAATTAGGATTTTTTTGGTCTAACTCACGGTCTTCTATCTATTATAGTTTCGGAGATAATTTTGTGCAAAGTGATATAAGTGGCAGCGTTTTTGCAAAAATATCGTGAATATAGATATATTTCAAGTTGTAACCTTTATAAGTAATTGCCGCACACACTATTTTTCGTGCTTCGTGGTATAAGTGCGATTGTATTAATTTTCACAGTTTATTTTTTAAGTAAATTTATCGTGAATATTGATATTATTAGAGTTATATCACTTTGAATAGATTTTTCTCAATACTGATTAGTGTACAATTCAACATGTACCTACTAATCCTAATTCTGTACAAATCAACCTTTATGTGTAAACGAATATAAATTGAATTGTATCTAAAACTCAAAGAAATATAAATCAAAAATGTATGAAAACAAGACGTGCTAAATGATACAAGTGCTGGGATACACCTATAAACTTTTAACTTTTGTGGTTTTGGGATTTGGTTTGGTTTGGTTTTGGGTTTTATGATGGTATGCAATTATTTTTGCGATTTTGCATGAACTTGATCCTTCAAAAACAATTATGATGAGCGCGTGGACTGTCAAGTGGTTAGTCGTCTTTTACGACACTCTCGGAATGTAGGATTGGTGACTTTCAGTATCTCAATCCGTCACCAGTTGCAATTAGTAGTTGCCGAACTGAATCAGATGGTGTACCTTCTTACAGACATTTTTATTATCATTTCCGAAATCTCGAATTGCTAAAATTATGGATTTAGCCACTAGTCACATGGCGAACATGAGTTCACAAGACCATATTGAAGCTTAAATTGAACGAACAGAACAAAATAATAATACCAATGAAGACGCCTATGGATATCATGTAAGAAAACTTATTGAAGGATCGCTGCCAGTAAAACCTATAGAAAGTCCAGTCCCTACTATCCACGAACACAAAAATTCAGAAAAATCTGCAGAGAATTTAACAGAAATGGTTATTAACAATAATAAGACAAATGAAACAAATGACAATGATTCCAAAACCCCTATGATGATTTGAACCTTACAGATTCATCCAGCGATGGTGATTTTGTGACGCACGACATGGCCTCGGAAGATGCTCTTCAACTGAACTTGACTGTGACGTGAAGCTCAGGAGTGTGTTGAGATAGCGCTGCCCAGCACTCGCCTCCGTATAAAAAGACTGGTCGGATGATGCTCTTGTTTATCTGTTCCTTGAACTTGGGCGGTATTCTGCGATCATTAACCACACCTGTGACCTCCAGCTTCCCTTATACAGGCTTAAACGTCGTGATCTTTGCTTCGTCGTGATCGATGCTTTTTGAATTTCTTCGACTTAACGGCTGGTTCAAGCCCTATGTGGATGGTGCTGGAGTCCGGACTCGCGCAAGCTATATACTCGGTCTTCGCGACATTTAGTTTGACACCGCCGTTCTCAAGCGTACCCTTCCACAGGTTCACCCTACGCTCCAGCTCTACATGGCTCTTATCAACGAGCGCTATATCATCGGCATACATCATCAGCCATGCAGGCTGGTCCTGGATGCATGCCGAGACAACATCTAGTACTACGTTGAATAAGAACGAACAGTTCTGACCACGGAACCACCGCCTTTTTATCTAACTTTTGTGAAACTATATTAGTTCCCATTGAGAATAGTTAAGTTACATTCGTATTCTAAAATGATGGTGATAAGATCTCAATTTATCGCTCTAAAGAATTTTGATAAAACTGTGCCTTATTTGTAAGTGAATTATTGATTTTGAAGAAGGTAAATAATCGATGATTGTTTTTCTAAAACTTGTATTTATTTACACAATAGACATGCATTTTAGTGAAGGGTATAACTTGAGTTGTATTATTTAACACATATTTCAAAAATCCAATATTTTAGCAAAGTGATACAATTCAAAAATATGAAAATAGGGGACTGATAAGTAAAAAAATGTCATCTTTGGGGTAGTATATTTATCATTTGTTTGAGCAACATTGCGCTAGGAATATATTCCAATGAGTTATTAGATATTTTTACTTCATGTATATCAATTTACACAACGACAACTTATAGGTGCAACATAATTTAACTGTACTTGTACCATTTATCACGTAATTTTAGCACGTACTAGAAATAAAAAAGGTACAACTCACAAGTTTTTCAATAATTACTTTAAAACTATAATATTTACCGGAAAAATTTAAATACACAGTGAAAGTAAATGTTTTTATCAACAAAATAAGGTACTCAAGTACTAGTACGTAGAACTAGAATTTTTTAAATCTTGTTTTTGCTCTCCTGTAAAATGTAGATTCTTGACTTGTATCACTTGTCACAGGAGGCACAGATATATATACCTAATTCTTCTGTACGTGTGTTTGTTAACCTACTCCTCCTAAAGGACTGGACCAATTTGGATGAAATTTTGTGTGTATATTTCAATGGGCTCCTGGATGGTTTGTAAACACAATTGGACCCGGCAGGTGGCGCTGCAGTCGGTGTGTCAATGATCATCTCTTAAACGGCAGGGACGATTTTAGTTATATTTTTTGTGTATGTGTAAGTTGGTCAATGCAAGGTTTGAAAACACAAATGGACACAGTAGGTGGCGCTGCAATCGGTGTGCCACTGATCATCTTCTAAACGGCAGGGACGACTTTAATGATATGTTTTGTGTGTGTTCGAGTGGATCCCTGCAAGGTTTGAATTCACAAATGGATCCTCTAGGTGGCACTAAATTTTCATAAAAGACTCCATTTTCCGAGCAATAAATAAATTTAAATTGTTGATTAAATAAAATAAAAATCTATGTGTGTATGTATGTTTCGTATGGACTCCAAAACAGCTGGAGCGATTTTGATGAAATTTTCAGGTAATCTTCAGATTAGCCCTGCGGGAGATCCTGTGAATTTTGCTGTGAAGCAATAACGCAAGTTGCAGTTAAATAAAATAATGTAAAATATTAAAAATATTTAACTATCTTTTTAATTGCAACATTTGTATTAATATTCTTTACCAGGGTGTTAGATCAAAACTGTAATAAAATTGATTTATAGATTATAACTAAATTTTACAATACTCACTAAACGAAAAATCGATTTCTTTGTTAACTCGGAGTATTGCAATATCATTTATGACTCTCGGGCTTGTGCTGTACGCCTCGTGAATTGTTGCCTTTTCCACACGGAGATCCTAGGATATATTATAATTTAAAAAAAAAATACACATTTGTTACTCAACTCAAAGATGCCATGCTCAGAATTACATGTTACATAAAAGAGTAATGTTATTTCAAAACAAAACTAGTATTAATTTTAACTGAAGAGATCTCTATACCTGCAAGTGACTTTCGCAAACATAATTTGGCCATTGTCCTTGACAATCTGTAAGTGAATGGATGTTATATTCACCGACACGTACACCCGCGATTTTCTTTTCATATACACAGTGTGCGGCAGTCAAAATATATCTAGAGCTGATTATTGTTCCCCCGCATTTAAATCTTCGTTTTTCTATACCTATAGGATAACATAAGAGAGTAAAAAATGTTTATGTTTCCAAACCTCCATAATATTTATAGTTACCTATATAATTTCAATACCATTGGAATCTTTCTCAACATGAGAGATAAGTGCCATCCACGGGAATTCGTATATGCCTGTAAAATTTCCTCCATTTAAGCGGTCGTCAAACTGCTTGCCACAATTTTCTGGAAGTAGGCCTATATTAGAGTGATTATCAATGTCGTTTTCAGTTTCCACTTTTTCATTATACCCCACAGTTACATTCAGAGCAAAATCAGAGCAGCAAATCTATATAAATTAAAAGGTTAAAGTAATTAGTGAATAGATTAGTTTATAAAAAAAAAAAACAAAGAAATATATTTAAAAAGTTAATGACAGTTACAAGTATCGATATGGTTATGGTATTATGGTTTTTAGAACTACCGACCTACAATATCTCTCCTAAGCCATGTGTATAAGTTGATTTCGAGGGTTATCATTTACGAATAAATAACAAGTCAGGAAATGTAACTGCGTTAAAAAAATGATCCAACGAAAGTCGTGTCGAAGTAGGCAGGGCTTAAAAGTTGTATCCAGCGCGTCATCAGTGGGACATTATTTATGCAAGCGAATACATGTCAAATTTTCGCGTACGTTTATTTTTATCATTTTGAACTACAGCTGTGAATCATCATGCCAGCATGTTTTGTGAAGTGGTGCAGGAGCCATACAAGATTAAAATGTCCAGGAATCACTTTACACTAGTAAGTAGTAGCATAATTATAATTATATTTCTTAAAAGAAAAGATGTTCTAATGACAAATACGTTGTCAAATTGAGATGGCCAATACTATGCAAAATGAAGTCAATCAATTTTTGACCTAATTTAGAAAGTTTTTTTTCTTCTTGATGAAATATTGAAATGTAAATCGATAAAATTTAGTTATTTTATGATAGTAATGTATTTTGCTTATTTTCTTTTAGTTTCTCTGCCGATTCAATTCGGCAAAAGAAGTGGATAGCTGCAGTAAGCTAGAAAGGCAAAAGTATGACTGGGTGCCTGTGAAAACCAGTAGAGTGTGCTCCGTTTTGACAAAAAATTTTTACAAAAAATACCGCAGTACCACCTTGTACAATAAGTACCTACTGTTTTACTATTAAAATAATTACGTTATTATATCAAATCTGAAATTGAGTTGTTTTTTTACGCAGATGATTCGTCCCGAAGAAACGTCGACATCTTTAATAGATACTACAGAAAATGAAAAAATAAACAATAATGAACGATTACAGTTGACATGTAATGTAAGTTCGGCTTTTTCGGTCTGAGAAACCTATACTGAAGGCACCGACTCAGGTGGTATGCTTAAAAAAAAGAATGTCTTCGATCAGCAATGGACGACGGTTTCTCTTCTTTCATTATTTACATCTATGAAACTATTGAAAAAGAGACTTCACGTGTTATATCCATAAGTAATAAGTATTGAAGTCATAATATAGAACACATCTAAAGATATTTAAGTGAGATTGGCTGCTCTATTAGAAAATCGGTTAGCAGGATATTAATATGTTATGTATCAGTAGAAAATAAGTTATACACGTAGATATAACTAGCATCCCGAAACGAAATTACTGGCTTAAGTTTATATTTTTAGGTGAGATCCTTACCATAAATGATTTACTGCCGTTATCTCTTTCTTTTATTTCACATAATGACTTTAATAATTTCTCTCTTGATTCCTCTTGAGACCAATTCCTCACATCTGGACACAGGCGAATGTCCATGCAATCGCTGCATGATTCTATTTAATATAAAGTATTATAATAATCTATACATATAATCTTATATATAAAATTTCCACGTCACAATGTTTGTTACCGTACTTCTCCGAAACGGCTTTACCGATTTTTACCAAATTTTATATGCGTATTCAGTAGGTCTGAGAATCGGCTACTATCTATTTTTCATACCCCTAAGTGATAAGGATAAGGGTGGTCCTCCCAGACCTCACACCAGGGACGAATCCCAAAACAATAGTTATTAAACTTTTTGTGTCTATATGTCTGTGCGCGTTTCACACAAAAAGTAACGAACCGATTTCAACGTTTGGTGAAGTGATGATTCGTTACGCGGTTTAACATTTAGGACACCTTTAAAATTCTTCATGTCTATGGGAAAACACAATAACTGGTTCTATCGAGTCGTCTTGAGAAATTTATATGACTAACGCTGGCTAAGCCTTAAGAGATTCATCAAAATAATATACTAAAAAAATATAGTTCTTAAAAAGGCCTACAGAAAAGCCTGCAATAGTATATGTTTATCTTCTAAAGTAGACTCGCAATTACTATTTTTTTATATATATAATAAAACAGTAACTTAGCGAAATCGATTTGCGCATTTTACACAAACGACAAACACGATTTTGTGTAGTGTAACTTATTACTCGGATACTTTTTTTAGGATACCTTTTACTACAGGAAAAAAAATCATTCCCAGGAAAAACACAATAACTGGTTCTATCGAGTCCCCCTTAGAAGTTTATATGGCTAAAGCTAGCTAAACCTTAAGAGATAGATCAAAATAATGATAGGACTTAAAAAGGCCTACAGAAAATTCTACAATAGTATATGTCTATCTCCTAAGTTACACTCGCAATAACTCTTTATAATAATATAAAGTATATAAATACTAGCGACAAAAACAAATCTATCCCACGGGAATCGCACATTTTTTCAGGATGATATATAGCCTATAACCTTCCTCAATAAACGGGCTATCATCTAATGTAAAAATATTTTTTCAAATCCGATTAATAGTTCTTGAGATTAGCGCGTTCAAGCAAACAAACAATCTCTGCCTCTTTATAATATTAGTAAAGATTAATTTAAATTACGATTTCTACTTTAACATCTAAGTAATACTTTTATGTATCTACTGGAAAAGATATAAGCTACTATAAATAAATATGTATTCGGCGATATCAAATGAAAAAATATAGTAACTTTAATTACCTATAGTTTAATGAGTAAATTCACAGCTCATTCATGTCAAATGTATGGGCACATATAGGTACAATGTACATGCATATAAAATTTTATATTATAATGGATAATGGACTAGCTATCGATACATTCAGTATAGTTTATACTACACTTTAGTGTTAAAACTAAATCTAAACTCTTAAAGTGTAGTATAAACCTACAGCTACACAGATAAATAAAATTGAAGTGTCTGTTTGCCATTTCAAAATAATAGCTTATTACTAAATGCACATGAAACTATATACCCATTTTTTTTGTCTATCTCTTTGTTCCGGCTAATCTCCGAAACTGCTAGACAGATTTTGACAGGCAGACAGCTGATGTTATAAGGAGTAACTTAGGCTACTTTTATTAACCCCCGACGCAAAAAGAGGGGTGTTAAAGTTTGATGTCGATGTCTGTCTGTCTGTATTGTGTGCCTGTCTGTGGCATCGTAGCTCTCAAACGGATTGACCGATTTCGATGCAGTTTTTTCATTTGAAAGCCAGTGTCCTTGCGATGGTTCTTAGCTATGTTTGGTTAATATCGGTCTAGTAGTGTAAGAGTATCAGCTCTTTTCCAAAATGATGTAAGGCATTTTGGCGTATGATTACTCGATTAAGTGCTTCACGCGTGCCATGAAAATCAATTTACATGATTAAATGACAATTAATTTGTGTAGGGGATTTTTTAAATTTTTAATTTATATATTATTATAGAAAAAAAATTAGGGCTAAATGAATTAAAATGTATCTAGGGACCAACGTGAGCGAAGCGAGGATAAATCTCTAGTATACAGTATAATAGTATAGTTATATAATAAAATATAATATAATAGTTAATTATAGTTCCTTTCCACGAAACATAGGTATTCTTTAAATAAAATAGAAAAATATCGCCGGTGCGCTTGCGATTCCCCGGTGCGCCGAATCGAGTCGAAACGCGCCTAATGTACGCAGTTTTATAGTAAATATATAATAGGAGGCGAATTTCTGCGGTTCGACTGGCCTCGATTCGGCGACCTAGTGGACGCCAGGCATTATAGGTGGTACTTTCAGAATGGTTCAAATCACCTTGTAGTACGAAAATTCAGGCTTTTGTGATAAATATCGATTTTAGAGCTTACTTCATTGAACTACGAGTATCAAAATCAACTTAATAGTCTTAATAGTCTGGTGTAATTAATACTGTCTACATTAATTCCACCAATATATTTTTTACAATAAAATATTTGTAAACACACGAGATATATTTAAAATATATCTAGGCTATACTATATATCATCCCGGAAAATGTACGGTTCCCGTGGGATAGGTTTGTTTTTGTCTAGGGACGAACCCGAAGTGAAACGAGGGTGAGTCGCTAGTCACTACATAGTATAAAACAAAGTCGTTTCTTGCAGTCTGTCTGTCCCTATGTATGCTTAGATCTTTAAACTACGTAACGGATATTGATGCGGTTTTTTTAATAAATAGTGTGATTTTAAGAGGAAGATGTTAGTATATAATTTGTTCAGTTTTTGTATACATTGGCTAAAATATAACGATATTTGTTGGTGTCAAAAAAAATAAGCCGTCTGGGAGATTTCAACGAAAATGCTGCCTAAACCCTTTGAGATACAACAAAATAATGTATGGTGGAATTGTGTATCTTTTATAGGTCTACAGAAAAGTCCGCGATGGCATATATCTATTTCTTAAGGATATCATACTATATCCATTTTAATTTAAAACGTGCCTAGGGACGAACCTGAGCGAAGCGAGGGTGAGTCGCTAGTATTTAAATAAATTTTCAGAGTTTAATATAGCTTACAAGTTTTAAATATTATTAGTAAGATATATCAATACTTACTCATGCCATAAGTGAATGCACAGTTGTATAGAATTAATAAATAAACAGTTAATTTAACCGCCAACATTATTCAAGTAATGAAATTTATATTTATTACGAAAGAAAATACGTGTGCTCAATACTACACAACATATTTTATACAAATGTACTGCTAACGGTATTTAAATTACCTACTTACTGATAAGGATAACCTCATAGTCATCTTTTGGATAATAATTGTAATTACCGCGATGTGTGACCTCTAAATATTAATATTTAGATGTCGCGCAATTCTTCCAATTTTTACAAGCATGTTCTTTCCCTTCTCTGTATCTGTTTCACAAGGGATTTCAAAAAAATTAAAGGTCGATTTTATTGAATCAGTCGGTGCATTTTCCGGGATAAAAAGTAGCATATGTCCTATTTCAGACTATAATATATCTCTATGCCTTTCATCTAGATTCTTTTAGCTCTTCTGGCGTGAAAGAGTAAGAAGCATTTATCTATTCTCACTAACTTTCACATTTATAATATTAGTATGATTTTCGTATCGCTTTAGGTCTCCAGAAGCTGCACTGGGTACACTGCTGTGCACTGAGCACAGATACCCGTGTGGAAATGAGGTTGACTGTTATAATGGACTCCATGGTCTCTTTTGCAGAAGAAGTTCAGGTAGACTTTTATGTCATGGTTCCCTAAACGACACCATCCAAAGGGCTCTTACCATTGACGTTCATGTTCTTTTTGAGCATTCTGGAATAAGTCGAAATGATGGCAAGAGATCTGATGTTCTGTTGTTGTTTCCTTGGGGAAGGGGGCGGGCCGCTACATGCGTTGACACATTGGCCCCGTCCCATATCAGGGAGACATGAGACGGGGACTTGGCCCATGGAGTCAAAGTTATATCTCCTCTACTGGTGACATGGAGCTGACTCATTTTTCGCCCAAAGAATCGGCATTGCCATTCAGTGGGGGAATGAGGCTAGCTTTCTTGCCACTATTCCACACGGATATGACTTCTACAGTAATAATTATAATTAGTGTAGGTACATTAGTTTTGTATATATAATTAAGTATATTTATAATTTTGATAAAGTGTTGGATTTACTTTATTAAAAAAAATAACCTATATAGGTACATGTGAACAATATTGATATTTATTATATAAATATGTTTTACATTAAATTTACTATGTATATATAATATTCATGCACTAGTCTCTGTATATTAATTAGGTCCATGAACGAAGTGGTTAATTCGTTCATGATTGGGTCCTTTCATGTAAAATTGGCGTTTTGTCTGAACTGGCCACTTTGATGTCAAATATCTAGCGTTTGGTAAGAAATTCCAAATTAAAATTTTAAATTTAGGCTTGTGTAGTTGTCTTTCGAATTTAGTGATTCATTTGCTTTTGCGTTTTGATTATTTGCTTTTTCTTTGACATCGTTCTGTTCACAATATGGAAAACTTAAAATATCGCGTTATTTACGAATACGAGTTCCAGCGTGGTACCAGCGCTGCAGAAACAGCTCGAAGGATTAAGGGGTACCTTACTCCAACAACAACAACTTTTTTCCAGAATTAAGATAATTTCTTGCAAGGATAACAAATATATTCCGATGAGGCAGACCAAACCGCCTGTAGAGATTTTATTGATTCTCGCTCCCACAATTTTTTCAGCAAAGGAATCATTGAACTACCTATAAAATGGCGAAAGTGCATAGATAACAATAGTAAAAGAATAGAATGTCTACTAATCTGAATGAACTATCAGGGCCTCCATTGTTGGATGCATGTATGCATGAGGATGGATAGATCACTAATGAGGAATGTCACCTTTTTTTTTATCTTACAATACACTCCATTAAAATTTAAAAAATACCGTAAAAATATTTTTTTTTCCTCAGGACTTATAGCTTCCGAGGTATTCTTGCGCGCGACGACGCGTAGTCATCGGCCGCTGTGACGTTATTCTACAACGGTCGGTCAGTGCGTGTTTGCTCCCGACCGAAGTTTGCATCGAAAATTGATAAAAACTTCTAAAAATAAAATACATAAAATGCATTTATCTACGATCACAATAAGGAGGAAATCAATATGACAGGTTGACCTTAGCTTAATAATACTTAATAGGTTTAGTCGCGGACATCCTAACAATAACCTACTTTTAAAAACTATATTACTTCTGGTTCACAGTCACACAATGTTCAGATTAGGTTTACTATGTTAATTTTTTGTTAAATTACATATTAAAAAATACTATATATAAGTCATGATCAAAAATAGGTAGGTACAATAACACCGTAATAAATCCCACCATATTACAATATCATGTCAAGTTCATAGTATACATTTATAAAACAAAACACTAATAATGAGAAATATGTACATAGAGAGATCAAAAATTTACGATAACAGTTAAATGTTCTTAAGTAATACTTACTTTTGCATTTTTATTCCTCACATCTCGGCGGTCAAGAAATTGTAGCTATTTGAAAAATAGTGGGCAACCATTAAACTGTCTATTTCAGGCAAGTTATCAGATTATCCTTTTTCAAAACCGTCATCCAAATCGTCATAGATGACACGTTTGGCTCAGTTTGTAGTGACCCTACTTGCTATGCCCGCGGTCGCGGGTTCGAGTCTCGCTGGAGCCATTCATGGTGTTGATCCATCAGGCAGTCAGGACCACCGCAGGATGCATCTCAGCTTCTCAATTCTTTCTTCAGCTGGTCTAACTTCCAGATACAATCCATTGCATAGGTAAGATGGGAACACAATAGAAGCAAAAAACTAAGGTATAAAAAAGATATCACATTAAAGACTGAATGTAAATAGGCCATACCTGTGGTGCCCTCCTTTCGAGAAATCTTCTCCATTTTCGATTGTATGTTTTTGTGTGATTAAAATTATTATAAATTTTATAGTTTCAACTATGAAGTGTTATTACGTATTATATCGAACAAATCCTTGTAAAAATTCTTTTTTTTAGTTGGTAGGGGTCAGAGTTTGTTATCTGTGTTATATTTATATTTTTTATAATCTATGACTGTCATCTCAATCTCATTCTGTTGATAGTGAGAATTAGAGATGGCGATATTGATATCTCAATATCGATATTTCGATATTATCGACCCCAAAATATTCATTTTATTTTTTAATAAAATCATATAATTTTTTAGATATTTACCTTTTTAGATTAGAAAAGATACATTGCAGTTCAATTTTTTAAAAACAAACCATATAACATTGCGAAAATCATCTGTAATTTGATTTGATTTTAATTTATTATAAAAAAAATACATCAAGATTTATCGTGTCGATATATTTCCACCAGTTGTTAGTGATTCATGAATCACACAATTTCATAAATGAAAACTCTCATCTTTATTGAAAAATATATTAATTTTGTAAAGTGAGAATTTATTTACAAATCACAACCACTTTTTGAGTAAATTTTTAAGTTGTTTTTGGAAGTATTATACGAACTGTTGTAGTTAAAAGCTCGCTTAACAATGTTAAATTGATTATTTCAGCTTAGCTTAGCTTAGCTGCTTTTAGCCTGGCGTCGACTACAACAGAAACGCGTCGAATCGAGGCGAATCGACACGAGTCGCATTTATTCCTGGTGCGTCCATTTCAGCCGAATCGTATTGCTTATTTATCGCAACTCGTCAGCAAAGCAGGTCGTGAATACGCTTCAATATTCTTAATTCTAAAGTGTAGTATAAACCTACACAGAGAAATAAAATCGAAGTATCTGTTTATAATCTCAAGATAATAGCTTATTACTAATGTACATGAAACCGTACTTATCAGAAAAACACATTTTTTTATTTAGTCTGTCTGTTTGTTCTGGCTAATCTCCGAAATGGCCAGATAGTTTTTGACGGGACTTTCACTAGTAGATACCTGATGTTATAAGGAGTCATTTAGGCTATTTTTCTTATAGAAAAAGAATTACGGTTCCGTTAAAAAAATTAAAACGTACCTAGGAACGAATCCAAACGAAGGGCGGGTAAGTCTCTAGTATACTGTATAATAGTATAGTTATATAATAAAATATAATAGTAAATTATAGTTACTTTTTACGAAACATAGGTATTTTTTAAATAAAATACAAAAAATTCGCCAGTCGCATGCGATTCCCCGCGTCGATTAAGGCGCGCCGAATCGAGTCAAAGCGCGTCGCCGAAGAAATTCGCCTGACGAGCAATGCGCGCGGGGGATTCAATTCGGTGCACCGCGACTTGTCGCTAATGGACGCAATTTCATAGTAAACATATAGGAGGCGAATTTCTGCGGCTCCATTCGCCTCGACTCGGTGCTCTAGTGGACGCCAGGCATTACACTTAATAAGTCATAGTCATCTTCAGTCACTCATTCATTCATCATAATATGATGATAGAATGAGTGACTGAAGATAAAGTAGGGTTGCAACATCGCTTAAAAACGTTGACTGATGTTAATTTTTTTTGTAGATTATGGCGTGATACAAGACCTTTAAGCCAATTGACGTTAAAATATTTATGCATCGTTGCCAATAATATATTCGTAATGTAATTTAGCGTAAATTTAATAATTTTAATGTTGTTTTTCTGAGGTAGTATAATGAATATTTTATGAACTCTGTGATATATTTTTATTTAGTAAAATATTGAATAGATAAAAAAACAAAACTATATCGATATTACTTTAAAAATATCGATATTTACAAGTTGTGATTATCGATATTTAAATATCGATATTTTTGACTTTATTATCGATATTTCACCAATACCGATAAATATCGCTCATCGGGCAATGGGCATCCGTAATTAGTAATTTGAAATGTCAAATGTGCAATGCGAATATATTTTGATTTTTACTACTTGCAGTTTAATTAAAAAGGAACTTGTATTTTGTAATTTAAAGATACTAATTGTAATTTGTAACTCTATAGTGAATAGTCTATAACAAGAATGAGTGATAGAAAGTATAGCAAACAAAGCGTAAATATTTTATTTATTTTCATAATAATTTTAATTCTGTGTAATAAAAAATCTTTATCATTAAACATAGTTTTATTTCAATCATAATTAAAAATTAAATATTTTTTTGTTGTAGAAAGCGGACATCGCGAAGCAGTTTGATCTTCCAGAGCGGCAATCAAAGATCACTACGTTGCTCAACCAAGCAGGTCAAGCTTATTGTATATGCCGATCGTCCGATAGTTCACGTTTTATGATGTAATGATTTTAATTTTTTTTGGTGTATTACAAAACTTTTTTCTCTAAGTCGACACTAATATTCATTTCTTTCGCTTTCAGAGCATGTGATGCATGTGAGGAATGGTATCATGGAGACTGTATTAATATATCTGAAAGAGAAGCTAAATATATCAAGAACTATTTTTGTGATCGATGTCGAGAGGAGGACCCCACACTTAAAACAAGATTTAGACCCCAAAAAAGGGAAAATGATGGTGACTCAGGTATACTTAATGCATGTACAGTCTGTAAAATAATATTTGATTCCATTCATCATTGATGTAAGTAATATATATTAAATAGGTATTTTATTCAATTAAATTTTCTTGTGAATGGCTTCAAAGCATGCCATTTGAGCACAGATTAATTCACCAATGTTGTGTAGAATGGAAAAGATACGAGGGAGCTTAGTTAAATACTTTTTAATATGATACAATGTTCATTTATACTCAGGAAGAGATGACAGAAAGAAAACACGGAAAGAGAAAGATCATTCTGAAAACAAGTCATCAAAAAGGCCAACAAAAGATGGCTGTGGAGAATGTACTGGGTGCTTACAGACTAATGATTGTGGACAGTATGTTAATTTTCTATTTTTAATAAACTTATATGTTATTTATTTATATGTTAAAGTATTGCTAAAAATTAAAACATGTTTTAATATTTAAAATTCATGAGGAAACATTTTATAACTTGACCAAAATGAATGGAGAAGTTTCAGAGATATTGTATTTTTTTTTTTTTTTTTTTTTTTTTTTTTTTTTTTTTTTTTTTTTTTTTTTTTTTTTTTTTTTTTTTTTTTTTGTTTTTTTTTTGTGCTTATCTGCGATCAGTCCCAAACTATAAGCAGATTTGTTCCCTGTCATCCTTATCGTGCCCAAGGAGCTCCCCAGCAGGAGACACCTCATCCTTCACCATCTGTCACCAAGTTTCTGTATGTCATGGCGTTTCAGTCGTTTAGTGTAGCTGATATTTGCTAGTGCGGTAGCTAGGTCATTTGGGTGGTTTTCCAGCCGTGTTTTATATTTATTCCCTGTTAGTTTTAACTCCTCCTTAACAGTTCTTATGCTCAGAGCTTCATGGATCTCTGTGTTAGTGATGAACCATGGTGCATTTGAAATGGTTCTTAAGATGCCATTTTGCAGCCTTTGTATTATGTTTAGATTGGAGTCGCAAGCACTTCCCCACAGCTGTGCGCCATACATCCATATTGGTTTTAGGATCGTTTTGTATATCAGCAGTTTGTTATCGATTGACAGTTTGGAGTTACGTGCCATCAGCCAGTAAATGTTTCTGAACCGTAAGCTCAGCTCGTCTTGTTTTGTTTTGATGTGTTTTTTCCAGGTCAGCCTTTTGTCTAGATGCATACCCAGGTATCGGACCGAGTCACTCTGTGGCAGAACATATTTAGCACAATGGAATTAATGGTCGTTCAGGTTGTGTAATGTTACAAAATTATTCTTACGAGGGCAACATTAATGTCTCATAACTTTTTCATTTGTTGACATATTTTAATATTACATAATTTCATATTTTTGTTATATTTAACTTGAATTTTTATAGTTAATATATATTTTAAAAATTGTAAATTTCTCCTTTGTTAATATTTAATAATAATATAATAATAAATAAAATTTTCAGTTGTGATGCATGTGAAGATATGTATAAATATGGAGGTAACGACAAGCTTAAATGCCATCAAAGAGTATGTGTTAAAAGTAAGAAGACATCTAAAGTGTCAAGGTATGATCACAAATTTCTTTATCAAGCCAATTTAAATATACAATCAAATAGTTTTACTTATTACATATCTCCTTTCTAGAAAGAAATCATAGTAATACTGCCGTCATAAAAAGGATGGCTGCAACTTCGTTAAAGTTGGTTTCGAGATATTTGAAGTTTTGTCTTAGTATTACGTCAAAATTACTACTAGTTTTGAAGTAGTTACGATAAAAATAGTTATGGTATCTCCGGATTCATAAGATTTAAAACTATATGAGTAAGACTATCAAGTAGCATTTTTTTTGCTGATTCCGAATCTGCATTTAAGTCATTTTTGACCAAATTGTTAGTAAGAGCCTTCTTTATTATTATGGCAGGATAATCTTTTTTGTTATATTTTTATTATAGACTGTATATGTATATGGTCAATTCAAATATTATAAATGCCAAATGGAAGCAAACCCATTACCTACATAATATACCTATACTTCGTTTAAAAAATAATTTCATCCGTAATTACTGTTATGTGCAGTATTACATTGACTTAGTATACAATAAGTTACTATTAATCGAATTTGAGGAGGGATAACAAATGTATATTCCACTTAGTAAGTAGCGACTTAACGCTCACTTTGCTCCGGATTAACCCTAGGTGTATTGTGCATTCAACCTTTGTGTTATATGACAATTTGGCTATAGTGACACATATTTAAAATATGTATAGCTGAACTAGGCGCGCAAACAGACTAAATATAGTGACTTTTTCTTTGATACTATTAATTGATTTAGTATATACCTGCAATTTAAAAATAATAAAAATTTATTACAATATAATAATAAATTTGATATTACAAATTTAAAAAAATTAACATATTTTTTTTAAATACTATTACAGCAGTAATAGAATTAAAAAGAAGCATCATGAACGTGAGGTATATGAGCCAGAAGAGTCCATATCTCATTTGCAAACATCTGAGCCACGGCAGTGCTACGGTCCCCATTGTTCCCGTGCAGCAAACTATGGCTCCAAGTACTGCTCTACTCAGTGCGGCATGCGGCTGGCCACAGCTAGAATATACCAGGTAGGTAACTTCAGTTAAATGTAAGTGTGGGAAATTAAATATAAATATACATATAGAGGAAGGGGGATCAATATCAGCATAATAAATCATCAATTATTTAGGTTTCAAGGTTTTTTTAAAGGGTTATTTTGGATGTAATAATCCAGAGATATAAAAGTCAAAATAGTCTTTGTTAATCACATTTTATATGGAAGTTACTAGACTGATTTCAATGTGGTTTCTTCTTCTTTAATATTTATACTGTAAAAAAGAAATAAAAACCCAAGAAAGTAATAGAATAAAATTACTTATTTAATTCTTTATGACACCAATAATATGAAAATATAAGAAATTCATAAAAGTTACATAAAGATCCTGTATTCAGAATGGTATAAGTTATTAGAAAGGAGTAGAATGGATAGTGGTTAGAAAACACATAGGAAAGGGAAAAAAAGGAAGAAAAACGAAAACAGTCTGCAGTACATTTGGTTTAAAAGTACATACTAACATTATTGTTATGTTGTTTTCTCATTAAAATCTAGTATTTCCTATAATATAGGCATCATTTAGTCTAGATTGTCCTTTGTCATATAATGTACCATTGCTTACAAAAATACATTACATAGAAGCCTACATAAATTTAATAAAAAAAACGTGTGTGTGTACTTATGTATGCACATAAGAATAAAAATTGCTAAAGATTTCATCCCGTATGTCACAACTCTCTGTTTATAAAAGGAATGATTAATAAAATAAATAAGGCATATTAGGCAATAGGCATATTACAATCATGTATTTATAGAATATCATTTATGGAAATAATATTATATATAATTTGTCAGATAATAACAACGGTTACCATGGCAACAAACAGTTATCAGTTTACTTCATCATGTCGCTTTTTGGCTGTCGATGTGCGCGCGCATCGTAAAAATTTTACTTTCATATTTTTTTCCAAACATCCCAAAAGAATTATAACTTAAAAAAATAATAGTAATAATCTTCTTTTCACTATCCAGGTGCTACCTCAACGCATCCAGGAGTGGTCCCTCTCACCTTGCATCTCAGAGCAGCACAACCGCAAAGCCCTGGAGGTGGTTCGTGGAGAGCTGGCTCGAGCCCAGGCTGCCCTCCGAGCCCTAGACAAACAGCACCGTGACCTGGATGCGCTACTGCTGAGAGCGCGACAGGCCACTATCGACAGTGGCGATGAGAAAGTAAGCTTATACATTTATTTCATCAAAACTCATACTCACTTCACCGTTTTCAAAATTAATTTTTTATGGTTCTTTAATAGTAGTAATGTAAGTAGTAGTGTGATATTTCAATTCAATTTTCTTGTTAATGACTTCAAAGAGTGCCTGTTGAACAAAAACGAAATGTTGCAAAAGCTCTACATCTATCGAGATAATTATATAGTAGTTATAAATATTTCGTGTCACTCTTTTTATGGTCGCACTTCTCCGAAACGACTTAACCGATTTTATTGAATTTTTATTTGTATATTTGGTAGGTATGAGAATAGGTCGTAAGGTATTTTTCACCCTCTGACTCACACCCCCATTTTATAATCGTGATTTTAGTATTTTTGTAAGAACAATATTATATAAATACATGGTGACGAACCTGAGCGAAGGTGAGTCATGAGTCATGATCATGAGTGAGATTATACAGCATATAACATAAAGTCAAAGAGTTATTTTTTCTAGATTGAACGCGGGCGTAGCCGCGGGTTCTGCTAGTAATGTGAAAAATTAATGTTAAGTGTGTGTTTGTTCTGGCATATTCCAGAAAGTACTCTCATAAAAAATATTATTACTCTGTTGTCAGTGCTTTATTTTTAAGTTGAACGAATATTTCCTACTCTATTCTTATTTTATAATATTAGATCTAATCAACGTTACCATACTACCATACACAATACCAATGTTACAATAACCAATCCATAACGTTTTAAATCCAGGAAGCAGACGACGAGACCTCAATGTATTGTATTACATGCGGCCACGAGATACACTCGCGTACTGCAGTCAAGCATATGGAGAAATGCTTTATAAAGTACGAAGCGCAAGCATCCTTCGGAAGTCGCCATCGCACGCGCATCGACGGGCAAAGCATGTTCTGTGACTACTATAACTCGGTCAATGGAACCTATTGCAAGCGTTTGCGGGTAAGATACAATAATTATTAAAGTTAAGCAACACTCCCTGTGTCGATCACTTGATGGGTGGCCGTTTTGTGATGAGATGACTGAATTTGTGATAGCTTGAATAGCATAAATAAAAACTTTAATTATTTTGTATATATACATATGTATTCAATGTATAGGCATACTAGTTTTAATAGTTTGGTAATAGTGGAGATAGCTATTATTACTATTAATTTAAATGGTAAAAACTTTTTGTCTTTTCCAGTAACAATGTTATGCCAGATTTATATTATCTTTGGCACATAGAGAAAAAAATGCATAGCTTCACTAATATTTTAACGGTGAATGTTTATAAGTGAATGGTCGCGTATATTTATAACAAGAATGGAATAACTGGTAAAAGCTAGTGGATAACAAATGTAAACCTTCCAGGTAATGTGTCCGGAACACTTCAAGGATCCTAAAGTGAGTGATACAGACGTTTGCGGGTGTCCGTTGGTGCGCAATGTGTTCGAGCCCACCGGTGAGTTCTGTAGAGCTCCCAAGAAATCCTGTCTGAAACACTACCAGTGGGAGAAGTTGCGACGCGCCGAGATCGATATGGAGAGGGTTAGGCAGTGGCTTCGCCTGGATGAGCTGGTGGAACAGGAGAGGAGCATTCGGCTAGCTATGGCTTCCAGGTTTGTTCCTCTTCATCTTCTTCAGGATCTAGGTTTTTTGGGTTTCAGGAAGTGGGTTTTGTAGCCGGTTAGTTATCGAATAACAGGTGCTATGCGTACATAGTTTTCCAACTTAAAAAAAGAAGGATGTATGTGGGTATTAATTTTTCATATTGTTTGTTTTTTATGTAATCCGAAAGTAACAAAATATCAGTTGAATAATAGGTGTATGGTGATCGTAGTAAAGTGTAGTGTGTTTTTGAATAGCTGAAATTATATAATGCCAGATCCACATGCTTGTTTGTTTAGGTTCACTTTGTTTCTTCTTATAATAGAAATAAGATAAACTGAACGTATTAGCCGATATAAGCTCGACGTTCATCTTGTTAGTTCTTGTGGATGTCGATGTTTGTCTTAGCAAAGTTAGCCAAGCATTTGTAGAGGTATGAAGTCTGTGGCGAATGGTAAGCGTGTGGATCCAGCATAAAATTTTCCTAAAAATATGACATGAAGTGACTGTTTGCATTCTGTAAACAAATGTTTGTTCTAATTGTTAAAAAGTAATTGGAAACCGCATCATGCTGTAAATTAGGAAAAAGAACAGAGTGGCGTCAATTGATTCTTTCTCTGTCCCTCTCATAATTATAAATAATAACCTCGTGACTGATTTGTGCTAAGATGGCCAGTAAGTAACTGTACTGTGTGAGGTGTGACTCTACTATTTTTATTCTCAAAGTCCGATGGGACGATACTTCAACAATGGTTGGTGAGAGATGCTAAAGGCGCCCCTGATCCTTTTGCATCCCAGCTCTGTTATTGATGTTTTTTGACAGGAAATCCTTCAATAACTCAATACTTGGCCCGATCCGGGACTCGAATCCAGGATCTCCGAATCATATATTCTACCCATGAACGAATAAACCACTGGACGAGACATAAAATACAAATGTATGAAAACTCGTTCAACCAAAAGACGCATAACGCACACAAAGATTTTATTACATTATTATACACACAGGTACACAATACAATATTTCTAGTGCTTGAACGTAATCGATAAAATACATATATCGATGAACCAATTAATGACATTTTAGACATTGGTTAGCATAGTCATCATATTTACATCTTTTAATTTAAAATATCTGTATTTATTATAATAAATTAAAATAAATGAATTAAAGAGGCAATAATAATGTGTCAAATAATAATTATTTTTTAATTTGATTTATATAAATACGATGGCATTGATGGCAGCATTCTGTTGGTCTATAATAATGTTAATGAACAAATGAATATCGGGTGTATATTCCATTAATATATAATAAAAATTATTTTTTAAAGATTAAAAAAATATTAAGCTAATTTAATTAAATAAAGTGATTTTGTTGATTCTGTTATTGAATTATTTTAATTGGCAATTGATTGTCTCGGGTAGCTTATAAAAATGTGACACTGTCCTAATATTGCTCAGTTCTTAATAAACATTTGTGAAATTAGGAAAAAGAAAAAGTGATTGCAAATTAAAGTGAGTGTTGGATCGTGAAAGTAAAATAGATCGTGAAAGTAAAGTGTTTTATTACAAATCGCCAACCCAGAAGTTTAGTGCTAAAACATTATTGTTTGATTTTGTGTAATTTATGTGTTGAAATAAAATGATCTTTATTATTATTACAATGGAATAATATTCCAAAGTATATAAATGTGGTATAAAATAAAATAAAAAATTAAGTACACATACTAATTATAATTTTTGCATTTATATTTTTATGTGACTTAGAAAATATTTTTATAAATTTATTGTCATCAGATTGTAGGATACTGTGATAAAAGTATTTTATGTTATTGTACTGTACAAATAACACAATTCGTTCAGTTATTTCGTCAAATATCGATATATTTTTCGACATTGTCAAGCACTAGTCGATGTCAAATGGACTCACTCGACAGTTTAGTCATTTGTTCTGAATGGTATAATCCAGGGATTTTATGATGGTTGTCAGATGTCAAGAATACATAGAAATATCGACTATATTTAACATAGTTGGATAATATGACATTTTATTTTACAATTTTATTAAATTGTGTGATAAATAACAATAAATGTAATAAAATAATGTATTTACAAGTGAAAAGAAACAGTGCTGCTTCCGCCGCTATAGTTTTTACACCATTTAACAGAACATTTAGTCATTTTTGGCAGATTGTTTGTTGACAAGTAAATGCTTGAGACTGACACAAAAAACAAACGACAAAGGCTGAAATTTCCTAGCTACTAATAAGACAGATAAAGGTACGTCCGCTTATATGTCTGGTCCAGTGACTTATTCGTTCATGATTCTACCGTACATACAGAAGCCATGAACATGGCTTCTCAAACGGTATTTTAATCTTAATTTTTTAAATTTTAACTATATGATAATCTTAGATTTTGATTATAGGGCTGGTGTCCTCGGCTTGATGCTCCATTCGACTTATAACCACGAAGTGATGGAGCGTATCACCAAAGCTAACGAAAACGGCAAGCTTAAGGAGGGCTCATGACACAGGCCCCACAAAACATCGAAGCCTCGGGAAAATAATATTAAATAAATTAAATGTTTATTCTGTATTTTGGGTTTTATTCATTTTTCTAGTGGATATAGCATGCATTAATTTTAATTTACATTTTTGACAAGAAAACATGAAAACAACGCTAATAAATTAAAATATAAATTTAAGTGTTATTTAAACATGACTAAACATTTTTAATAATTTACAATCGTTAAACATTAATATTAAAAAATATATTGGCACAATATTAATTTAGTAAAAAATTACATTGAAAGTGACTAAAACGATTAAAATTTAAATTGTATAACAAATTGTGAAGTTAAGTCTAAGCTAAGCTATACGATAGATCACATAATATACTAATACTAGTACAGAAGCCTCATCCCATACAAAGAAATTGGACAGCGCTAATTCGGACTATTCTTCGGGCTATTTTTGTTTGCTTGAATAAATTATAGATGTCGTTGATTCGCAAATAGTTAAACTGTTTTATTTTATAAACATATGCAAACTAACGTATGGTAAATTTAGTAAAATTCATTATGCATTCGAATAAAAAAGGTCAGTTATTTTAAATATTTTTAACCGTTATAAACAATTCATAAAAAGTAAACGCGCCATCTGTAAATATACACTAGAAACCTATCATCTGATTGCTGATATTTTAAAAATCTGTAAAATTATGCAATTTGATTTACGCTCGCAATATTTCGTTTTCCTTCACTTAGAATATTTTTTAAAACAGTTATACACCTTTTTGGCATGTATTTTTTATCTTTTGTTAATTTAACATAACTTAAATAACAAATCTATACATGTAACGTCATCTATTGACATTTATTTGTACTAATTTTTCTTTGTTCGTGATGAGACCCCATGGTATACTGAATTATTTGATTAAAATACATACCTACAAGAGAACACTATTACGATACTTTTGCAATGAGTCCCCAAATGGATCTAAACTCTACAGGTTTCTCAACAATTACAATTCTCGTTTAGTAATTAAGACAGTCGGGAGTGTCATTTATAATTTTAACATAAGCTGACATGACAGACGACCTGTCCAACAATAATGTGATTTTAATTGAGTTCGTACAAAATCCTAAAGAAAATCAGTTTTGTCCGAATTTTCCAAATTTCCGAATAACTTTTCCAATTTTTAAAACTACACTACAAACCAGGGACCCGTTTGGTCAACTAATGGTTTATAAGTTATAACATGCAGTTTATTGTAAAGTGTTTTAACAAAAACCCTTTCAATAGGGTAAGGTTACCCAATTACCAGGCTTATTACTGTATTATCTACAATATTAGACTTTAAAATTATTTACAAAAAAAAACATGTGTTAAAAAAGAAGTAAAAAAAATCTCCAATACGGCCACAGGCATGTACAACTACAGAAATTTTAGACTAAGAGATACATAGCGAAAATAATTCCCGCTACTAATGTTGGTACAATGAAAAATAGATTTTATCTTTTATGCTTTATGGATTATATTCCATTATAACTCCTTAAAAAGAAGATGAGGGTTAACCTCATCACTTATGGGTGTTTCATACCATTCGTTAGATTTTAAAAATAGAGCTAAAGTACTTTTAAGGAAAATTATTTTGAAAAGATACGTCGAGTAATAAGATTTGAGATATGGGATATTTTTGTCCTTTTTTTTGTCCTACGCGTTTGGTCGCAAAGTTAACTTAGCTTCTCGTAGTAATACTATGAAATATAAACTTATTTTTGCTGTTAATAAAACGAATAAAATAACGTAACAAATTAATATATTAAGACAGCATAAGTTTAATGTTTTATGCTACGGAATCCTCAGTGTACGAGTCAGACTCCCACTTGTACTATTTTTTATTTTTAAAGATATGACATTCTGCTATAATAATATCGTGATTCTTTTCCTTGTATGAGTAATAAAATTTGATGTTAAAATACATATTTATGGTTTTCTTTTATAAACAAAAAATTAAACAAACTTTTGTGCTAAATATGAAATACGAATAACGAACACTTTTTATTTACACTCTCCCTAGCACTTGCTAGGGTGATTATTAAATAAAAGCGCATCATACGCATCAACTACGGTTTCTTACAATTAAAACAGTATTATCCATTTAGGGGCGTGAAGCCAGAAATTGAATACAAAAATATTATAGGTAATTGTAATGGGCTCAAAGTCAACGTTAATATTATTTTTTTAAGTTATAACAATTTTATCCTAGGTGTATTTTGAAATTTCCTACAATGAAAAAAATTAACTTTTCCTCTATACACATATGCTAGCATTTTACATATTATATACTCTTACATTGCAGTTTTGTATTTTTTCTCAGAAATGAGATACTTTCCCGCGGTAAAAAGTATCCTATATGTTGACCCGGATAACCAACTATCGCCATACCAAATTTCATCAAAATCTCTCAAGTGGTTTTTCTGTGATGCGGTAACAGACAGACAGACAGACAAAAATTCTAAAAACTATAGATTCGGCCTCTGTGTCGTGTGTAATAATGTTTATTTCAATAAGATTTTCCAGAAAATATTTAATGTACAGATTCGGCTTAGTGTCAATTTTATTATAGGTATGTATAGATAAAAGTCGATGTGTGCATATATGTTCCCTATAGACTCTAAAACGGTTGGAGCGATTTTGGTGAAATTAAATGTTGATAGTAATTGTGGTAACTGATTATCCGGGTGAACATAGAATTTACTGAGGGAAAATATCTTATTTCTATATCTATATTATTAATGAAGTCATCAGATGATCATAGGAACGCTTGAACTGTATAGTTTGGAAATAAAAGCTTTGTTTCTATTAAATACTTAACACTTATTACAATAGCATATTTAATTTACATGTGTCGTAAATGCAGGTTCTATGGGTCTCTCTTCCGTTTCAAAAGGCGCAGTTTCCGTTTATCTGCAACTTGCTAGAATATTTACAAGTACTAACAATAGGTAGATACTTAATTAGTAATTTCTTACAAAGTATTTTTTTTAATATCTATAAAATATTTAATATTTAAAAAAAATTCTTAGTGTATCTTCTAAAGCCAATTAGATAACAAAAGAATTTGTTACAGTTAGTTATCATATAAAAATACGTTTAGCGCGTCCCCTTCTAGAGGCTACACGTGCAACACCCCCAGTCGTTCCAATATCAACCCCGATTTGTAATTGAAGCATGTAATTCCAATGACATGTTTTGCTAAATCTCATCATTTGACACGGAGAACCCCTCGTTTAATTTTAGTTTCAACATAAGGTTTGCGAGAACCGTCTGGTGCAGTAGTTGATATATCTGAATCATATAGGTATTTATTTGTACTCATTGTTATGAACTCATCCTCTGCGAATTTAGGTAGTTGTGGTTAGTAAGAGCATGATTACTAACTTGAAATATATTTATATACCTACTTGTATTCAGCCTTTTTTAACGTCCCACTGCTGGGCACGAGCCTCCCTTCAATACGAGGGGGATCAGGCCACCACGCTGGCCAAGTGCGGGTTGGCAGACTTCACATGTCTTTCGAAAACTTGCTAGGTTCTCTCAGACATGCAGGTTTCCTCACGATGTTTTCCTTCGCCGTAAGGCAAGTGGTAATCATATTAGAAATGATTTGCACATGAAAATATCAGAGGTGCGAGACCCGGGATTTGAACCTGCTTCACTCGGTTTCCCAAGCGAGTGCGTTAGCACTGGGCTACCACTGCTTAGTTATAGGGTATACCTACCGATATACCTATGACTTATGTAAATGTTGTAAACAGGAAAAGTGGTTCAAAGTCATGATAATGAATCCCTCGTCATCATGAGTAATAATTAAAATTCATTTGTAATTAAATTAATATAAAGTATACTTTTTGAAATGGATACTTACATCATGCACTATATTGTATGTAAATATACTTATCTGCTTCTATGAAGTCTGTTTTATGAGATTATGTATGAGACGAAACTGAATTGGATTTTAGATACCTACAATCAACCGATCGAATTCAAACCTACATATACAAATATTCCTAATCCTAAACTACCAACGCTTAAGCAAATAATATTATTTGTCTAGGTAGGCTCTTGTCAAAAATACTTGGAAAAAACATTTTATTATAATTACAAATTCTAGAGGAAGTATGATTCAATCAACTATTGCTATTTTTATAATTTACTTTTTAATTTAAATTTTATTCCTTACTAGCGACTCACCCTCGATTCGCTCGGGTTCATCCCTAGCTTGCTTCCCCATACAAACTTTCATCCCCACTCTCACCGTTTTAAGGGATGGTTTTCGGGATAAAAACTGTTTTACTCACTCACTTTTCATATCATGATGCTGGCAGTTTAATTAACTGTCAGTTTTATGAACGGCTAGTAAGTTTAACTGTCAGTTAATTAAACTGCCAACAAGTTAAACTGTCAGTTAGCATGACTTTCAGTTAGTTTAACTGCCTGTTAGTTTTAATGTCAGTTTGTTTAACTATCAGTAAGATTAACTGTCAGTTTTATGAGCGGCTAGTAAGTTTTACTGTCAGTTAGCATGACTGTCAGTTAGTTTAACTGTCAGTTTGTTTAACTATAAGTATGTATAACTGTCAGTAAGATTAACTGTCAGTCTTATGAATGTCTAGTAACTGTCAGTTATTTTTACTGTCAGGTTGTTTAACTATCAGTAAGATTAACTGTCAGTAAGATAAACTGTCAGTAAGATAAACTGTCAGTAAGATAAACTGTCAGTTTTATGAACGGCTAGTAAGTTTAACTGTCAGTTAGTTTAACTGTCAGTTTGGTTAACTATCAGTAAGTTTAACTGTCAGTGAGGGTAACTGTCAGTATGGGTAACTGTCTGTAAGGGTAACTGTCTGTAAGATTAACTGTCAGTAAGATTGACTGTCAGTTTTATGGACGGCTAGTAAGTATAACAGTCAGTTAATTAAACTGCCAGCAAGTTAAACTGTCAGTTAGTTTATCTGTCAGTTAGTTTTACTGTCAGTTTGCTTAACTGTCAGTAAGATTAACTGTCAGTTTAATGAACGGCTAGTAAGTTTTACTGTCAGTTAGCATGACTGTCAGTTAGTTTAACTATCAGTTTGATTAACTATCAGTAAGATTAACTGTCAATTCCTTTATCTGTCAGTAAGAGTAACTCCTAGTAAGATTAATTGTCAGTTTTATGAACGGCTAGTTAGTTTAACTGTCAGTTTGTTTAACTGTCAGTAAGATAAACTGTCAGTTTTATGAACGGCTAGTAAGTTTAACTGTCAGTTAGCATAACTGTCAGTTAGTTTAACTGTCAGTTTGTGTAACTATCAGTAAGATTAACTGTCAGTAATATTAACTGTCAGTTTTATGAACGGCTAGTAAGTTTAACTGTCAGTTAGCAGGACTGTGAGTTAGTTTAACTGTCAGTTTGTTTAACTATCAGTAAGTTTACCTGTCAGTGAGGGTAACTATCAGTAAGGGTAACTGTCTGTAAGGGTAACTGTCTGTAAGATTAGCTGTCAGTAATATTAACTGTCAGTTTTATGAACGGCTAGTGAGTTTAACTGTCAATTCCTTTATCTGCCAGTAAGGATAACTCCTAGTAAGATTAACTGTCAGTTTTATGAACGGCTAGTAAGGTTTACTGTCAGTTAGCATGACTGTCAGTTTGTTTAACTATAAGTATGATTAACTGTCAGTAAGATTAACTGTTAGTCTTATGAACGTCTAGTAACTGTCAGTTAGTTTAACTGTCAGGTTGTTTAACTATCAGTAAGATTAACTGTCAGTAAGATAAACTGTTAGTCTTATGAACGTCTAGTAACTGTCAGTTAGTTTAACTGTCAGGTTGTTTAACTATCAGTAAGATTAACTGTCAGTAAGATAAACTGTCAGTGTTATGAACGGCTAGTAAGTTTAACTGTCAGATAGCATGACTGTCAGTTAGTTTAACTGTCAGTTTGTTTAACTGTCAGTTTGTTTAACTATCAGTAAGGTTCACTGTCAGTGAGGATAACTGTCAGTAAGGGTAAGTGTCTGTAAGATTAACTGTCAGTAAGATTAATTGTCAGTTTTATGAACGCCTAGTAAGTTTAACTGTCAATTTCTTTATCTGTCAGTAAGGGTAACTCCTCGTAAGATTAATTGTCAGTTTTATGAACGGCTAGTTTGTTTAACTGTCAGTTTGTTTAACTAACAGTAAGATAAACTGTCAGTAAGATTAACTGTCAGTTTTATGAACGGCTAGTGTGTTTAACTGTCAGTTAGCATGACTTTCAGTTAGTTTAACTGTCAGTTAGTTTTACTGTCAGATTGTTTAACTATCAGTAAGATTAACTATCAGTAAGATTAACTGTCAGTCTTATGAACGTCTAGTAACTGTCAGTTAGCATAACTGTCAGTTAAAAAACTACCAATCAGTTGTTTTTTACTTTTTAGTGCTTTTGTTTGAAGTCGGTTTTTATTTTTTTGTTAAAAAGTTTTTTTAGCATTTTTATTTGGTTCGATTTCCGGTTCAGGTAAGCTTTAAAAAAATATCAGTTATTATTATTTTAAAAAATAAAGAAAAGTTTCCTTTGAGTAAATCTTGATAACCTCAATATTTAAGGTAATTTTCTTCCATGTCCCATAGATTTGTTTCACCCTGTATTTATATTTTAGTAAGTTAGGTTTTATATTATCACTCTTAAGTTTAACTTCTTTAGTAATGGTGTTCCGTCTGGATTCTTTGTGTATGGATTTTCAAAAAATGAGACGTCTTACTCCCTATCGCCATGCCTAATGCCCCTCGTTTAGATTAACGCCATACGAGCGTATTTTGCGTCAAATGTGATAAATACGTGACGAATATCTTTAATATAATTTGGCCTCGTTTCATTGTTCACCATCGCCCCTTACCCCATGGTCATGCTTATCATGGAAATATGATAGAGCAATCAATAAAATATTAATTTGTTCTGTCTAAATTCTTTTATGGTTTGCAGGTGCAGAATGCTCACTGCTAAACGTGCTTCACTGATTGCTCAACTTTTAATTAATAATATGGAAACTTACGTATACTATCTCAATAACTTTTAATTTTTATATTTGGCAAAAATAAATTGGATCTATCATGAAGATGGACATAGGTTACCTTTTATTTTAACCCCGTTTACCTTGAGAGCGGAACCACGGGAAAAAGTAATAAAGTATAATTATAAGTTTTCGAATTTTGTTTTTGTTTACGAATTTTATAAAATACTGAAATTAGATTCTTAGTATTTTTATCAAGAATCGTTCCTTTTTAGGGTTTCGTAGCCAAAAAGCAATAATGGAACCTTTAAGTCATCATACCTTTCTGTCCATTTGTCCGTATGTCGCGGCCATTTTTGACGCCAGAGACTTGTAATTGCTAGATAATTCTGTTGTTCAATTCAAATTACAAAAATAAAATGATTTAAAAGGGCACACCAATAATGTAACTGGAGTGATCATCAAGTGCAAATACCTAAACACGTGGAGTAGGTTTTTGAAATTGAGATAGATTTTTCCAAAGTGACATGACGTTTTAATTCAAGCAAATGATTGCGAACCTAGTATATGCTTTTAAAGTTTAAAAAAAAATTGCCAACAAAAAAGAAATAGATGATGGAACTTAAAATATATTTTGATTAAGACACGTTTGTAAAATAAAAATTGTAATGGCAAAAAATATATATATTGTAGATGAATGAATATTTTTTTCGTATTTCATACTAATACCTCTAATATATGATGATTATAATATATAATGTATGATAATTGATAACATAAATAATCTTTTTTCAACCTTAAAAAACAAAAGTTATCTTTTTAATCCTTATTTTAGAATAATACAGACAGAGTGTAATAGAACTGAACATGAAGCAAAACAATAAGGTTTAAGATAATATGTTTATGTAATGTTTTAAAATATTTCTGTACATTTGAGACACGTGTCCAGTAGTGTTTTATGCTACGGAATCCTCGGTGTAGGAGTCAGACTTCCACTTGCCCGATTTTCTAAAGTCCAATTTAACAATCAAATATAATTTACTTGTTTCCATTGTATATAGTATTTATTATAGCCTTGAGAGTTAATGGAACTAGCAAAATCTTATTTATAACTGATATAGCCCGCGGCTCCGCCCGCGTTCAGATGACCAAAAACCAAATTCTTAGGTTTTACATATTAGTATACTCTTACATTGCTGTTTTTGTATTTTTTCTCAGAAATGAGACATTTTCCCGCGGTAAAAAGTGATGATTCTATATATTGACCCGGATAACCAGCTATCACCATACCAAATTTAATCAAAATCCCTCCAGTGGTTTTTCTGTGATGCGGTAACAGACAGACAGATAAAAATTCTAAAAACTATAGATTCGGCCTCTGTATCGATAATAATGTTTATTTCAATAAGATTTTCCAAAAGAATGTACAGATTTGGCTACAATTTTATTATAGGTATGTATAGATAAAAATATATGGCTAAATAAGTTGTTAAGTGCAAAACTCGAGAACGGGTAGACCGATTCGGCAAATTTTTATTTATCTAGATAGATTTAGCTATAGATCTATCAATTATGAATGTTATGTTAAATATTTTTATATGGATTATTTGGGGAAAATAAAGGTAATTTCTATGGCTCGATTACACCGAATAGCTAATCCTTTTTATGGTCAATATTTTTTGCTAGATGATCACACAAAAAGTAAAAATAGAAAAAAAATAATACTTAGAAATAACGATGGCCTCCAGTATCCAGTCTGACATAATGGTATAGGGTAAAACCCGGATAGTCGCCCCAGTTGGATACATGCCCCGGTTTACAATACGCTATATTAGAGATGTCCCTGATGTTAGCGCTCTTCTGTAATTTGAAGCGCCTCTTCTCAAAGACCTTAGGACGATGCCAATAGTGGGACTAGGTAGACGTGTTTTGTCCGTGTGAGCGAAAATCTTCCGCGGCAGGACGTTAACACCGTTGAAATTATATTCGTGTGTATTTTCTATTGAATATTTTTTTTAACAGTTGTCGATTCAGTCAACTTTTTACTTCTATGCGTGTACTGAAGTTTAAGTTACACTACATATTACCTTAAACTGTCGAATAACATTTATTTATTTTTCAAAATATAGGGGCAAGTATCCGTATCGAAAAGGATAGTCGCCCCATATAATTTTGCGGATAGTTGCCCTAAGTACAATTAGTGTTGTAGGTAGGCGAAAAACAAGATAAAGAAGAAGAAACAAACATTACAAAAGGAAATAAAATGGAGACAACGCAATAAAAAGATTTTAAGGCAGTAGAAAATAAATCAGCTGATAACGAGATGATAATTATGAAGAAGTAAGAAATTAAAGATGATAAGACTGACAGTAAATGTTATTAACATTAATACAAAAATAAAAAAAGCGAATGATAAAGTTTCAGTTGAGGATTATTGTACATGTTTTAAAAATTACAATAATACTAAATCCAAATCATACTTGATTATATTTCCAGGAAACTCGTTTATCATTCAAAGAATATTGTGTGAGATGTGGAAAATTAAAAGTTATGACTCCGTAATTGATGATGATTTTAAACTGCTTTTGGTGTTATATAATGATAACCTATCCACTAATTTTAATATTTGTGTCAAAGTTGATTACCATATTGTTTTTATCTTTAAAGTTAATTATTATTTATAACTTAAATTTTGGAGATTTTATTTGTATTTTAAAAGTTGTATTGAGTTAATTAGTAAATACCTATTACTTAATTAATTGATGTTAATAATTAATAATGGTTGATTAAATTTACATAAAAATGTTTTAATCTAAAAAAATTGCAACAATTTCATGACGAGTCTTCTATCCCCGCATGAGGCAAGTATCCCCCAAAGTATTTTGAATATAAGGCAACTATCCGCCACAGAGGGCAACTATCCCCTTTTGTAGAGGTCAAATAAAACAGGATTTACTGGAAAACAATATTTATTGTGTTTAAAAAAATAGGTTACAATGAAAGATTAAAGACCAATGTTTTATTATACACTGGGCATATTGTAAGTAGATACTTATTTTTTATGTAATTGGAGATTTTCAAAAAGTAGGGCAACTATCCGGCTTTTACCCTACTGTATACACATATATAATAATATAATATGGCTATTGAGCTGGTCTGGTGCCAGACTAGGAGCTAGTGAGTAGGTGAACTCAGAATGTGCCTTTAGGAACTCTTCTTACTTCTACTACGCAGTTAGATTTATTCCTAAATTAAAAAGAAAAAAAAACTTTTATTAATGAAATACTCACGTTATTAATACATATTATGTAATATATTTAAATTAATGATGCGTATTTTACAGAATTTGATTTTCTAAAAAAAGGTGTTATTATCATTCCAAGTGTTTTTGATCTAGTATTTGGTAGATAGACCTAGTGATGGTGCTATATTACGTCAGATATTAAATGCCCTTTATTATTTATATTATTAATATATTCTTTAAAGCAAATTAAGTTAGAAATGATTAACAAAAATATTTTAGTTATAAAATAAAGGAAATATTAAATGTTCAAGTTAATATTCTAACTACCCTTGTACGTAAAGGAAGATGATAAAGTCGATAGTACCGCCTACGGTAACCGTTGCAACCAATCAGCGTTCACCACCCTCGAACCACCCCTTCCTAGACCAATCAGAGTTCAGAAATCTGACGTTTCGATAGATTCAGGGTAGTTTAGTCAAGCTTTTGAGTAAAATGAATCTTATTTCTGCAAAATAAAGTCGAAATCTGCATAGCATATAATATTAATAATCGACGGGTCCATATTTTGGGATAGCACGAAATTGTATTTCTTTGATTTAGTACAGTTTGGTGTTTGATCTTAAACAGATCTCGGTAAGTTAGGCTTGTCCTATTATTGGGAATACCGGTAATACCGTGTCACGCTAAGTGTAGTGGTGTGTAGGTTTTGTACAGGAGGGTGAAGACCAGGATTCAAGATTCATTTCCCGCTGATGTCATACGGCAGCGAGACGCCGCACGTCTGGAGCAGCTCATCTGTATGTATTTTTGCGAAATTATATATCACATGTTATATCAAAATGCTAATAAATAAAAAATATTTTTTACAATAGAATAAAAATAAAGCTAACACAAGTTTTTCTTTACTTTTATAAAGTACTAAAATAATTAAAATAATAAAAGGATTCACAAAATACTTCAAAGAATTCTAAGAGATTTATTATTAGTTATTCTAAGAGAAAAAACTATTATTAGTATGCAAGTAATATCATTATCGTCGAAATCCAGAGGTAGAAACATGCGTAAAATAAAAAGTTACTTATAAACATATTTTAATCTGTCCCACGGGAACCGTATATTTTTCCTTTCTCAATAAATGGACTATCGAACGCAAAAAGTTTTTTTTCTGAGATTAGCGGTTGAAACAAACAAACTCTGCCTCTTTATAATATTGAAATTATATGAATGATTTGCATCTTGAGAGACAGACATTTCTCTCAATTTGTTCATTTGTTTAAGTGCCAGTCGGTCGGTTTATTCGCGACAAAAGTCTCGTGCACTACCACACGATAAACTATGTTACCTTTTATTTACCTATACAGGTAAATAAAATATATTGAAGTTCTCGACCCCTCTGCCAGCTTTAATCCATCAGCCATGTTACATACTGTATAAAAACTGATCAAGTTATATTTTAAATAAAACTTTCTTTTTGGATTATTTCGCAGATTTATTTTGATTTTTGGCTCCCGACGTTTCGAATGCTTTACAGCAATCATGGTCACGGGAGAGACTGAGGTTATAGACGTCTCAAACACATACTTGTTACAGACAGTGCCTATACCCACTATTTTACAAAAATGATTTCAAAAATTCAAAAATGGCAATAAAGTACCTTACAATATATGTTGATTTTTATTTCTAAATATTAAAAAATATATATAATAAGTATTATAAATAAATATAGCAATATTATTTATTTAATTTTAGCTGTTATTACTATAAATATTACAATTTTTAAAAAACTTTATTAATTACTAATATTATTTAGTGTTGCTATTATTATATTATGTATAACCATAAAGAATATTAAAAATTAAAAATATTAATTATTTATCTAAGCAATATTATTGTTTTATATATAATTTAAAATAAAGAAAGTATTATCATCAAGTTATACTTTTGACCAGTTTTTATTATTTGTCCTTTTTACTTTCGGATTAACAAAAAAAATTTTAGTAGTTAAATTTCTTGTACGGAGACTTCTTACAATATTGTTTACTTTGCCTTTTTCATTTTATTAGTAAAGTAAAACACATATTATGGAAAAATAGAATAGACTGATATCTTATGTTTATGATATCTTTAGTTTTGCTTCATTAATGCTTGAGCTTTCGTCCTACTAAATATTCTTGGACACCCGTTACGTTATACATCGACATTAATGTTTTGTGTATATCTACGAGTAAGGGCTTATTGGATGCGAATGTAAACATCCAGTTAATTACACAATCAATCCACAAATGACGACAATAAAATAAACCTATAGAATTGAATTGAGTAGCTTAGTATTGTCCGTTAAAATATAAACAAAAATGATTAACATAATAATCGTCTAATTTTTGTACTCGCAGGGCAGTGAGGTGTCTCCATACGGACCGCTTTGGGACGCGCCGCCGGCCCCGGTGCCGTACCCTGACATCCTGGCCTTCCCACCAGCCGACCTGGGTAAGGTCTATCTATATTCTATATGACGTGCTATCCATATTCTACGAACATCATCTTTAGCAGTTACTAATCTTGTGAGCGTTACCAGGGCGCAAATAATAAAGTGTTCGATGCTCAATACATCATTTAATCAAGAAAATCACAATGTTATAAACTTGAAACGGTAATTCTAATAATTTAGCGGAGCAGCGGTTCATACTCACCGATCAGACTTCCACATACTATAATATCAAAACATAACTCTCTAACATCCACCATGGTCAACCAACGTAACTAAGCCACGTATCTCCAATGAATGTCATGATGGCGCCTCCATCACGCTCGAGACGGAGCTCTGCTCGATATTTAAATTAATTCGGGATAAAGACTAAATTACATAACATGTGACTTTAAATAATGATATGGTTTGATAGAAATAGGTGACTAAATCCTCCTCCGTGATATACCTATGTATCTAAGGGATATCTATATTGTTATGTTAATAAAATAAACAAATGTAACTTCGATATTTTAAAAGCGACTGTTGAGTTAGTTACTCGTCGGTTCTTCTCAGCAGAACTGCATTCTGAGCCGGTGGTATATACTGAAGCTTAAATTAATTTGACGATTAAAAAGTGCTTGTATTAAAAGACTAATTGAATAAAGTTTAATTGTTGTTGACGACACGTTGGGCTCAGTCTCTAGTGACCCTACTTACTGTGCCAGCGGTTGCGGGTTCGAGTCCCGCTGGGGGCATTCATTTGTATGATGAGCACGAATGTTTGTACTTCAGTCATAGGTGTTTATATTTATCACAAGCTTCGTAGATTACCATATAACTAGATGGTGCTGTGTGTTAATGTCCTAACATATTTATTATATTTATTAATTTACTTCATTTCAATTATCAACATGAATATTGCGTGGTTTTCCCATACCAGATATATGAGGTAAATAAAATTGCTGACCTGTTCAGTGATAACTATTTACGTCAACTTTAACCTTTATATGATTAATAACACAAATTATTTAAATTAAATTTGTATTATCAACCCACGGTACCATTTCCTAATTTTATTATAATTATGGGGTTTTCCCGCATGATTTCATCATATAATATTTTTATATAAATTATGTAGAAATTACTAGCAAAATACTTTAGTCGATTTTGAAATAGTTTCATATGACGCGGTTATAGTCGACGAACTGCTTCATCTAGTAATTTCAAAATAAAATAGATTCAAGAAAATTTCGTCACCTTTCAATTTTTATTGATTCAAGTCTTTTTTAAAGCACCTTAACTAAAATTAAATCTCTTAACTTGTTAAAATAAAAATAAATAAATAAATATGTTGGGACATTAATTAACACACAGCATCTTCTAGTTCCATGGTAAGCTATGAGGCTTGTGTTATGGATACCAGATAGCTGATACACTACACATATATAACTTTAAATACATACATATCTATACTATAAAAAACAGTAGAGGTCGAATGCCTGTACATAACAAAAAAAATGCTGAAAACCGAGTCAGGGGGATGTAAGAAGACAAATAGAACAAATCCAGATTTTTTTTAATTTTTTGTTTCTCTGTCTGTTTGTCCGTTTGTACGGGCTAATCTCCGAATCTCCTCTAGTACATATAATAAAATTGTAACTAAGTCGAATCTGTACATTAAATATTTTTTGAAAAATCTTATTGAAATAAACATGATTATCGATACAGAGACCGAATCTATAGTTTTCAGAATTTTTGTCTGTCTGTTTTTTACCGCACCACAGAAAAACCACTGGAGGGATTTTGATGAAATTTAGTATGGTAATAGCTGGTATCCGAGTCAACATATAGTATACTTTTTATCGCGGGAAAATGTCTCATTTCTGAGAATAAATACAAAAACTGCATTGTAAGCGTATACTAATATGTAAAACCTAAGAATTAGGTTTTTGATCATCTGAACGCGGGCGGAGCCGCGGGCAATGCTAGTTATAAATATAAACATACATGACTGGAGTACAAACATTCGTACTCATAACACAAATGAATGTCCCCAGCGGGACTCGAATCCTTGACTGCTGGCACTGTGCCGGCTGGCTGGCACTACAAACTGAGCCGAACGTGTCGTCCATCGTGTGTGTGATCGTTAAATTGCATTTTTATTATTAATTTTTTACTCTTACAAAAATTTTATAATGTATTGTGTAATATATTTTTTATTGCCAATGAGAAATCATTAAGGCTAGTAAAAAGCTTTTAGAAGGCCTTTTAGAAAGCTTTCTGGGATATTGTTATAAAAACCTGTAATAAGAATTGCCATTAATTTTCAACCGACTTCAAAAAGGAGGAGGTTCTCAATTCGACTGTATGTTTTTTTTTTTTTATGTTTGTTACCTCAGAACTCAGTCATTTATTAACCGATTTGGACAATTTTTGTTTTGTTTGAACGAGTATACTTCCAGATTGGTCCCATTTAAATTTCAAAAAAAAATACCACCCCTAAGGGTGGAAAAACAACTAATGATGAATTTAACCTACTTCTAATTGTCATATTGACTTGAAACTTTGCAAGTATTTCTCTTTCCGTTGATAGTACAGTGGTTCGGTGTTGTTGACCTGATCTGATGGTAAGACCAGAAGGTGGATAGGTGGAACTCTTCAACGGCTAATAGTAGATACTTTGAGTTTGGGCTTATTTTGTTTGATTAGAATCCTTACTTTGCTACTACTGTCTACACTAAAAAGGGAAAAATAAAAACTTTTTAACAAAAAAATAAAAACGGACTTCAAACGAAAGCACTAAAAAGTAAATAATAACTGATTGGTAGTTTTCATTTACTATACATACCTAATCAAATATTTTCGAAGTCGGTGTGCTTTGGCTAAGTAATTAAAGCCTACCTATTAAATACATACCTAATCAAATATTGTCGAAATCGGTGCCAGCTCATACAAAGCAAAGCACACCGACTTCGAAAATATTTGATTAGGTATGTATAGTAAATGAAAACTACCAATCAGTTATTTTTTACTTTTTAGTGCTTTCGTTTGAAGTCGGTTTTTATTTTTTTGTTAAAAAGTTTTTATATTAGAAGTTTTTTAGTTATTATCTGAATATGTTATTTAGGCATTTAGGCTATTTAGGCTGATTTTATAAGTTTTTGTTGATTTTGTTTGTTAATCAATTTAAATCTTTTAAATGGAAAACAAAATTAAAAGAAACTATGCTTGTGTCGGTGTAATAGAAGAGGTACTTATTAAGGATGGTATTATCTCATGTTTGTTAAACGATGGTGTAGCAATGTCTAAAAGAGTATTAATAGGGAATATATAGAAAATTATATTTATTCATTACACCTTTGCCTTCGATTTTCTCTTAATATTTGTAATTTTTGTTTTATGCTACGGAATCCTCGGTGTAGGAGTCAGACTTCCACTTGCCCGATTTTCTAAAGTCCAATTTAACAATCAAATATAATTTACTTGTTTCCATTGTATATAGTATTTATTATAGCCTTGAGAGTAAATGGAACTAGCAAAATCTTATTTATAACTGACATTGCCCGCGGCTTCGCCCGCGTTCAGATGACTAAAAACCAGATTCTTAGGTTTTACATATTAGTATACTATTACATTGCGGGTTCTGTATTTTTTCTCAGAAATGAGACATTTTCCCGCAGTAAAAAGTTATCCTATATGTTGACCCGGATAACCAGCTATCACCATGCCAAATTTCATCAAAATCCTTCAGTGGTTTTTCTATGATGCGGTAACAGACAGACAGACAAAAATTCTAAAAATTATAGATTCGGCCTCTGTATCGATAATATTGTTTATTTTAATAAGATTTTCCAAAAAATATTTAATGTACAGATTCGGCTTAGTTACAATTTTATTATATGTATATATTATCATATTATATGTCTTTATATGTTTTGGAAGACACGTTATCATATTATTAGCAAACTCAACTTAAATTGATTTATAGTAAATTGACTTTTGACATTGGTTGTTACTTTATGAATTTATAATCTAAGTCTTCAAATTTTATATCACGTTTTTATAAACAATATTTTGTTCATTTTGGCTTATAAAAGCAATATAAAGGAATAAACAATTATGAAAATTTTACAACTGAGTAATGATTTTAAAGAAAGTAAAGTCTTATCTGTTTTTCAATTCAAAGTTTAGACTTTCTAAACATAATTTTTTTTGAGAAAATACGAACCATTATTTATATTATTTTTACATTTTCGATGTCCGAAAGTGATAGGTAGGTATATGCTGCGGGAAAATAGTTTGCGATTACAATGTTTTGGACAAATTAATTATTTGTAAAGCTATAATTTTATTGGAATTAAAGAGAATAAGTTTACGTGTGTTAAGCTGCGGGCAAATTAGTATTAGCTTCTAAAAAGTTATCTGAGAAGAGGCAAAATTGTGGAAGTATATTTGCTATTTTCCTTCTTTGATAATTTTATAATTTAAAAGTATTATTTAAATTAAACCTAGATTTGTTATTTGTAGAGAATCATCATAAAGCTGGCAATATCTCAGTGAGAGAAAGTAAAAAATGCATTGCTGAATAATTATATATTGTCAAAATTATTTTAAAAGTACATAGTATACAGTAATAGTAATATAATAGTATTATAGACCTGAAATATACTAGTATGATGATATAATATGTATAATCATAAAAATCCACAATACGTAAAAAATTTGACCCATCAAAGGTTCAATTACACAGTCTCAATGGTATGATAAAATACACGGAATGTAAATTACTATCGTCGATTATATCTATATCGCTTTGAGTCGAACTGCATTCTGAGTTGGTGGGATTTTTTTACGGAGTCTTCTAAAACTAAATTGACAATTCAAAAGTGCTTCTAAAGGTACACAGATTGCTTTTTTAAAATTATCTATTATTAATAAAACAGTAACTTAGCGAAATCTGTACATTAAATATTTTTTTAAAACAATTAATGTAACGTATTATGTACATAATATAGACCCCAAAACAATAGTTATTAATTTTTTTGTCTATTTGTTTGTATATCTGTTTCCTATTTGTGTGTACGCGATTCACACAAAAAGTAATGAACCGATTTCAACCAAATTTAGTGAATTGATAACTTATTACTCGGGTCAACATTTAGGATACCTTTTACTCCAGCCCTTTACTTTCCCGCGTGAAAACACAATACTTAGTTTTATCGAGTCGTCCTTAGAAATTTATATGGCTATCGCCGCGCTAGCTAAACCTTTAGAGATACATCATAACAAAGTACTAGAAAATGGTAGGTCTTGAAAAGGCCTATAGAAAAATTCGCAATAATCTCCTTTTTTTTTTAACGTTGGGAAATGCATTTACGCACGAGGTGTGGGACTCACCGGCAAAGCCAGTACTACCCACTAAAACCCAACAAAGCCTTCCCCCGTCTTAATGGGGCGTCGCAGGATCGCTTACGCATTCAACTACGACGCCCCGACGGCAGGTCTGCCAAAGCAGACCACAACAACCACGGGGTTGCTCCAAGGTCCACTCTGCTATCAGAGAAGTACCAGGAGCAACCCGCATGGTACACCGCCCTCCGAAGAGGGCCACCTCCCACCGCCCACCGAAGTGGGCCACCTCCCTGTGCGTTTCTTGGCTTCGCGCCCGGTTGGGTTGCCGGGCACTACTGAGCCCCCCCACCACGACAAGGTGAACGCACGTTGGGGGGGAATAATCTATCTCCTAAGGTACACTCGCAATAACTATTTTTATAATAAAGGCCATGTCGCGGCTCACTGACTGACTTATCAACGTTCAGACAGAGGCCCAAGCCGATGATGATAGACCAGCACCACAAAAAAACACCCAGCTTTAAATTATCCATACTAATATTAATTGTGAAAGTAACTGTCTGTAAAGTAATGCTGAGCCGATTTAGATAAAATTTAGCATGGAGATAATTTGTGACCCTGGGAAGTATATAGGATAGTTTTCATCCGGTAAAACAAAACTTAAGGGGGTGAAATTTGGGGTGGAAGTTTGAATGGGGAATCAATCATATCTTAAGTAAAGGATATATTTTTTTAAATACCTACTCATCTACTTTTCTATGCCTAAGTATGTATGTACATTATACATTGTACCTACATAAATGCCTATTCTATATTATGCCATGAAGACTATTCTATTCTTATCATTAAAACATACCTAGGGACGAACCCGAACGAAGCGTCAAGCGAGGATGAGTCGCTAGTTTTAAATAAAATAATTTTTTCGTTGTTTTCAGCAGTTTTGTTTGCATTTTGGTTCCCGACGATTCAAATGCTTTACAGAATATCTCTCGTGAACTTGTTGGCTGTAAAATAAAAATCCGAAAATAAAATGTGAAATGTTCGCATAAGTCTAAGATATATATATATATATATATATATATATATATATATATATATATATATATATATATATATATATATATATATATAAATATCAGTCATTCCCTCCATATATTTCCTAAGGGAACCAGCATGAAATTGACTGTATAGAAAGTTATTTGTATATTTTAGTCTGGTCGGCAGCAGGGTGCGGACGGGCCTCATCCCGCTCGACGCCAGGCAAGAAGCCGCGCCGTCGGGTCGCCTCTGTGGCCCAGCGTCGAGCCGCCAACATCCGCGAGAGACGTCGCATGTTCAACCTGAATGAAGCTTTCGATAAATTACGACGCAAGGTAACTTATTAATTTTCTTTCTCGATTCTCTAGTACTTTTTTGATGTAAAATGGGATATTAACCATGTTTTTCACTTAGTTTAATAGTAATAGATGTTTCGGCATTTCTTTTCTCATTTCTTTTACAAGCTAGTGACGATTTATCAATTCTTTGCTTAATATGGTTTTTTACTTTGGACGTCGGGGATTCGATGCCTTATACTTACTTAGGTTGATAATATACAGAGATCTATTTCGTACTCCCTAAACAAGGTTGATCAAGTTACACTTATTGTCGCTAGGTATTATAGAAAAGCTAGTTATAGGTACGTATGTGTAACTAAATTTTGCAGTTATGTAATAGATAACACTTCTACTAAGTTCAAGATAAATCAAGAAATAAAAAATAAAATTTAATGTCTTGTATGATTTGTCGGAATTCCTTTATTACGTACGTACATACATATAGGTACAGTACCTACGTAACACGTTCATTCTCTCTACTCATACATAAAAGGCTTGATCTATGAACTTTTTTAATCAATCAAGATTAGTTTAATAAATAAAGTACCTATATTACTCGTAAAAATATAAATTAACATATAAAACAATAAAATCGCGATTCCTGAGGTCAAGTCGTCCCATATTTTTGTCGCATAGGTTTTTTTCGATTATACTCGTAAAAACTAAGTAGAGTGTTGCCGCGTTTTTAAATAACAAGCTTCATATGTACTTAAATATTATTTTTAACTTTTAAGGATGTATTACTATTAAAGTTTATACCTATTATTAGTGTTTTTGTTTCAATTTCAATTTTTATTTTGAGGTTTACCGTTTAATTAACTTAAGTTATTTCGGTTTTATGTTTTGTTACATCTATTTATCGAAAACAATGCAAATTTACTGAAAAGTTTACATTACATTGAAACTAGTATAGTATTATATGATCTATGCAATGAAATTTACATTTTGAGGGTAAATTTTCTTATCAACAGGTACCAACATTTGCGTATGAAAAACGTCTCTCCCGAATTGAAACTCTTCGACTCGCCATAACGTATATAAGCTTTATGTGTGAGCTGCTCCATGGATCACCCCAGCCTCATCATTCCAGCCATCCTCTTCATCCTCCACGACATGTTTTTGATGCCGAAGTACCTTGGTGTGCGTAAACAATCAGAGCCCAAAAAGTCGCAACATTAAAATAATTTTCCCCATTTTAAAGGAAAGGAAATATAATTGTTGGATTTTTTGTCTATTTTTGAAAAATTGAATGTAAGTTCTTACTAGCTTTAGACTCAAAACGTATCAGAGTGCAGGCATTTAATTAAAAAAAAGTCATTAAGAGCTATTAAGTTGTATAAAGAAATTAATATATTTTTTGTGAACTGATAGGTATATCATAAACATAGATAAATTTATTGTTTTGTTCTAATTGTTTTTTTATATAAATGTCTTCCATTAGTGATAAGTTCTAATGATATAATTTATTAATTAAGTTATTCTAATCTATATCATTTTCGGTTTAAAGTTCAATACATGTTATTATAATATTATGTTGTGTTTTAATAATAATATGTTCTTTCTTCCCACGAACCTACCACATACCTATTTAATTAACAATGAAAGGAAATAATTACCAAATGAGTTAATTACTTCTTCATGTTAAATATGACTCATAAATGTAGTTAGTTATAACTAATACACAAATCTTAATTTAAAATTTTAATGAGGCACTACTTATAAGGTGTTAGCGATTTCTTGATCAATTCAGTATAGATTTTAAAAGTGATAGTGAACGTATAAAAACGAAAATGCGGCTTTCTTTTGCTATGGTAAGTAAAAAATGTCAAAGTAAATGAAATCGATCCTTTGTTGAAGTTTAAATGTTATTTCAATAGGTAGTACATTTAGTTGTCAAAGTATTTTATTGATTCCGCATAATATATTAATCTTTACGACTCTACGATACGATCTGACATTCTAGGTACATTTAATTTTAGAAGTAGATAATTTTATTTATATTAACCGAAGTAAAATACGGCATTAATTATTATATTTAATATTTATTATATTTTTTGAGCGTATTCTGGCTTTACTTGATTACATTTTTTGTATTTTATTAGCCTTCTTTGTTCATAAATAATGTCGAAATACGTAAGACCTTTTCAGGGCTCCGTACCCAAAGGGTACCTCTTTTTAAGCCTCCGCCGTCCGTCCGTCTGTCAGATAGCTGTATCTCATGAATCGTAATAAGTAGAGAGTTGAAATTTTCACAATTTCTATTGCCGCTATAACAACAAATAATAATAAACCAAGATAGTGAATCTCAAAAAGGCTACCATGCAAATTAAAAAAAAAAACACTTATGGTACGGAATCCTCCGTGTCCGATTTGCACTTGACCGATTTTTTCTAAGCTTTAAGGCTGAAATTGAACAAAGGTCAGATGTCTCATAGAGATAGGTTCTTATAATTTAAGTCGTTTATGCTTATCATCTATTTTGGCAGTGAAAAATCAGTGAGGACAGATAAATTTATATCATACTAGCATTTTCCTGCGTCTCCACTCACGGAGTTTACCCTCGATCCTAATGGTTGTAGCATGATGCCAATGTTATTCAATAAATATACATTTTGTTTTAATTTGACCTCTAAAGAAAACAAAAAGTAAACTCTTCAACTTTGTAATATTATTATAGGGAAGATTTTTATTTACGAAGTTTAATTTTTTTTTATTTGGTTACAGTATACTTTGTTCTTCTTGAGTCAAGCATTTGCCGACACCAACGTCATACGACGAAAGAGAGACATGGTATCAATAAAGAATTTTCTTTATAGCCTCTTTGGTTCAAAACCAAACAATGGGAATATTTACAGAGTATTTGACGATAATAATGCTAATATAAAAACTATACCAGAATTTGGTAGTAACTTTCGCAAAATGCCGATGGTAAACTCACATGAACTCATTAATTATCAGGGCTCACCATATAGGCACCTAAATGAGGAAAATGATTATAATTCAGCACAAATATCGTCGCTTAAGAGGAAATCGTTAATTAGTGGAAAATCATTCGCAGAAAATAATATTAACAAAGATAATAACAAGATGATTTACTGTAATAGCAATTCAGACGTTATTGTGCCTGAAAAAAGTAGAATTTTAGTAGAAAAACCTTTGTATATTCAAAATAGACTTCAAGATCTAATTATGGGGCGTACTATTTTTCTTCCCATAGCAACGGTAAAAACTGAAAGATTTATTATTCCTGCGAATCAAGGAGAGGTGCACGTGTCCAACTATCTAGTAAAGCGTGTACCGTACAAAGAACCCATAAATATAAAGGAAGATCTTAATTGGCCAAAATCACCCTCTCTTCTCTCCTTAAATAACAATATATCTAAAACAATAACTCTACCAGATCACGCGAGACCAACGGTAGTGAGTTCACAAATGAAAACGAATTCTGCTCTCGATATTCCAAAACTAGTAAGATTTACCGAACCTGTGCATTCGAGGTATAGCTACAAAAATATTTACCAGACGCAGCAAAACCAAGATACTAATGTAAATAATGACAATTCACATGTGACTTCCTCAACTGTGGCAACAGTCCCTACAACGAAAAGCGTACCCTTGAAAAAAGATATTAGCAAAGGCTTACCTGCAAATTTCTTTTTCTTGCCGCCAATTAGTACAGAAAAACCATCAGTTTATGTGCCAGTAAATACTCGTAGAAGAAAACCAGTCCAAGAAAATTTGTCAGGTCATAATAATTTGGACGTTTCTTTAAAAAATAATCCTTTAGTTGTATTCGACCATACGAATAAAAGGAATGATCAAGCAATTAATATGAATTTACAGGAAAAACAACGTGGAGATATCCCTGATGTGTCATAATGATGAAAAGTGAAAAATATATGTAGAATAATATTTATTATTTAATTTATTATTAAAATATATTATTTTGATTATGATATTAATATATCTGTTGGTTTCCTTCAACTACGTACATAGATAACACTGGCTCCTGCAATACAGTTTTTAACGAGCGCAGGGGCTAGAGAATTCTTAATCACCAGTGTATGTAAAAAATTATGTCAATAAAGAATTTATTTATTTATTATAGATTGTTATAGTCATATATTTACTGAAACATAATTATTCAACTTTAGTTGATTTTATTTTTATTTTTTAAGGTAACATAAATATATATGTTTATAAACATATTTATAATTGGTCTTGACTTTTAGTCCAAAATAATCGCTTGGATGTGATAACATTACACCTTTAAACCAATGACATGACAAACAACATAAGGTAAATCCCACAATCTTGTAATTAATTTTAAAGACAGACAATGTACATAACTTACTTAGCAATTAAACATGATAAAGGAAACAGTTATATTATTATCTATCATCAACGTAATTAGATTCTTCCGAATACACTGACTATGAATTGTAATTGTTAAATGAATTGTGAATTAATAAATTTATTAGGTTTACTAGGCGCTGTTTCAAATGGCTAAAGCTAAAGCTAAATTGGTCGACCAGACCGAAAACGATCTGAAGAACATTATAAAGGTATAATTTATAAACTCGTATAAAATATTGTTAAATAATAACCGTATACATTTTCACATTTAGAATTTTCATACAAACTAGGGACTACTAAATGGTCCTTGGTTAACTAGGGTATACCAGTTTTTGGTAAAAATTTGCTGCCTTATCAAATTGGTTCAGATTGTCTTAACAGCCTTAAAACATGCATACTAATGTTATAAATGTGAAAGTGTGTTAGTTTGATTATAATTAGAATTTACTTGAAACTTGGTATTAATGCTCTTCAATAAAATTAAATAAACACGTGTTTTAGCATTTTTCATAATTCATCCTATAAGGAATTAAATTGGGGATGAAAGTTTGTATGAAACTTTTTAGAGATTTTTTTGTAGTTTTAGCGCGAGCGAAGTCGCGGGTTCTGCTAGTTTTCTGTAATAAGCACTTGTTTTGAGTTTGATAGTCTGCAAAAGATAACTAGACATTATTTGACACTCTGTAGGGATCTCAAGAACTTTTATGTAACTCGAGCCGAATCCGCGAACATACATACTCCTTACAGCTACAGCTTAATTTGGGTAATGTGCATAAAATAAAATATCTCAAATCAATATTGCTCAAAATTGTACTTGAGTAGTAATAATTTAGGAAAAGGGTTCGTTTAGATATCAAGGTATAGCTTATAAAACTTTAGCGTTAGCTTAAAATAGAAAATAATAAAATTTATATTTAGATAATCATTAATTATCTTTACTTATTACCTTATTATAATTATAAATTAATTTTAAACAAAAGAATATAGATACTTATTATAGCACTAAAATAAAACACAAAATAGACGCAAAGTTTATTAAAAAACTAATGATTTATATATTATATATATTATGATATTTCATCTCATATTTTAAAATATGATCTCAAGGCAATTCATATATATTATGTATAGGTACATATTATTTTGTGTATGTATAGATATTAAAGTTCAAAAGTCATGGTAAGTAGGTAGTTGCAGTCTTTGATTATTATATATTTGTCTAGAATTCTAGATACCTACACTTAGGCTGTACACAATGGTTCAAAGAAAGACTGTCGTGTTGCCACCTGCTGTGATTTTTTTAAACTTGTGGCGGACTGAGAGACTGATAGAGGTTACATAAACAAAAAATAAACTAACAATAATAGAGATAAGGGCGGCACACATCCAACAGCCAAGTATACTTGGAAAAGTGTAAACGCCACGGGGTTGAATGGCGTTTATTTGCAAGGTACGGAACTTTAGCCTACAAAATAATCAAAACTACGACGGCTTAACAATATTTTTTTCATATATTTTACTATCAAGCCTTCATATTATCTAAAATCCACTTTATATATTTAGTGACATCAGTGTATACTCCCGGGAATAAAGATCCACATTGCCTCGGCCCGAAGGAGACGATACCATACTGGATCGTTCGGTATATACCGTCGATTTCATCTTCCAGCATCAGTGGTCCACCAGAGTCACCGCTGCAGGAGTCCTTATCCATCTCACCGGCGCAGATTTTGTTCAAGGTCATGTCCTGGCTGCCTGGAGCTAAGTTCCTATATTGGATTACTCATATGTGTATAAAATGTAAAGTACATATTAAAATATTTTGCTGAAATAAACTTTTAAACACTTAAGAAATCTTGTGTGTATAAACTTTTAAGTGTTTTAGTACTGATATTATTTTTAGCGTAATTTTTCGACACAAATTCAATTACACTAATAATTAATTTAAGACACTTTGATAATTAACTAAATTAACTTTTTAATAATTGTTTTATATAGGGACATGTTACATTTTTCCACTTGCCAGTATAGCGAAGGAAAACATTATAAGAAAACCTGTACACCTGAAAGAGTTAAACAACTTCTTGAAAGACGTCTGAAGTCTATGCACCAATCCACACGGTTGGTGGCTAAGCCTATCCGAAGTGGGACGTTAAAATGGTTGATTATTAATAATTTAATAATTGCTAAAACACTCACTTGTTGTAAAATTCGCGACACGTCGCCGCAGACAGTATGGGGATGTTAACTTTCCTCAAGATAGCGGATTCTGAACCTGTCTCCGTAAGACCCCAGCCGGTAACTGTTCCCCTCTTGTCTCCGCTAGTAATTTGACGTTCACGCAGTTCTTTTGGTACTGGTAGACAGACCGGTTTTGCGTTTTCTACAAATAATAATATTATTTTATTTTTAATAATTTAGTTATAGACGTCGAACCTGGATAAGCGAGAATTCAGGGGACCGCGACCTCTTTCTCGCTATAGAGGTTTCTCACTAACCCGAGTTTCTAGCTCATAGAGGTACAGGAGTGGCCTTTCTCATTTATGGGATTTTAAAAAAATATAACAAATGTGAAGTATAAACATGTATATATGTATCCATGGGCGGCAGCAGAATTATTTCCAGGAGGGTGCATCTGATTCTTCATATTAAACTAGTAACTAATCTTTAAATGATAAACTTTATAACTTTTATTCATATCTTGTTTATCGTCTGTTCTTTGAAGATGTCTAAATTTGAACACGGATTTTACTCATATAATTTTATTTCTTTAACTTTTTCCATATTCCTTCATGGCAGGGGTGCGAGTGCATCTGCTGGCCCCTCCCGGCGCCCATGTATCGGTATCATCATCAGAATTTGTCTAGGAACTAATATTAGTTCCTCGCAATTTAAGAAAACAAAAACAATATTAGTTCGACGCAAAAGCGATAAATCGCAGCTCTTAAATTCGCTCGACTGTCGCTTATAGAGGTACACGCACGTAGCAGTCTCAGTTATAGAGGTCCAGGAATGAAAAACGACTTTATCTTATAGAGGTTTCTGTTTCTCTGTTATAGAGGTTTTAATGGGATAAAGTGACGGGACCTGGCAATCACTCTTACTTACAGAGTTTTCTCGCTTACCCAGTTCTCACTTAGGTTTGACTATGGATTAATATTCGCTTGGATTTGAAAAATAATGTAAATATATAAATATATCGTAGTTTGTGTTTATATTATAGGATTTTTATTTAACATAAAATTGTTTTTAAACTTTCTTGAACTTTTTATACATATATAGCCTTTTAAGAGTGCGTGATGAGAAACGCTTTATGTGTTTTTTCAGCACGAAGGACGCCTTATGTACTGTTTACACTCATAAGGTATTTTTTTTAATTCTTGAAAAATAATTTTTGAATCTTGCTACTTATTTTAATAAATAAAGTACTTACTTAGTGTCAAATTGATGGGTTTTCTGAGTCTAAGGAGCGCAATATCATTTTCTATAGGTGTGCGCTGATAATCTTTGTGAGGTATCACTTCTTCAACAGAAATATCCTAAAAATAATATAAACACTTAGATATAATTAGAAACAATTCTAAAAACTGGTAAAAGAAATGTAGATAGAGACTATCTAATACTATACAATTTATCAATTAGTTAATTTCAAAATACTTCTAATTAATTACATTTTTTTTGTGTATTTCTTGGATAAATAATAATAATACATATAATATCCATCTGACTGATTTCGGTCAGGGCAGCTAATATCACTGAGACTAGCCAACTGTGCAGGAGATATTATAGAGTTCTCTGCACTGTAATATCTCCTGCACAGTTGGGAAGAAAATCAGGTGTAACACCGCTAACTTCCCAAATCCATACTTTTCTTAATAAGGAAACCCAATAACAATAGTTGACTCAACCCGGGGCTCGAACCCAGAACCTACGTTTCTTTATCCGTGCATGCTGCCCACTAGTCCAATAAGGCATTTGGATAAGTATTTACTTTACTGGCGACTAACCGAATATATAATATATTTTGCTTATTTTATAAGATATTTTTGTATATGTACCTGAATGTGTGATTCGCATATAGTAAGAGGATACTCTCCTTGGCAATCCTCTTTAGATCGAATGTCAAATTCACCGATGCGTACACCAGCAATTTTTTTATTGTGGACACAATGCGCAGCGGTCAAAATATACCTCGAGTTAATAATGGATCCCCCACATTTAAATTGCAGATTATCGTTTCCTATAATTATATTTGAGATTTATTTCAGTTTGAGAAATATTTGAAGGCTTTTACCATGAAATCAGAGCTAAAAACTAGTCATACTAATCACTAAAATAGCGACTTTTTTAGAGTACATAATATAATGAGTCGCTATTTTTGTCTGACTGTTTGTGATCTTAATTCGTTAAAAGTATACAGCAAACGTTGATACGATTTTTTCATTAAAATTTTCAGAATGTCTTCTGGAAGGTATATACGTATGCATATTATATTTAGAGAAAGTAAAGTCGATGTTTTGTAATGAAGTCTTCAAGTAAATGCAAAAGACACCTGTGGACGCACAACAGAAAAACGAGAATAAATCCTAGTAATATTATAAATGCGAAAGTTTATGAGGATGTATGTTTGTTTGATGTCTGGATGTATGAATATTTGTTACTCTTTTACACAAAAACTACTGAGTGGATTTTAATGAAACTTTATAATAATATAGCTCATACATCAGAATAACACAGCCTATTTTTTATCCCGAAAAAATGTACGGTTCCAGTGGGATAGATTTGTTTTTGTTTTTCAAGAGGCGAGCGGCGAGCCGCTACTATGTATTATAATTGCGAACAAATACGTAAAACATGATGAACATGATAAGAATTACCGGCAACCTACCAAAATTGAAAATAAACGAGTTGTTCAATAAATAAAATCAACTCTTAAATTCAAGATGGCGGATGACGCAATGGGTCTGGTACCCCGAGAATCTAAATTTAGACTGTCAGTGATATTCCAAAAGATTGGTAAGTATAAAGTTAAAATATACAAGATATTTTGAAATATCAGAGAAACGATTTAAGTTTATTATTTATCTATATAAATAAAAATGAATATTGGTAAGCGCATAACTCAAGAATGGCTTAACCAATTGGCATAAATTTTTTTTTGTATGTTCTTTAAGGTCCACGAAAGGTTTTAATAATGAGAAAAAATGAAAAATAAACGAAAAATAATTAATTTTATATGGCTAACGCTGGCTAATAACTATTTATATCTATTTAAAGCGTACCTAGCGACGAACCCGAGCGAAGCGAGGGTGAGCCGCTAGTTAAGCATAGAAATAGTAGAGAACATAGTGATATAACAAGGAATCAAGATGAATTCTGTTTATTGTAAGTTAATCTTAATCTAGTAGCACTTACTTTTTTAACGTTTCATTATATTGAGTCGTTCGTGCTTTGTTTTACTCGGATCGGATTTATATGGCCATTAGATTGAAAAGGATAACGTATGTGCACGTGCAAGATTATAATGTATAAGAATAGTACGTGCAAGAATAGAATGCATTTTATATTAAATGTGTATACTGAAACCTGAACTTTCACGTGTTCTATGAGAAATTAGTGCCATCCATGGAAACTCGTAGATATTAGCGATTTTTCCTCCAACAATTCTGTTTCCGTCGATACCTCCACAAGACTTGGGAAGAAGGCTTAAATTTGGGTGGGATGCAATCGCGTCCTTCAAGTCATCATCAGGATTGGCCCAACGGTTGTCGTAGGCGTTGTCGGTTGTAAAATCAGAACAGCAAACCTAAATTTCGTAATAGATGTATCATATTAAAGGTATTTAATATTTATTTATATAAAGTTGTGTCGTACAGAGCTTCCGTACTTTGGAAAATTGCCTCTAACAGTATCTGGAGTAACATGTCCAACCCGAACCGAAGAGTATATTATAAGAATAACCTTCGCATAAAGAGATAGTCAAGATCAAAATCTTATTTATCAATTTACATAATACTCGTGTATAATTTTTTCTAGACATAGCCCAGGAAAACCGTGTTATCGGTTTAATATAGATATTTATATTATAAACAAATAATATACTTCAAGAAACTTATCAGGTGTCAGCTACTGTCCCCTTTATCTTAATTTTTTAGCCTGAGTTTATAAACTATTCCAAAATCAGAACAATTGTGAAGAATTATGTTTACCTATTAACTATTTACATATTTCTTGTTTACCTTCGGTGCTGTGACGCCGTTAATTAATTGTGTTCCACAGAACGACTCTCTTATTTTACGCATGGCTTCCGCGTTATTTTTTTTCGCGGTTGTATAGTCTATCGCTCCCTGACAAGAGCGAAGCAAAACGCAGTCCCTGCATTCTGAAAAGTTATTCATTTGCACATAACTGTGTAGAGAGATTCTTCTACCGACTAAATTAACAAAATTTTTGTGATCAAGTAGGAAAGTCAATTTTTTTACTCGTATAACAAAGATGACATAATAATAAAGTAGATAAAGTAGGTACGGATACCAAAGCCCATACTAAGATATTTGAGCTATTCTTTGGGATAATTTTGTTTAAACTAAAAGTGTTAAAACGGAATATACTTTCGTACCATACTAGCGACTCACCCTCGGTTCGCTCGGGTTCGTCCCTAGGTACGTTTTAATTTTTTTAACCCTAATTCTTTTTCTAAAATAAAAGTAGCCTATGTTACTCCCTATACCATCAGGTATCTTCCAGTGAAAGTCCCGTCAAAATCAGTTCAGCCGTTTCAGAGATTATCCGAAACAAACAGACAGACAATTAGACAAAAATGTAAAAAATGGTGTTTTTCTTATAAGTACGGTATATCATTTCATATGTATTTAGTAAAACGCTGTTATTGTGACATTCAAATAATGAATGCATAAGTTTGTGTGTATGTTTACTTCTTCACGCTGAAACGGCTGGACAGATTAGGAAAAAATGACTATACAGATAGACTACGACCTAGAGTAACATAGGCTACTGTTAGTAGTAAAATTTGCCAGTAGATGGCGCTAACTGTATTTTACATATTATATTATAAATATAAAAACTAGAGGCGCATCTATGTACTTATAATATACGATTTGTGCTTCGCATCTGACAAGGATTCGAGGGAGTAGAAATAGCATACCTACTGAAAATCGTGGTTGGACCTGAGAGCTCCTGTGCTGAGGCATCTCATGCGGTATCATTGACCGTATTAAATGCCTTGTAAGTACGTGACTCACTAAATCGCTTCTTGTTTGTATTTGTTACTAACACTAGTGTATAAGTTGTAGTATCTAAGGTGTGTATTAACAAAAAATGCTTTCTTTGTTGTTCCAAATAAAACAATTATTATTATTATTAAACTTTTTTTGTAAGAAATAGCAACCTTGCGTTAGGAAATTAGAATTGCATATAACTAACGTGACATATAAATGAGTAATATAGTATAATATAAATCAACATTCAGCTAGGAAGAAGCCGCGGGTAGCGGTAGTTATATAATGTACATTATAAGTAAAGCATTATAAATGAGAAAATAAAAAAAATAAAATAAAACATTTATTACAATTGAGCAAACAAGATGTTTAAGAACAGGTTTGAGTATAATCATTTTATATGTACTACAAAATAATGTTCTTAGAATTTAATTTGAAAACGATTTGTATACTTACGAGCTTTTCCAGAAACTTTATCAGCACCAAAGAGCACTAAAACACTTATTATTGTTGGTAAAAACATTTTTTAATACCTAATATACCATTTATAATTTACAGAATTAATAAGCACAAAACTTCGTGCTTCCTCCGTTGGAGGTCTATAGAAGACTAGCTGCGAGACCTGTTTCGTTAAGGAAAATATGTGATGGAATAAGATGTTCATTACAAACTTTTGCAAGAATAAAAATCCAACGGAATTTAATATAAACAGAGCGTATTAGAACTAAACATGAAGCCAAACAATAATGTTTTAATAAAATAAATAATCAAATTTATTATTTTAATGCCTGGAAGATATTTGGTTTTATTTTGAAGTCGGTTTATGTTTTTAAATTACTCTTTTATTTCGTAATTTTTGTATACAGCCCTTTTTAACGTCCCACTGCTAGGCACGGGCCTCCCTTCAATACGAGGGGGTTCAGGCCATAGTCCACCTCGCTGGCCAAGTGCGGGTTGGCGGACTTCACATGTTTTTTGAAAACTTGCTAGGTTTCTCAGACATGCCGGTTTCCTCACGATGTTTTCCTTCACCGTTAAGACAAGTGGTAATCATGTTGGAAATGATTCGCACATGAAAATATCAGAGGTGCGAGACCCGGGATTTGATCTCGGTTCACTCGGTTTCCCAAGCGAGCGCGTTACTACTGGGCTACCACTGCCTCGTAATTTTTAGTTTTAAGTAAAAACTGAAATAGTTTTTGTAACAAAAAGAAATACGAAAAAAGTAATAAAAAGTAAAAAATAACTGAACGGGGGTTATCATTTACTATAGATACCTAATCATATATTTTCGAAGTTGGTGTCAGCCGATACAAAGCAAAGTGATTCTATTTCGATACATCATTTATTGATGTATAATATTTTAATTTTCCAATAATATTACATACATACGTGTTAAATTGATAACCTCATTTTTTTGAAGTCCGTTAAAAATAATATATAATGTTATAAAATAGCAGGTACCTATACAAATGACAATTTGTATGCAGAGTGAGTGATAAGTAAATAAATGCTAATAAAAAATGTAACGCATTTTATTATAATGAAACGAAAAAAAGCTAAATAAGCTTATTAATTTAAAAAGTAATATTTTGCTTTTTATATTTTCGCGTTCCATATACTTGGAGAACATATTCCTTATATGATGTAGGCATACAATAAGAAAGGATTTTTGGAAATTCATCCATTAAATAAGTAAAAGGGGGGTAATTAAGTTTGTATGGACAAAATATTATTTAAGATTAGAATTACTTGAAACTTGGTTGTAATGCAATTTTTAATTGACGAAAATATATTTAAATAATTACGCGTTGTAACATTTTTCGAAATTCAATCCCATACGCCTATATTTACTTTAAAATGAATAATAAAACGTTAAAAATATTATTATTTTTTAGGGTTCCTTACCCAAAGGGTAAAACGGGACCCTATTACTAAGACTCCGCTGTCCGTCCGTCTGTCTGTCTTTCCGTCTTCCTGCCTGTCACCAGGCTGTACCTCATGAGCCGTGATAGTTAGGAGTTGAATTTTTCACAGATGATGTATTTTCTTTTCTCGCCATAACAACAAATACTAAAAACCGAATAAAATAAATATTTAAGGGGGCTCCCATACAACAAACGTGATTTTTTTTTGCCGTTTTTATAGATAATATAAGGGAACCAACCCTTCGTGCGTTAGTCCGATTCACACTTGGCCGGTTTTTTTTAAATTCATCCCTTAAATTAACACAACCCCCTTTTACCCTAAAAGTGGGGTTTGTTGATTATACCTATGGGGAAAAATTGTTTATGATCAGAATTATTTGAAACTTGGTAGTTAATGCTCCTCAATACAATTAAATAAACAAATACTTATTTCAGAATTTTTTTAAATTTAGTTCCTAAGGCGGTAAAACTGGGCGGTGAAGTTGGAGTTGGCTGAATATATTTAACGGCTAGTTAGCTTAACTGTCAGTTAGATTAACTGATAGTTTCTTTAACTGTTAGTTAGTTTAACTGTTAGTTAGTTTAACTGTTAGTTAGTTTAACTGTAAGTTAGTTTAAGTGTCAGCTTGCTTAACTGTCAGTTAGATGAACTGTCAGATTTATTAACGGCTAGTAAGTGTACATGTCAGTTAATTTAACCGCCAGTAAGTTAAACTGTCAGTTAGCTTGACTATCAGTTAGTTTAACTGTCAGTTTGTTTAACTGTCAGTTTATTTAACTATCAGTAAGTTTAACTGTCAGTTTGATTTACTGTCAGTAAGTTTAACTGTCAGTTAGATTAACAGTAATTTAGATTAACGGCTAGTTATTTTAACTATTAGTTAGTTTAACTGTCGGTCAGCTTAACTGTCAGTTAGTTTAACTCTTAGTTTGGTTAACTGCCAGCTACTAGCAGTTTAACTGTTAGTTTGATAAACTGCTAGTTAGTTTAACTGTTAGTTTAATTAACTTGGTTTTTTTGTATTTTTTCTCAGAAACAAGACATGTTAACGCAGTAAAAAGTATCCTATATGTTGACTCAGATAACCAGCTATCATCATACCAAATTTCATCAAAATCCCTCCAGTCGTTTTCATGTGATGTGCTAACAGACAGAAAGACAGACAAAAATTCTAAAAACTATAGATTCGGCCTCTGTATCGAAAATAATGTTTATTTCAATAAGATTTTCCAAACAATATTTAATGTACAGATTCGGCTTAGTTACAATTTTATTATATGTATATATTTACACTACGGGACTTAAACGCGTGAATTCGTTAGTGGCTATATATACTCGTATATACCTTATTCCCGACGTTTCGATTAGGTTGCACCAGCCGTGGTCACGGGCAGACCGCCGAAATTCACGCGTTTAAGTTAGTTTATTTAATTATTATATATAGTTATATACTAGTGTGCGTGCTGTTTAATCCTTCTACCCCTTCCTATCTCAAAGAGCGTTTCGAGCTTCTAAGGAATTCTCATACTCGTTCCCTGCGTTCTAGTGAAACGCTTATCCTCAAAATTCCTTCTCACTCCTCTTGTTTTCTTACCAACTCCTTTTCTGTGAAAGCTGCACGTCTATGGAACTCTTTACCAGTACACATCAGACGGGCTGATAATTTGGACAAGTTTAAGACGATGTTAAAATCGCATTATTTATCTCTTTAGTTTGTCTTACTATAATATATTATGTACAATATATTTGATATTATATGTATATTGTATGTATTTATTTGAAACACTGCTTGTATGCATATATGTTTGTAAGTATGTATTTATGTGTGTATGTATGTATTTGTGTATGTATGTATGTATGTTTGTATTTATGTATGTATGTATGTATGTATGTATGTATGTATGTATGTATGTCTGTATGTATGTATGTATGTATATATGTATGTGTATAAGTATGTATTTATACAAGTACACCGCCTACCATTTTTGTATACTGATTCCTCTACCCTAAGGTTGCCTGGAAGAGATCGCTTTTAGCGATAAGGCCGCCTGCTGTGCATCTTTTTATTGTTATGTATTTCACTTTTTTATTTATTTTCTTGTGTGGTGTGCAATAAAGTGTTCATTATTATTATTATTATTATTAGAATCCACGGCTTCACTCGCGATCAAACTACGAATAAAAGCAAACTTTTTCGCAATACATGCTTTACTATTTGAAAAATAAGTTCGTGTTTCATATTATTTCTTAAAAATATATTGAAAACAAATTTAATTTTAGCGATCGTAACTCAAAATATCCAGGATTTAAAAAAATGTTAAATGTAGGTATACTTTGTAAATAAGTATTCATTTTAGATACATATTTAGCAAGCTCCACTGCCTCTATTTTTTTACAATTGCACATTTTTCTACTCTTTTTTTGTAGAGTATAATGATACAACTCGCATACAATGTTTACGACTTTAGAATCATGTAAGTCAGCTAATAAGGGATTTTTAAGTAACATACTAACAGGCTAACATCTATATTATTTTTAAATACTCGTACATCACGTGTACATCCATCTCTTTAAGTTACATATTATAAAGTGCCATTCTTATTTTGCCATAGCTTTTTGCTCGTGATTACATTCGCGTGGAATAAAAAATTTGCTTATATTTAATGTTTTAATTTCAAATTTTAATATTATAGTCTATCTATCAGTCTATGCCTGCTACTTTTAACGACTGGGCCTGAGGTATAGGTCATTGTAAAGGAAATTTTAAGGTGGAATACAATAGATT